>JAMPIV010017884.1:0-381436 GCA_024509875.1 Oreohelix idahoensis
GGGGTGTCAGCAAGAGGTTTCACCCACTGTGTGTTGTCACAGGATATTCTCACGAAAGAAAGGTACATCGACATACTAGAGGACTCTTCGGCCATTTATGCAGTCATTACCCCATGAGTGCACAGTTCAACATGACAATGACCCCCCCAAAAAAAAAATTTTTTTTCCCATACAGCTCCCTAACCACCAAAGCATGGCGCAATGAGAAGAATGTGATAGTCTGAAGTGGCCCAGCCAAACAGACCCGAACTAAAAACCCATTTGAAAACGTTTGCACTAATCAAGAATCTCATTTAAAAAAGAGTGGACTCAGAGTCGGTTGAACTATTGAAGAAGTTAGCTGAAAAAATAACTGGGACAAGTCCTGACTCACAAGTACCTACAAACATTTGGTTGGAAAGTATAAGCCTCTCCGCAATCCAGGCTTGCCTTGCTGGAGAAGGCAAACATTATACTGTACTGAAAAACCAGTGTAAATAGAGTAGGGAGATACCAATCTTCCTCTGGACATACAGTTTTTAATTATTATTTGCTTCTATGAGTTGTGCTGCGTTGCGAAAATATGACTGCCATTTTTTTTGCAAGTACTGTATATTTATATATAATGTTATATATAATATATATTATATTTATATATATATATATATATATATATAGAATATATATTTAAATATATATATATATATATTTATATACAATATAGTATATATAACGTACGATATATCACTCTCTCTCTCTCTCCTCTCTATAAAATATATAAATTATATATACAATATATATATATATATATATATATATATATATATATATATATATATATATATATAAATCGTAAAAACTCGCAAAAAAAAACAGTAAAACAGGAGAGTTATAGAGCTATACTACACCATTACCACCACGCGCGAATGTCAGCAAAAAGTTGTTGAGAGCGTTCGTGTTTCGACAGATAGCAGTACGTTTCTAATTAACAGTCTAGACAGCTAATTTTTACATATTTGCTGACAAAAATTTCGGGACCAACATATTTCGTCCGTTAGTCCGAAATCCGAACGTAGGGAGTTTTTACAGTTTGCATTTTTTTTCCCAAGGTGTATATTCTTACTTTGTCAAATGTCTTACTTTGTCAAATGTCTTATTTTGTGAAATGTCTTACTTTTGTCAAATGTCTTACTTTGTCAAATGTCTTACTTTGTCAAATGTCCTTACTTGTCAAATGATTAAATACATAACTTCTTCTTCTTGGACCCTTAGCCCCTGACTAAACAAAGCAGTCAGTGGCCATCACGCCTAGAAGGCGTCTTGTAGGGCAGAAAACAAACTGTCACCACTTATTCGGTCGGTGGTCATCCTTTGTGGTCTTGCCCCATACTCTGGTTCATGCTTTGCATCTCAGCCTCCACTGTTCTCCGCCAGGTTGTCCCTTTTGGTCTGCCTCTCTTTCGCCGTCCCTTACTGTGGGTCCGTAGCATAGCAGTTTTGGTGGTGGTGTAGGGGTTTCCTTCTGAGGACATGGGGTAACCCAGTTCCAGCGTCTGCCAGCAATGATGGTATGCATGTCCTTTTTGACTGCACTGTGTAAGCAGTTCCTGGTTGGAGATGGTATTTGGCCAAAAAATACATAACTAATAACTTTTAAAGTTGACATTTCACATCATGGTTAAGCATCCCCTTCATCTAGGTACTTGAACATTTTTGGCCTTAAAACATCAAATTTCAGTTCTACTAAGAGATGGAGTGTCCCGATTGGCAGAATGGTTACAGCGCTTGGCCTCTCTCAGCAAAGGTTCCGGTATCGAAACTAAGTGACGTCACGCTCCAGTCCACCCAGCTTTAAAACAGGTACCTTGACTTTACCTTTTTGAGTTAGGGAAGACAAGGGGCAGCGAGGAAGGAACTGATAACCTCACTTCACAATACCGGACGTTCCTTATATAGTGTAGCGAAATCTCTAACACTTCACACCCTACTGTAGTAATCTGCTATGAAACTGTCTTTACCTTTACTATGACGTAATGTGGACAGTCTTCTCGTGTTAATATAAAGTTACTAAAAAAGCAAACTGTCTTACTGCCCTTCCTCGCTGCCGTTGCCTTCCATAACTAAAGAGGTGATTGAGGTACATATGCTATTTACAGCTTGGCAGACTCGAGCGTGACTACTCCATTTATAAGAAGAATCTATGTGATCTGTCACAAGTAGTTCCCAGTATGCTACCCAAGTTTCGACCTCGGAACCTGGTAACTTTGCCACGACAGACAAACGTTCTAACCGGTTAACCATTCAGACGATACTGAGTCTATAACCATTCAGACGATACTGAGTCTATAACCATTCAGACGATACTGAGTCTATAACTGTAGATAATATATTCAGTCAGTCGCTCGTCTATAACAAGTCAAGTAATAATTAAATTATCGAAAAGGTATTCTTTTTACCTCGTGTGTCTAGCATCATATCTGCAACATGAGGTAGCAGTACATCCCGATCACGAAGAACATCCTGCAGACATTCAAACCAGCCCTCATATTTATAGAGACATTCTACAAGTAGCACCGCCCCGTCAGTATCTCCTTTCTGATTTGTGCATGCCTTAATGGCATCCTGAAAAAAATGTATTCAGTCGACACATCGCACACCTTGATCAATATGATTAAAAGCAAATAAAATTATTAATTTCCGTGTTTGCTTCCATGAAGCATGGAGCTTTCACTACAAGAAGCCTACACCAAAGCATGTATGTGCTCTCACAGTGATAGTTTCTGAAGCAATATGTTTTGCATGATGAGGTGGCCCCCCCCCCCCCCCCCCCCCCCCCATGCACAACCTCATATTAGTAGCCTCTTTCTAATTGCATGATGGAGCAGTAGTACTAGTCTTCCGTTTTCTCCCCATAGGTAACGAGAACTACACGTGACAGATAACACTCTTCCGTTTTCTCCCCATAGGTAACGAGAACTACACGTGACAGATAACACTCTTCCGTTTTCTCCCCATAGGTAACGAGAACTACACGTGACAGATAACACTCTTCCGTTTTCTCCCCATAGGTAACGAGAACTACACGTGACAGATAACACTCTTCCGTTTTCTCCCCATAGGTAACGAGAACTACACGTGACAGATAACACTGGTTCTTCTTATAAATGGAGTAATTCATTATTGTTGCTTCAATTACGCAGCACGTTAGAAATAGTTTAAATGCCTTAAGCAGGTTTTTTTTTTTTTCGTACACCCGCTATTACTCGAGGCGAAATCGCAGGTTAATATCTAACCTGAGACTGATTTTACGTGAGTATCCCCTTTTCCCTGTAAATTGACATATGTCCTCTCGCCATTCAGGCAGATATTCGCCGATTTCGGAGGTACTCATTAGAGCTGGGTCGGCTCAGGAGCCGTTCGAGTTATTCCAGTCCCTGGTCGAATGCACCCCTTCAAATGTCTTCGCCATGGCTCGAATTATTCCAGTCCAAGTCCCGGTCGAAGACACTACGCCTTCAAATGTCTCTGCCAGGGCTCGAACCTGGATCACCCGATCGCCAGCGCAGTGTGGTAACCATTACACCAGCTCGGCTTTAAGGAGGGTCTAAACCAGGGGTTCTTAACATTTTTTGTGTACCATGGACCCCATTGATTGTCAGATCAAGGCTATGGACCCTTTGATTCTCATATTAAGGCTATGGACCCCTTTGACTGTCAGATGAAGACTATGGACCCCTTTGATTGTCAGATGAAGACTATGAACCCTTCGTGAAGAAAGACCAGTTTAATTAAAATCTTTAGATTTGACATATTAATTTATGTACACGGACCCCATAGAATCCATTCAAGATCCCCCAAGGGGTCCATGGACCCCAGGTTCAGAATGAAGGAAATGTGAGCTTCCATGTTTTTTGTGTGACCTGTGTAGTTACCTGAGGTCTCTGAGGATGTGACAAAACGGTTTGTTCATGTTCTTTGGCGCCCTTCTCTCTCTCCTTCATCGTCCTTGTCGTGAGAAATTCTAAATCCACATATATAAATTAAAAAGTAAATGTTAAACCGAACGAATTAATTCAATAAAAGGAAAGAAGAATGGTAAAAGAACAGTGCGGTCACAATAGCGTACGCCTGTATTATAGAACGTCATACTAGCTAAACAAGAAAACCCCTTTTTCTACTTCGTCTGCATAATTGTAACGCTTTCACGTTTGCTAGTAAAGCCTACTGCATCAAATACAAGCGTTTTCTAAAAATAAAACGGGTACTGTTTTTTCTTAGAAAACCTTGAGATACACTCACTGCGTAATGACCTAGATTAATATTACATTAATGTCATTTTATGCACTACGTAAAGGAAAAGACAGACGGGCTTAGAAGAGAGAGAGAGATGTACGGAGGAACGCATGCAATACTACCACGTCGTCTCGCGCGATATAATTAATGCCACCCCACGCGAAAGGCATGCAGGCTTGATTTTTTTCAAATAAACAGGGACAAAAAACACTACCAATACGAGGTAAGGTTTTAAAAAACATGGTTAATGCTTATTAGGAAACATGACACAATACTGTTTTACGTCTGAAATCCTGACATTAGCCTGACAGTACAGAAGACACCCCATCGTATAGAAGTGAACAGGTTGTAGAAGAAAATACATATTTTGAACGAAGCCACTTGGCTCCATTAAACTTATATATTTGGGTGCCTTAGGACTTGCTGACAAAGAATATGTTAGGTGTTAAGCAAATAGTCTAATAATTAACAAATTATAGCCAAAATACTAAAGTGGTGTTGTCTGACAACACAGGATCATATTTGCTCATAATGGCGTGTTTGGACACTGCTTTAGGGGAAATGAGGCCACCACGTTAGATCTGATTTGATTGGCTAGAATTATATGTAAGGCGGAACATGATTAGTCGACTGCAAATACTATTTTTGGTTGTTAATGGAAACGGTCGGAAGGGTAAATTTTTTCAAATGCTTTTGTAAACATGGTCTTATTGGCTAGACCATTTGATATAGTCAATTAGGAGCGTCTGTTCAGTGCCACTTTTTGAAAATAAACTTTATAGAAGCAAGTGCGTTGAGAACCAGCTCATATTTTTCTAATAAAAGCCTGGGACAAAGGCAGATCGGAATTGTGCCATAACTCATCGCCAGTCAACGTATTTGTTTAATATTTCCTTGAATTGTGGTAAGCTAAACATATTTGATCTCTTTTAGATGAACATTGAATGTGAATTGATAATTTATGTCTGTATGTGTGTGGTTCAGTAGCAAACATGAGGAAAAGCCTAGATATTGCTCCACCATGTAAAAACTTGTCGGAAAGGAGTATAACTGCATAGGCCTATATGGGATTGCCAAATAGTACTATGACACCTATCTTATTGAATAGAAGGAAATAATGCTGGAATTGCAGAGGCGTTGTAACCATTAGGGAGAGGAATACTGGTGTATATTGTTACATGAGAAGCTAACAGTTGGCTTACAGCGCTGAACTCGGTGTTTGTTATGTATTGTGCTTCAGTGTGGAAATAGATTATAAATTAATTCTGAAGTAGGAGGTACAACCTTCTTATTGCAGGGACCGTGGTACTAAAGTATTAAAGCAGCACCTGGTCTGAGTGTTGCTGAATCCAGAGGCTGGTAGCATACTCCTTGGTCAAGATATCGACCAGTGTTGTTTCTCAAGAAAACGGTGAAGCAAGCGAGCAGAGGAGACAGTGTTCCTGCCGCCCACACAGAAGTTAAGATTTCGTTGGCCAGAGCAGCTCAATCTTGTGTACCCCCCCCCCCTCTAAAATTGACTGTACATTAAATTAAGAGGGACAGTTATTTGTTTCAAATAAAAGAAACTGTGAACCTTTCCAATGTTATTTCCACCAGAAACAAACACATGAAGTCATGATGACAAACAACAACCTAGCTTGAAAAGCCAGTATTACCTCATAGTACTACATCACTACTTACACACATATTGAAATAATAATATATGTCAATACAAAGATCCTATCTATAAATTGTGTACATACAACTTGTGATTAAATTTGATTGTGATTCCTGGTTCACTTTGTAGTTGAATCAGGATATCTATTATTGAAAGGAATTAATACATATTTTAAAAGTTAACACTTGACTTATTAAGATAGTCTTATAGAGTGTTCTATGTATGTGAGTGTCACAGTGTTGTAAAGTATTGTGGATTAAATTAAATTGTTTATCTGTCTGTTGGTTGTTGTGAACATACACTTCATCACTATCATAACCCTAGACATTCAACGTAGTCATCACAATATTCCAGAATAAGTCTGACTGAGGTCTAAATGTGGTAGCAAAGTAAGGTCATCTGTAACACACCACACTTATTAGATACAGATACCTTCACAGCTGATCTCAGTCAGTACACTAAGTCCCCTATAAATATTTATATCATCCCACTTTACCACATATATTGGGGTCCTGTCCGGGATTTTGAATCTTCCCCTATTATATATATTGGGGGTAATTCATTTCAGGGAATAATAAAAAATTAAAAGGTATCCTTGGGTGGAAAATAAATAAGGTTGAGCTCTCAGTGCAACTCCGGCTATGCCGGTCCCAAGCCCGGATGAAAAAGGAGGAGGGCGGCCTGCATGGAGGCCGTAAGGAGGCAGCCCCTCCACCATGCAAAGGCACAACAGGCCAATCACCTGTTTGCTTTAAATCATGATTACGCGAACTACAAGAGAGAAAACCGGACTGATTCTAAAGGCGACGAACTGGAACGGACTACGGACTACGACTTATGCAACTTGGAACACAAGAAGTATAAATGGGAAGGAAGAGGAGCTGGTGGAAGAGATGAGGAAAGCAAAACTAGAAATCCTGGCTATAACGGAAACGAAGAAAAAAGGACAAGGAGTCATGGATCTCGATGGCAACACGTTGCTCTACAGTGGTGTACCCATATCTGAAAGAGCTAAAGGGGGCGTGGGTTGCATTGTGGCCCAAAATCAAAAAGATAGTATCAAGGGATGGAACTTTGTCTCGGAGCGCATTATGGTTGTAAAACTAAAAGAAGGAGAAACCATAGTCAACCTGGTCATAGTGTATGGGCCAAATGAGGATGAGAGAGAGCAGAGGTCAAGGAGGAATTCTTCGAGCTGCTTCAAAGGACAGTGGATGACTGCCTAGATGAAGTTATTATGCTCGGAGATTTTAATGCCAGAGTTGGAAATGACCATGCTAGATGGGGTGGAGTTATCGGAAGATATGGAGAAGATACTCTCAATGACAATGGAAAGCGACTCCTTAGATTCTGCAGTGAGCAGAATCTGATCATTACAAACACAAAGTTCCCCCATAAGCGCATACATGCATACACAAGATGTGAACCAACCAAGAATGAGAAGTCAGTGATCGACTATGCCATTGTTCGGAGAAGCTCATTCAGATATGTCCGAGATGCAAGAGTCTGGAGGGGGCCAGAGATTGGAAGTGATCATTACCTGCTAACAATAAAACGAACAACTGAAAGAGTTGCTCAGCCTAGGAACTGCCCAACATCACGCAAGAAACCAAGTAAACGAGCAGGAGAAATGAGCATTAGGACCTACAAGCTGAGAGAGCCAGAAATTAAGACCAGATATCAGGGGCTTATTGCTACAGCAGATGAGCAACACAGAAGAACGACCTGATGACTTGGAAACCCTCTGGAATAAATTCAAGGATATCATAAAGACAGCTGCTGCAGAAGCATGCGGTGAAGTCCGACTTGGGAACCAGAGAAAGAGGACACCTTGGTGGACAGAGGAAGTCAAAGAGAAAATAAGAGAGAAGAAAATGGCATGGAAACAATACTTAGGAGCTAAAAACACAACAGGACAAATGGAAAAATATAGAGAATATGTGACACTCAGAACAGAAGCAAAGAACAAAGTGCTAGCAGCAAAACAGAAGTCCTGGGAAGAATTTGGAGAAAAGCTAGAAAAAGAAGCACAAGAAAACCAGAAATTGTTCTATAAGACCCTAAAGAACACGAGGAAAGAAAAACAATGCCCTCTCAAATTTATAAAGGACAAGCAAGGCAAATTGCTTACTGCCCCGAAGGAAGTAATGGAAAGATGGAAAGAATATTTCTCAGAACTCCTGGATGGTGAGCATGGTGAAGCATCAGAAATGATAACCACTAGCACAGAAGAGAAAACCAATGATGATGAAGATGAAATAAAGATGGAAGAACTGAGGGCAGCACTAGAGAAAATCAAGATGGGCAAAGCAGCAGGGCATGATGGTATAACACCAGAAATGGTTAAGTACATGGGAGCATCAGGCGACCTATTACTCTTAAAGGTCCTAGAGGCAGCATGGTGCAACAAGACCATACCAAAGGATTGGGAGATTGCCATCATAACACCAATTTTCAAAAAGGGTGACAATCGGCAATGTGGAAACCATAGAGGCATATCCCTTCTCAGTGTCCCTGGTAAAATATACTCTAGAATCCTAGAGCAGAGACTCCGACGCCTAGCTGAGCCACAATTGGATGAGGTCCAGTGCGGATTCCGAGCAAACCGAAGTACTCAAGACCTAATCTTCACACTCAGACAGCTGAGTGAAAAAGGCCCTTGAGTATAAGAGTGAGATCCATCTTTGTTTCATAGATCTGGAAAAGGCGTTTGACAGGGTCCCCTGGAGCAAACTTTGGGACTGTTTGGCAAGGAAGAATATTCCAGCACCTCTGATTCATGCTATACAGAGCTTCTACAAGTCTTGCAGAAATTATGTGAGGACAGCAAACCATAAGTCAGAAGAGTTCAGGACCACCACTGGTGTAAGACAATGTGATATCCTATCACCTTACCTCTTCATACTCCTTATGGACGATGTCATCAAGGCATGTAAGGAGAGAACAAGAAAGTATTCAGTGGGGTACTGGAAGATGAGACAGGTCTATATTTCGGAGCTGGCATTTGCTGATGATGTTGCCCTGATTGCTAAATCAGAGGCACATCTCCAATCCAACCTGCAAGTCTGGAAGGAAGAGCTGGAGAAGAGAGGGATGGTCATAAGCAGCTCTAAAACAAAATCCATGGTGATATCACGAGAAGAAAGAAAACATCAGATTAAGTTGGGAGAACAGGTCCTGGAGCAGGTCGACCACTTTTAATATCTCGGAGCTATTATAGACCGAAAGGGAGGCATCAAAGAAGAGTTGGCCACTCGAAAAGCAGCGGCTGGGAGACTTTTTCAGGCCATAAAATCGTGGATTCCTCAGCAAGAAAGAGGTTGGTAAGAAAACGAAGATGGCTGTATACCGCTCCACCTATGTCCCAGTCTTGACATATGGATGCGAGTCGTGGGCAATGACTACAACCCACAAAAGCCAGATCCAAACCTCAGAAATGAGGTATCTGAGGAAAGTGGTTGAAGTAACAAGAAGAGACATGGTCCACAACCAGACGATCCGTCAGGGCCTAAAATCCCATCCGCTGCAGACCCAAATAGAACAGTCCCAGCTGGGATGGTTTGGCCATGTCTGCAGAATGGGAGAAGATCGGCTGCCACGGCAGGCATGGGAAACAAAGAGCCAGGGGTCCAGGCCTCCAGGACGACCCAGAGTCCGCTGGGAGGACAACATTAGACAGTCTTTGAAGGACCGAGGACTGGAGTGGAGCCGGGCCAGGAGGAGGACAGCTGATGGAATGGTCTGGCGCTCTCTCTTCCAAACCTCTACACCTCACGGTAGAAGGGGAACGACTAAGTAAGTAAGAGCTCTCAGTGCTTGTGGTTGTCCTTAGATAACACTGACAAACAACATTTTTCTTTCTTATATAAGAATAAGTGTTCTTATGTCAGTTTTTTGCGCTGATTTCAAATTTGAAATCCGTTTATCTCTATCACGTCAGGTTTTTAAGATATTTGTGAATACATATATTTTTGGGAAACCGTTATGTGCTCCGTTTCATTTTTACTACATAACTTATTAAAAATTAATAAAATGCAAAATAATTCCACTTTTTATACTGCTAAAAGATGCATGACATATGTTACGCTATTTTTCCAATAGTTACTGTATTTTGAAATAATTCTGAGCGAAATATGGCTTCTAGAAGTTGTAGAAATTCGGCTGATCTGTTCTGTTACGTGTGCGGATATTTTACCGATCGTGTTCACCAGAAAAACTTTACACCATTACTAAAGAAAGCATATGAACTTTATTTCGATTCGAAAGTTGATGATGCAAATAAATCTTGGAAGCCAAATGCAGTTTGTTCGACTTTGTGCAAATACATTGGCAGGTTGGTTACGAAAATCGCCGAAGCATAAGTCGATGCCTTTTGGAGTGCCAGTAATATGGCATGAACAAGACAAATCACGCTACTGATTGTTACTTCTGCTTGACAAATATCCATGGTTTCACTTTTAAAACTAGAAAGTCTGTGGTTTATCCAAATATTGAATCGGTTTCGAAACCAGTGTCTCGTGATCCAATCACGTGTCCGATCCCAGTTCCACCAGAACAATATCCGTTGGACGTGAATGAACCATCAGAAAGTGATAGTTTACCTGCTTCAGAAACTAATTCTGACTCGGATTATATACCGGTGAATGATGGTGTTCACTTAATTAACCTTTCAGATCTAATACGTGATCTCGCTCTTACCAAAGGACAAGTGGAATTACTCGGTTCGCGACTCAAAGAATGGAATCTTTTAGCGCCCAATACTTTGATATCTAAATTTCGTCATAGACACAGAGAACTTGTTCAATACTTTGAGATGGATGATGACATTTGCTATTGCAAAATTCCAGTCGCCTACTCTGTTCATATGAAAGAAACTTATGACAATATGGCTATACTTTTGGCAAAAATAAAGTACAATGACTACCAATGGCGGATTTGTGGAGACCTAAAGGTCATTGCAATTCTCACGGGCATGCAGACTGGGTATACTAAATTTGGTTGCTTCCTATGTGAATGGGACAGCCGCAACAGACAGGAACATTATGCAAGAAAGGTGTGGCCTATCAGGGATCGTATGCAGCTCGGGCATAAAAATGTAATACACGAGCCATTAGTTAACAAAGACAGCATCATTTTAACACCGTTACATATAAAGTTGGGGCTCATGAAGAATTTCGTAAAAGCATTAGATAAAATGAGCAAAGCTTTCACTTATCTTCGAGAAAGTTTCCGCAAGTTAGCGATGCAAAGATAAAGGAAGGTATCTTTGTAGGACCTCATATTAGGAAAGTTATTGCAGACAAACAATTCGAGAACTTGTTACATGGTAGTGAACTTCACGCATGGATGGCATTCAAATCGATCGTCGATAACTTTCTGGGAAATCACAAATCTGTCGACTATGTGCATATTGTTAAGCAGTGCATAGATGATTACAGAATTATGGGCTGTAACATGTCCCTCAAAATCCATTTGCTCGATTCGCATCTTGACTTTTTCCCTGACAACCTTGGCGAAGTCAGCGATGAACATGGAGAACGATTCCATCAAGATATCGCCGTAATGGAGTCACGTTATCAAGGACGGTGGAGTGTGACCATGCTTGCCGATTATTGTTGGATGTTTCATCGCGATGTACCACATGCCATTCACCGACGAAAGTCGACTGCAAAGAAATTCAAGCCTACATAACTGTTATACTTCTTGTACGAATGATGTTATAATACTGTATGCGTTGTTAAAAAACTTCAATTGCGTATTTCTCGAGATCCCGACCTGATAGAGAAAAACGGTTTGCAGATTTAAAAACAGCGCATTAAAATTGACCAGAAAAACATAGAAATGTTAGAGAAAGAAAAAAAAAATTTTTTTTTTGTTAGCCAGTGTAATTAGTTATAGATTGACTTGTTTAAGTTAGACATTGTATAAATTTGCCTGTTAGAAAATGGCCGACCTGGCAAAATTTCTATCTGCTGCTATGCAGGCTGCTAAAGAGTTAGGAATGGACGGGCAAGTTATGATTGCTTATGTCACTACTGAATGTGACAAATATATTGAACGTGAAGAAAGAAAATTTGAAGCAGAAAGAAAATTAGAATCTGAAAGATTAGAAAAAGAGGCTGAAAGAAAGTTAGAGGTTGAAAAGGAAATTAAGAAGTTACAATTGGAGGCTGAGGCTAAGAAGTTCCAATTGGAGGCAAAAGAAAAAAGACTGACTGCCGAAAGGGAAGACAAGAGATTACAAAGGGAAGCAGAAGATAAGAGATTACAAAGGGAGCACGAGTTACGACTAAGGGAGTTAGAATTTCAAGGCCATGCTCCTGAAAATGGTGCCAGTCCCTTTACCTCTGATGCCTCTGCTAGTCAGGGAGCCTCAACCTCAGCTATGAACTTTCATTTAGATCATTTTGTTGAGAAAGAAGATGATATCGAGAGCTATCTAAATAGATATGAACTATTAGCTACCACGTATGGGTTAGAGAGAGAAAGGTGGAGCTTAAAGTTATCTCAAGGGCTTCGTGGTACAGCTTATGATGTTTTTGCCAAAATGGGCAGATATGATCAAGAAAATTATGACATGTTAAAGCAGGCTCTTTTGTTAAGATATGAAAAAAATGGAGAATTTTATAGAAAAAAATTTAGGAATGCTAAACTACTGTCAGGTGAAACCTATCACCAGTTCTCTGCACGGTTAGAGACATACTTGGAGAAATGGACTTCTCTGGGGAAAACCCAAGATCTTAAGGAAATGATCCTTATAGAACAATTAAGAGAGTCCATGGCTCCAGACCTGAGAAAGTTTCTCATGGAACAAGGTGCAGAGAGACTGGGTGAGTTACTAAATGTTGCTGAAAGGTATCAGGCAGCTCAAGCAGAGGTAACAAGTAATAAAAAGAAACAGGTAGATAATTTTAAGGCACCACAGAACTTTAATGAATTTGATCCTAGAGATCAGAACAAAGGTAAGCACCAGTTTGATAGGCCACGGTATGACAATAAAAATAAAACCCCACAATTCGATGAAAGGAAATATGATGAAAGAAAATCTTTCAACCAAGGAAGGAGGTGGTGTAAAAATTGTCAGATGAACAATCATGACACTGACCGTTGCAGAAGGAATCCTATAGTAATGGCCACCCTTCAGGTCAGGTCGACCTCTAGACAGGAGGAGGATATTATGATAAATACCACTCCAGAAGAGATGAGGAAGGCACAGGCTGGGGATAAGACCCTCAAGCCTTGTTTTAGAAAATTGTCAAAGTGTCACACACCTACAAGAAAAGGAGACTTCTATATGAAGAACCACCTGATATACCGGAAGACTGGAACTAGATCCAAAGGTCAGGGACAGCTGGTACTTGCAAAAAGGTATAGGGCAGACTTAATAAGGAGCTTACATGTGAAACAAGATGGGGACCATGAGAAAATAGGTACCATCATTCAAAAGGTAGCTCAGAATTATTATTGGCCCAAGGCAAGGTGGGACATTGAAAATTTTGTAGAGAGATGTGGCATATTACATGAGGGAACACCCACAAGTGGGAATAGTGATCAGGACCTCTACACGCCACGGGGCAAACGTAGGCCTGACACTGAAAAGAAAAATAAATTTAATAAAGTGGACCAAGTTGACTGGGAAGCCCCTTTTCACGGACAATCTTCGATTGGATGTTTTACAATGGCCACGATGCAGAGAGTGCAAAAAGATGTCTTACCCCAGGAAAAGTCGAAAATCCCTCAATCGGACTTATGTAAACTGGAGGAAGAAGATGTAGAGAGGAGATCTCTCACAAGGAATTTTAAGTGGGGAGAGAGCCCCAAGAGAAAAATTGGTAGCGGTCGTTTTGTGCAGGATGATTCTGGGAAGAAAATTCATCACTACAGTGCTTCTAGTGGAAGAGACCCTACCAGTGCATGGAAAAATAGGCAAGAAAGCAAAAGACAGAGATTTGGCTGTGGGAGAGAAGGTACTGCTTCTTCTACCCGGTAATCAGAATAAGTTACAAATTGGATGGCAAGGTCCATATACAGTTCTAGAGAAGGTGTCTAGAACCAATTATAAGATAGATAAGAAGGGGAAAGAAAAAATCTATCATGTGAATCTCCTGAAGAAATATTTGGAAAGAGAAAATCAGGAAGAGACACACTTGTTGACCTTGTCCATTGCACTGGAGATGAAAAAGGAACCACTTTCATCATTAAAGTATATGTCTGGAAAAACTAACTTGGGTGCGGATTTTCTAAGCCGCCATCCGTGTGATGAGAATCACCGTAAGCACCAGGAATAATAATAAATTTCTCTATGTGTATATAGAATTATAGACTGACATATAATGTCTGTTTTAAGTGGGGAGAATTTGTCGTGAGAAATTCTAAATCCACATATATAAATTAAAAAGTAAATGTTAAACCGAACGAATTAATTCAATAAAAGGAAAGAAGAATGGTAAAAGAACAGTGCGGTCACAATAGCGTACGCCTGTATTATAGAACGTCATACTAGCTAAACAAGAAAACCCCTTTTTCTACTTCGTCTGCATAATTGTAACGCTTTCACGTTTGCTAGTAAAGCCTACTGCATCAAATACAAGCGTTTCTAAAAATAAAACGGGTACTGTGTTTCTTAGAAAACCTTGAGATACACTCACTGCGTAATGACCTAGATTAATATTACATTAATGTCATTTTATGCACTACGTAAACGAAAAGACAGACGGGCTTAGAAGAGAGAGAGAGAGAGAGAGAGAGAGAGAGAGAGAGAGAGATGTACGGAGGAACGCATGCAATACTACCACGTCGTCTCGCGCGATATAATTAATGCCACCCCACGCGAAAGGCATGCAGGCTTGATTTTCTTCAAATAAAAGGTGTTAAGCAAATAGTCTAATAATTAACAAATTATAGCCAAAATACTATAGTGGTGTTGTCTGACAACACAGGATCATTTTTGCTCATAATGGCGTGTTTGGACACTGCTTTAGGGGAAATGAGGCCACCACGTTAGATCCGATTTGATTGGCTAGAATTATATGTAAGGCGGAACATGATTAGTCGACTGCAAATACTATTTTTGGTTGTTAATGGAAACGGTCGGAAGGGTAAATTTTTTCAAATGCTTTTGTAAACATGGTCTTATTGGATAGACCATTTGATATAGTCAATTAGGAGCGTCTGTTCAGTGCCACTTTTTAAAAATAAACTTTATAGAAGCAAGTGCGTTGAGAACCAGCTCATATTTTTCTAATAAAAGCCTGGGACAGAGGCAGATCGGAATTGTGCCATAACTCATCGCCAGTCAACGTATTTGTTTAATATTTCCTTGAATTGTGGTAAGCTAGACATATTTGATCTCTTTTAAATGAACATTGAATGTGAATTGATAATTTATGTCTGTATGTGTGTGGTTCAGTAGCAAACATGAGGAAAAGCCTAGATATTGCTCCACCATGTAAAAACTTGTCGGAGAGGAGTATAACTGCATAGGCCTATATGGGATTGCCAAATAGTACTATGACACCTATCTTATTGAATAGAAGGAAATAATGCTGGAATTGCAGAGGCGTTGTAACCATTAGGGAGAGGAATACTGGTGTATATTGTTACATGAGAAGCTAACAGTTGGCTTACAGCGCTGAACTCGGTGTTTGTTATGTATTGTGCTTCAGTGTGGAAATAGATTATAAATTAGTTCTGAAGTAGGAGGTACAACCTTCTTATTGCAGGGACCGTAGTACTAAAGTATTAAAGCAGCACCTGGTCTGAGTGTTGCTGAATCCAGAGGCTGGTAGCATACTCCTTGGTCAAGATATCGACCAGTGTTGTTTCTCAAGAAAACGGTGAAGTAAGCGAGCAGAGGAGACAGTGTTCCTGCCGCCCACACAGAAGTTAAGATTTCGTTGGCCAGAGCAGCTCAATCTTGTGTAACCCCCCCCCCCCCCTCTAAAATTGACTGTACATTAAATTAAGAGGGACAGTTATTTGTTTCAAATAAAAGAAACTGTGAACCTTTCCAATATTATTTCCACCAGAAACAAACACATGAAGTCATGATGACAAACAACAACCTAGCTTGAAAAGCCAGTATTACCTCATAGTACTACATCACTACTTACACACATATTGAAATAATAATATATGTCAATACAAAGATCCTATCTATAAATTGTGTACATACAACTTGTGATTACATTTGATTGTGATTCCTGGTTCACTTTGTAGTTGAATAAGGATATCTATTATTGAAAGGAATTAATACATATTTTAAAAGTTAACACTTGACTTATTAAGATAGTCTTATAGAGTGTTCTATGTATGTGAGTGTCACAGTGTTGTAAAGTATTGTGGATTAAATTAAATTGTTTATCTGTCTGTTGGTTGTTGTGAACATACACTTCATCACTATCATAACCCTAGACATTCAAGGTAGTCATCACAATATTCCAGAATAAGTCTGACTGAGGTCTAAATGTGGTAGCAAAGTAAGGTCATCTGTAACACACCACACTTATTAGATACAGATACCTTCAAAGCTGATCTCAGTCAGTACACTAAGTCCCCTATAAATATTTATATCATCCCACTTTACCACAGTCCTATTATTTGACATATTTTATGCTCTTACATTTTTTGCTCTGAGCCGCAAAGAAAGCCATATTGTCTAAGAGATCCGTCTGGAGGATTTACGCAAACACATGTGATATACGTAATCATTTCCGTTGGACCATCTCGGTATCAATATTACCGATAATCTGTATGGGGAAACAATATTGTGGAAAAATATCTAGACAGGAAATAAGTTCACAGAGTTAATTGTGAGTTTACATAAAGATGCAATCGGAAGTATTACTGCCTTATTAGAAAGAGGTCACGCGTTAGAATTTTACAATTTGATTTTTTAAAACACGCGGAGGATATTATGATTTAACACCCCGACCCATATAGTTCTAAAGAGCTTACCATTGGCTTGATTTAAGAACCGGAATAAACTTTAACTTTCATTGGCAAGTTGGTCTAAAAGCACAATCTGGGATTTGACCTGAGAAATGGAAACATAACCTAGCGAAATCGGAGTCACAAATCAGACTGCACCGCAACGTCAAATTAGCAACTCCCAAGAGCCAGAGAGATATCGGACTAAGAATTCCAAAATTACAAATGACAGATCGAAGTATCTGAGCAACTTTGAAATTTAAAAGTAAACCCGCATTTTTAAATACGAAGACTGGAGACCTAAGGAATCAGATCACCCGTCATAAGAGGATTACTAAAATTTCTCAGACCAAGTGATTCGAAAGCATCTAACCTAAGTTGCTGTGTCCATTCTACACTGTGCTAGGAGATTGTGTTCCCAAAATTTATTTTGGGGTAAGTGTAAACATTTAATTTACAAATGTTAATTTGACATGTTTTTTGTTGTTGCTAAGTGGTTACATATATAAGGCTGGCAACCTCAACATATGAAAATAGTATATTCATAAACCCCTACAGCAATCGCCGGTGATTGTTTCTTGCTAGTCGTATTGAAAACCCACAGCAGAGGTGATCCCAGACTCCGACTGGAGCAGTGATGAGTGATGATTAAATCACATGTGCCTCAAGGGTGCCGTATCATTTTGTGAGATATATGTACCTTGATAATTGTAAGTCAGGCACGCCATTGCCCTCACGATGTCCAAGCACATATTTTCCCAGTTTAATACCTAGAAGAATATTGGTGATTTCTAATCATCTTCCCTGAGTTACGCTGTGTATACTCAAAAGAATTTAATTATTCAGAGAGGCTAACATTGGTGGGTGGACAGCGAGACAATGTGCCTGTTAAATTGCAGCCCACAAATGTACTTAGCAGAGGCATTTGTTCTTTTTATTTTGTCTAAAATTCGTGGAACGAAGCTATCAGGCTAGGCTGTTCATGGTACGACGCTGCAAGACTAAGGTTTCGACGTCACTAGTTGCGAGTTAAAAGCAGGGAATCAACACTAAACGCCTTCATTGGACAAGTTGTGTGGAGAAGTGCCCTCATCACAGAAGAATTGACGAAACCACGGCGGCAGGAGTCACTTATACCAGCTAAGTGCTTGTAAAAGGAACCAGCAAAAGGACAATTGTTTTTATATCAATCTTCAAACCAAGTCTCAGTGAAGACAAATTTTATTTAAATCTAAAATTAACCATCATTTCATCGATATTTTAACCTGTTAAAACTAATTGATTATTAACTTTGTTACATGTTATTTTTAAACAAAACAATCAGTGTTTATTCAATTATTATAGATATGAAAGCATACGTTTGAGCAAGACTCTTTGATATATAAATATACATCTAGACATCTATAGAGCAAATACTTATAAAAAGGAATTTCGCTGGATAACACCAGCTGGGGGCTTGAACGGGCTAAAATCATTGCTTAATTCTTCACAAAAGGCGACAGATCAGATACAAGTTAATAGTGCTCTGCCCTATGCAGCATTGTTCTGAAAACATCTTGTGACACACCCTTGAGATAAAAGCGTCATTATCCTTCTGTCTGCAACTCTGCCAAGAGTAATCTTGCACGAAGGTAGACACCTTTGAATACGCAAATTAGGTACCCTTTAGTGTTGGCCACTGGTGGACCACTACTGCAGAGCTAAGGGAAGGCAATCCGTGAAGAGGAGAAAAACAACAACTAGGACTACTTGTTAAGGTCAAAGGGGAAGTAAACCTTAGAATGCTTGTTGGACAAGTTAGATTTTGGGTTACGACGCTTGAATGCGATTAAGCTGACGATTTATTTAAAAATATTTTCTCGTATGTTCGAGAGACAGAGAGTACAGAAAGCGTGGTGAATGCTGGTCATCTCAAGTGTCGAGATGAATTTATTGTGAGCTGTTTTGAGCTGTGGGTGTGATTAGCTCTCGTGGCTAGTCTGCGCATGTGTTAGTGTTTGAGCTGTGTGAGAACAGCCGATTCTCGTGGCAGTCGTTTCTGGGGCGTTGACCGAGCTGGTCAGCCCTGTGTCTTGAGAGTGTGTGCCTGCGCAGTGTACGAGGAAGATGTCGACTAGTGTTTTTTTCGCTGTGTGTACAGGTGAATATTTTGCAACTGCAATGGATGCAGTGATTTTGGATATTGATGTTAAGATATTACGAGGCCAGGATTTGTGTAGGCCATTTTTTCCTGTGAGCGAATAATTTACTTTATGAGGCCATGATTATTATAACTGCCGTGTGTGCAGTCTTTATAGCGCAGAGTCTGAGATGTGAGTACTTTATGAGGCCATGATTATTATAACTGCCGTGTGTGCAGTCTCTATAGCGCAGAGTCTGAGATGTGAGTACTTTATGAGGCCATGATTATTATAACTGCCGTGTGTGCAGTCTTTATAGCGCAGAGTCTGAGATGTGAGTACTTTATGAGGCCATGATTATTATAACTGCCGTGTGTGCAGTCTTTATAGCGCAGAGTCTGAGATGTGAGTACTTTATGAGGCCATGATTATTATAACTGCCATGTGTGCAGTCTTTATAGCGCAGAGTCTGAGATGTGAGTACTTTATGAGGCCATGATTATTATAACTGCCGTGTGTGCAGTCTTTATAGCGCAGAGTTATTAAAGATATTTTGGGAGGCCATATTATTGTAGTTGAGCTCTATGGAGTGTATTGATATTTTCAAGCTGTGGAGTAGTTGAGCTTTGCGGATGGAGTTATCCGATATTTCACATTTGCTGTAAACTGTATTTTCGTCTATGTTAACGTGACTGTGTTGTGGCGTAAATAAACTGTTTGAAAACGTCACCAGTTGTTTCAGCGCTCCATGACTTCTATATACGTACCTGTGGTGTGAGTGACCATACCAACACACACCCACTTCAACATTCCTGACACAGTAGTACCTCATATGTATAAATAGCCTGTGTGGCGTATGTATTAAGAAGATTCCATATTTATAGTAGCCCTGTGTGGGCGTATACCAAGAAGTTTTCGATTGCTACAGAATGAATTAAATGATCTTCGACTTCTACAGTGGTGGCCAGTATGGCGTTTTCGAAGAAAGTCTTTACTCTAACAGAAGTGTTAAGAAAACATACTGCATCAGATCGTATCGCCGCAACACGACTACAACACTACTGCACTATCAGACATGATGTCAGAAGCGACTTGTATGAGGTTGTGTATTGGGCTGGCCATCTCATCATGTAAAACAGATGACTATTAAACTATTACTGGAAAAACACATTTTGTGCAGGTTTCCTACAAGCGGGCCAGCGGCAGTGGTGATCCACTCTCCACAATGGGTGAAGAAGTGAAATGATAACGATGATGAATGCTGATGTCTGTTTTATTAACGAAATAGAAAGAAAAATATGAATGTTAGAACACATAGTCTACGGTTCTATAATCATCATCATGTCCCTTTGACTCACTATGGCTCGTTTGAGCCAATGGATGTTGTGACTAAAACATCAACTGATTCCCAGTTCTTGGCTTGATGAGACAAGTTTATTTAATTTCCCTTAAGAGGAAAGCTAACCCGTGTGTTACCGGGGCCCGAAAGGGGAGCAAAGAATAGTAACACTGCACCCTACCACGCATGTCGTAAAAAGCGACTAAGGAGGGTATGGGCATGGGGCTGTTTACCCCATCCCGCAAAAACTTCGCACAGTGGGCTGATCACCTGCTTGCCAAATAATCTGATTACAGAAACAATGATAGATTGTTCGGTCTGTTTTTGTTCCACAAAGACGCCACTAGGCGTGGTGGAAACAGCGATAGATTGATCAATTTGTTGTTGCCCTAAGACGCCACTAGGCGTACTGGCCACATACTGCTTTGCCGGTTGGTGGCTAAGGATGGAAGAAGAAGAAGAAGAAGAAGAGGAAAGCTGATTCCAAGTCCTTGGCTTGACGAGACATGTTTTTTTCCCAGTCCCTTAAAAGGCAAGTACCTTGGCGAGACAAGATGGTTTCTAGTCCTTGGAGAGACAAGTTAGTTTCCAGTCCTTGGAGAGACAAGTTAATTCCCAGTCCTTGGAGAGACAAGCTGGTTTCCGGTCCTTGGAGAGACAAGTTAGTTTCCAGTCCTTGGAGGGACAAGTTCATTCCCAGTCTTTGGAGAGACATGATGGTTTCCAGTCCTTGGAGGGACAAGTTGATCCCCAGTCATTAGCAAGACAATTTGGTTTCCAGTCCTTGGAGAGACATGTTACCTCTACACTTCACGGTAGAAGGGGAACGACTAAGTAAGTAAGGAGACATGTTGATTAACAGTCCTTGGAGAGACAAGCTGGTTTATAGTTCTTGGAGAGACAAGTTGATTCCCAGTCCTTGGCGAGACAAGTTACTTTCCAGTCCTTGGAGAGACATGTTGATTTCCAGTCCTTGGCGAGACAATTTGGTTTCCAGTCTTAGGAGAGAGTTGATTCCCAGTCCGTGGAGAGACAGTTGGCTCCCTATCCATGGAGAGACAATTGGGTCCCAGTCCTTGGTGAGAAAAGTTGCTTTCCAGTCTTTGGCGAGGCAAGTTGGTTTCCAGTCCTTTACGAGACAAGCTGGTTTCCAATTCTTGGCGAGACAAGTTGGTTCTCAGGTTTTGTAGAGGCAAAGTTGTTTTTGAAGGTGTTTCATCGTGCGTAGCAGTTGGCGCTCCAGTAATCGTACAACCATGTCGTTGCCAAGTCTTGTGAAGCACGAACATCACTGCATGAGCTATTATGTCCCGTTTCGCTCCGCATAGAGCATAGAGCACCACCACTGGATGACAAAATTAATGCTCAAGTGCAAGCTTCCACTATGGGGAGCAGGGCAGTGCTCCATTACTCTGACTGTAAGAGCTAAGAATTTAAATCCAACCTTTCTGTTTTCTTGTACTTGGACATGTGTGGAGCTAAAGTAGTTCTGTATAATATTACTGGCCGCAATTTTTCGCACAAGAAGTGTGGAATAGAGCTCTTTTACATTCGGAAAACGTCAGATGATGTAGGCATGTTTGTTTATAACCTGTGCTCTTTTTGAACTGGCATATCTGAGTCATTTTTGTGTCTTATGTTTAGTACCGTAAAGAACTGACTAGAAAATGAGACAAGATTTTGAACAAGGAAAGGAAATATTAAAACTAAAAAACTATTTGTTGTCATACAGAGAGACCGATATAATTTGCAAATCTATATGGATCACGAGCGATGTTCTCAGAGTCTGATCGGCCAAATAAAATCGTCAGTTATTTTCTCACACTTTCTAAAGTAAAAAGTTGCCAACAATATTTCTAAGTTCTTTGTCTGCATTAGCTTTCAGCCCATCCGTGGAACACAGACCTTTAACAAATACCTTCCAAGATCTCCTGTCCTGTGCCACCCGCTCAATGCCGTTATATACCTTTGTTATTCCTGTCTTGTTTCACCCCAGTTCTCTTCTGTTTGTGTTTTTCTATCTCCCTCTTATCTCTCCTAAACTCAAGATTCTAGACCAAGAACTGCCTTGTAATGCTGTTAACAGTTTTCCCCAATGTGGGTTCTATCTATCACCACGATCGCCTTCTCAACGCCTGTTCCACAGGCACCTGCCTGGTTCTTGTCATCAGTTCTACATTGGTGATTCTGCCACACTATTAATACCTTTGTACTATTCCCAAATTTGTATTTGAAAAAAAGTGGGAAAAAATGTATGTGTTATGCTCGTGTGAGTAAGACTTCCGATGGATGCTTCTGCAGCTAAGCTGGACTAAAGTTAGTTTACTCTCCTGGTTCCACACATAGAACATACAATACAACTACAAGAATTGATTGCGTAAAGGGAAAAATATTGAGCTGCCTGAGTATCAGGTCTTAAGACCACACATGACTGATGCTGTATGCTTGTCTTTTAATACTTATAATAGAAAAAAATACCGTGTTATCACTACGATATTTAGTGCCTGTAGTAATTGACTTTTAATAAGATATTTTAAAATATATTTCAAATAATATTCGAAGTAAATGATTACCAAGTTGGGATGACAGCTCTTTTGCAGAAATCTGTAAATTAAATAAACTGCCTCCAAAAAAAAAAGTGCCCAATGTTTTATGATGGTTCTGTAGTTTACGATCGTCCTGTGTTTTATGATTGTCTTATATGGTTTATGAAGCTCAACCCAAGAACCACTTTTTGGTGCTCAATACAAAAGCGTTGTTTTCATCTAATTTCGTTTTAGAAATACTTTGCACAACACCTGTATAAGGTGGATTTTAAAAGTGTAACCCACACAGACAAATGCTATTGAGTAATATCTTGCTTGTCATCTACGATTGTCTAGCACTACATGTGACATTAAAAGCAGTTCTTTCTAACAAAAACGTTAATTTCATATAGACAAGAAATCATTAACTTTAAACTTTTTTCTTTTTAAAAAGTATGCGTCTTTTAGTGAGGATCTTACGAATGAGCGACAAATAGACTAAAATATATAGAAATAGACAGATCGATAGATAGATAAGAAAACTGACCAGCAGACGAGGAATTGACAGAGATAACTTACAACATCTCGTTTCACAAGGACTTTCTCGCTATATTTATGGAAAATATGTAAAATGCTGAGAGGTTCAATCATTCTTGAATAATTCGATCGTATAGCTCTCATCAGCTCATAATTGTAAGCCACATGATTGTTATTTGCTGCCATGGTCTGCTGGGCTCGGCTGTAAATAAGACGTATGAAGTTAATACACTGTCTTTTTTGTCTTTCTTTCTCTCTAGTTCCTGCTGCTAATTGTTACTGGAACCATACAGCTTGTTTCTAGTATAAAGCTGGGTAGCAAAAATGTTAACTATAAATCATTTCGTTAATTGTTAGCTTTACTCCTATGTTACCTAGTCATGAGTAAGTTACAGACAATCACAGCAACAATTAACTACGTAAAACAGCCGTTAATTTTTAACTCTTAACATGATTATAGAAGTGGCTAATAGAGAAAATCATAGATGTGGTTAACGTGGAATATCATAGATGTGGTTAACATGGAATATCATAGATGTGGTTAAAAGGGAATATCATAGATATAGTTATCAGGGAATATCATAGATGTAGTTAATATGGAATATCATAGATGTAGTTAAAAGGGAATATCATAAATGTAGTTAACATGGAATATCATACTTAACATGGAATATCATAGATGCAGTTAACATGGAATATCATACAGTTATTTAACAAGGAATATCATAGATGTATTTAACAGGGAATATCATAGATGCACTTAACAGGGAATAACATAGATGTGGTTAACAGGAAATATCATAGATGTGGTTAACAGGGAATAATATAGATGTTGTTAACAAGGAATATCATAGATGGTGTTAAGAGGGAATATCATAGATTTTGTTAACAATGAATATCATAGATGTAGTATATATTGAATATCTCAGATGTGGTCAATAGATTGTAGTCCGTAGGGAATATCATAGATGTAGTCAACAATGAATACCATAGATTGAGCCAACAGGAAATCGCATAGATATAGTCTTACTTACTTACTTAGTCGTTCCCCTTCTACCATGAGGTGTGGAGGTTTGGAAGAGAGAACGCCAGACTATCCTATTGGCTGTCTTCCTCCTGGCCTGGTTCCATTCTAGTCCTCGGTCCTTCAAAGATTGTCTAATGTTGTCCTCCCAGCGGACTCTGGGTCGTCCTGGGGGTCTGGATCCCTAGCTCTTTGTTTCCCATGCTTGTCATGGTAGCCGATCTTCTCCCATTCTGCAGACATGGCCAAACAATCTTAGTTGGGATTGTTCTACTTGGGTCTGCAGGACGTGGGATTTTAGGCCTTGACGTATCGTCTGGTTGCGGACCACGTCTCTTCTTGTTACTTCAACCACCTTCCTCAGATACCTCATTTCTGAGGTTTGGATCTGGCTTTTGTGGGTTGTAGTCATTGTCCATGACTCACATCCATATGTCAAGACTGGGACATAGGTATAGATGTAGTCAACAGAATGTATCATAGAAGTGGTTAACAGGGACTACCATAGAAATAGTATACACAGAATATCATAGACGTGGTAAACAGGAAGTATCATAGATGTTGTCAACAGATAATAGCGTGAATGTAGTCAACAGGGAATATCATAGATGAAGTCAATATAAAGTATCATAAATGTAGTCTACAGGAAGCATCATAGATATAGTTAACGGATAGTATCATAAACGAATCAATATAAGACATCCTAGATGGACAGAGGAAATTAGACATAAGTCTATGAATAAATGATAACCTAACTACTAGCCTTAACTTTTTTTTTTTTTAAAGTAATGAAAAAAAAAAGATATCCCGTTCAACCTCTGATGGGTTATAATTAGGATATATATTGTTTTCAATTCCAAATAATATGAACAACTTCCGATATGAGAAAGTGGCATCACATTTGTCAAATCAATATAAATAGGGATAATCACAATTGTGCTTATACGTTAAAAAAAAAAAAAAAGAATAAACTCTGAACAAGAATAATATTAAAGTGGAGGTATGTAAAGGCCCGGTGGTTCTAGTTATATAACGGACTTTAACAGATATTTAATTGACTTTCATCTGTTAAAAGTCATACCGTATGCATTGTAAGAACAGCATCAGACCTTCACATTCCCAGCCAGTATATATTAACATTTTACCTCTGGTGAAGGAGCTGTCATGCCCTTTTCAGGGCAGCTCGGCCACCTTTGGTCCAAACCTGGCATCCAGCTCTCACCTGTGGTTCCTCGTAGCTGTCAGCATGCGACAGCGGCCACCCCCCGGGCAACGGCTTTGACAGGCCGGCTAAACGAGGTGAGGGTAGCCGACTGGTTATAAACCTTCGGTGAGTTAGGGTCTGCCTACCCATGCATGCGAAGACTGGATTCGATAGACTGCGCGGAAGAAACCATCTATTGGTTCAACGGGCATGACGGCGATTACCAGCAAAGCGCTGTGGAGCGTAAGGAGCACGGCGAGGCACGTAGAACTCCCTGGTCATCCACTGCATCCTGTGTTGTCTCCAGTCGTCTCGATAAAATCTTGCCACTGGAACAGATAACTCCGGACGAGAGAGTGAGGATGACAATTAGCGCAACTCTTCCTAACTTTAACCCAATTACAGCGCAAGTCACAGCTTCAGACAGGTTAGTATCTAATTCTGAGGTCCTCAACAGAGCACATATCTCAAGCATCTACACATTGCTGCAGAGGGCCCAAACTAGATGGGCCGGACATGTTGTTCGCATGCCCGAAAAACGCATCCCAAAGCAGTTGATGTACAGCGAACTCTCCACGGGTAAGCGAACAGCAGGGGGACAAAAGAAACGCGTCAAAGACACACTGAAAGCATCGTTGAGCAGCTTCAAAATTGATGTCTCCTCCTGGGAGACTATCGCACAGGATCGCTGTGCCTGGTGGACAAACATTACTCAAGGTGCTCGCATTGCAGAACAGAATTTAGCTGATAAGGCAGAAGGCAAGCGTGCTGCAAGAAAGGCCAGAATGCACAGCAACACTACTATCGACTCTAACCATGTGTGCCCCGTATGTGGCAGGGCCTGTAGGGCCAAAATAGGATTAATTAGTCACATGAGATCACGGCACAGGTGTGTCACAACTCAAGTCTGAAGCTGTCGCCATCTTCGCTTGCGATGGGCAACTATTATTATATTAACATTTGTTCGTGTTAAATATTGTTTGACTATATTATGCAGTTCCCTAGGTCTGTCTATTCTCAACACCTCTTCTATATTTATAGGTAAGTTGGATGCTTGCAAATAATCTAACATTGGTATTCTCATCTGTTCATACCTCTTACATTTTAACAAAAAATGTTCTATATTATTGTCTTGAAGACATCCTGCACAGTAAGGTTCTTCTATTCTGAAACAGCCTTTTCCCAGCTGTAGTCTGAGAAGTTTCTTATTACTGGGAATTTTCAATTCCCTAGATATCTGACATTTTCTTGATGGAGCATTGAACATCTTATATGCATGTCTTCCTTTCAGATTTTTATCCCACTCTGCTTTCCATTCATCTGTTATTAATTCTTTAATTAAGCTCTTAATCTCTGATTTACTCATCCCTACATTTATTACATTTTAATCAGATCTACCTTTCTTGGCTTCTTTATCTGCCTTTTCATTTCCTTCTATGCCAACATGTGAAAGTATCCAAGCAATTAAGACTGAACATCCTCTGGAATATAAGTATGTAGTAGCCAGAAATATCTCCTCTGCTATATCAGGTCTACTACATTCTCGTAAGTTTCTAAGTGCTTTAATTGTTGAAAGAGAGTCAGTTAAAACTGTTAATTTTTTGGGAGGGTTATTAGAGAATATTTCTAGTGCTTTTAGTATTGCCACCATCTCTGCGGTGAAAATGGATGTATTTTCCGTGATGCTATATTCTTTTGCCATTTTCCATATTGGAATATATATTCCTATCCCCAATTTGCCATCCTCTCCCTTGGATCCATCTGTGTACACAGTAATGCCGTCTTTTGAAATTTGTTGTATATATTTATTGGCGGTGTTTTTAATATTTTCTATATTATTTGTTTTCTTAAGTATTTCTGCTAGGTGATAGTCCGTGTCTGGTTTCTTGATCTCCCAGGGCGGAATCACAGGCTTGTATTCACAACTGTTATTAATTGATGTAATTAATGTATCCAGATGGACAATTTCCTCCATACACTTCCATCCTGTAGGGTATCTAGTGGTATTCATTGGCTTGGCCTGAGCTGTTAGTTGGCATCTGGTAAAAGCTGTATGTGCTGGGTGAGACTTATCTAACATAACTCTGTTCATGTAATTTAGTCTTAACTCCTTTCTCCGTAATTCTAAGGGTATAATTCCTAAAGCCACCTCTATAGCTCCCATTGATGTTGATCTGATTGCACCTGCTATTGTACATAAAGCCTGATGCTGAATTCTGTCTAATTTAATCTTGTTACTGTGTGCAGCAGAATCATATATTATACTTCCATAATCTATTTTTCCTCTAATAAAAGATTTATAAAAAGTGAGCATTGTCTTAGTGCTTGCACCCCATCCATTACCTTTCAAATATCTTAATAAGTTAGTCAATCCTCTGCAAGACTCCACTAGTTTATCTATGTGTTTATTCCAGTTCAGCTGTTGGTCCAATATCATTCCTAGATATCGAGTGATTTGTACTGTATTAATGTTTTGCCCTTGGATATTTATGTCTATAATTTTATTTTTTACAACCCTACCTTTACTGAAGATCATTCCCAATGTTTTATTTGTATTCAGCTGAAACCCCCATTTTGTCATCCATTTACATACTTTATTTATTTGCTTCTGTAGATCCTTATATAATTTTGGCAGATGTCTCCCAGTCCTCCATATAGCAACATCATCTGCAAACTGTGACAATTTATTTGTTATATCATTAAATTCCACACCTAAATCATTTACCATTATTGTAAAAGTTGAAGGAGACATTACTGATCCTTGAGGTATTCCATTTTGTTGTTCAAACAGTTCTGATCTATCATTGTTTACCTGAACAGTGAAATATCTATCTTGCAGAAAATTCTCTAAATAATTATATATTTTACCGGTTACTCTTATCTTCTTCACTTTAAAGAGAGCACCCTCTCTCCAGCATTCATCATAAGCCCTAGCTATATCTAAAAATACTGCCACAGTTTTTTCTTTCTTTTGAAATCCTGATTTTACTTCATGTTCCAATTTAATTATCTGATCCATAGTGCATCTGTTCTTCCTAAATCCTGACTGAGTTTGATTATATAAATTATTCTTTTCCAAATAAAACTTTAATCTTTTATTTACTATGGTTTCTAATATTTTACCTAGATGGGAAGTTAAAGAAATTGGCCTGTATGAACTGGCATCAGGGGCATCTTTTTCTGGTTTTAGTATTGGCATGATTACTGCTGTTTTCCATGTTTTGGGAATTTTTCCTGTATTCCAAATTTTGTTAAAAAGGGATGTTATAATTTCTATGGTACTTTTTGGTATGTGTTTCAAGATTTCATAGCTCAAGATGTCATGCCCTGCTGATGTATTTGTTTTGTCCTTTATTGTATTTTCAACTTCTTCCATTGTAATATCTGCATTTAAATATGATACATTTTCAGTATTATAAGAAACTTCTTTACTGAGTTTTTTAAGAAGTGTTGCTCTTCTGATGACTGCAGCCTGTCCTAGATTTTCCTTAGAACTAACTCTATGGTAGTACCTGGCCAGCACCTCTGCTTTCTGCCAGTCAGTCTCTGCCCTTTCAGGTCTTTTTATATTAGGTATTATCATATGTTTAGTTCTGCCTTTAATGGCTTTTAACTTATTCCACACATCTGTTGTAGAGATTGCTGTAGGGTTCAGTGTTTGGCAGAAATTTCTCCAATGATTTTCTTTTGCTTAAGTATTATTCTGTTTGATTCAGTTCTTATGTTCTTATAAATATCTAAATTGTCTTCAGATCTATGCTTTCTATATTCTTGTAGAGCTTGTTTTCTTTGTTTTTGAATTTCCGTACATCTAACTGTCCACCATGGTACTGGGTTTTTGTTCCAATGTACATTCTTTTTTGTTTCCTTAATGTGGTGTGGAATTATGTGTTCTGGCATATATGCATTTGGTATATGTTTAACAGCTATTAGTAATATTTCTTTTGTGAGATTAACTGCAAATACATCTATATTTTCATTTTCTATGTTATTCTTTTTTATCTCTTCCATTTCTACCTGAAAAGCTACCCAATTAGCTTTATTATAGTAAAATTTCGGTTTTTCTACCAGTTTGTTTTCCTTGTAATGTAAGCTAATTAGAATAATGTATGTTAAGTCAGGAACCTCGGGTTTTCCATTAAAAAAAAAAGACAATTAATACTTGCCTTGAGTCAGAGGGTTAAAAACAGGTAAATGCGAAACAAAATTAGTGTATCTGTACAACTATTAAAATAAAATGAAGCTTTTTCAAGCTCTTGAATGAGAAGTATTACCGACGAAATGAACTTTGATAACGACGTGAAAAGATCGGATTTTCCCGTTCACATGTAATAAACATAAAACAGGCAAGTCAAATCTAGAAACTAGTATTGGATTTCTTTATTTATCAATGTTCCATTTCGTATAGACATAAAATAATCTCTCTTGATATGTTTAAATTAATTTTTTAGTAACAATTAGCTCAAGAGGAAATTAGAATTGTCTGTTATTACTATATCACAAATAATTTCGTTCATAGAAATTGGAAGCAGACTCCTACAGAGAAATCTGGCAGAGTCATCACATCAGCGATTCAGCGGGAACGCTGGGATACATATACTGTTTTGAACAAGAAAAACAGGTGTGTTTAAATTACTGGAGAGAAATGTTGTTAAATATAATGAACAAAAGTGAATATTGTAGTAGTTATTGATGCATTTTCTTCTGATATTACTTAGTACATACGGCAAGACAAAAAAAGGGTGAAATATTTTATATTCCATAATCAAATGACGTAGCCTAGTAAATGTTTTTATATCTAGATTCGTAAGTTGACCCTGGCCCATAATTAGAAGTGTGAAAAGTTGCAGAATTAGTAGCTCCATTCAGTTATAACTGACTATGGGAATGCGCCCCTGAGGTGATAGTTATAACTGACTATAGGAATGCGCCCCTGACGTGACAGTTATAACTGACTATGGAAATGCGCCCCTGAGGTGATAGCCATCATCCTTTTTTTTTACTGTTGGTCAATTCGGCTTGTTCTTTTCTCTTTTGCTTGTTGTGAGAGCTTCTTTTCGCCCAATATGAGGTGGTGTCGCAGGGAGCATCGCCCCTTGGTGCGATCGGCAGCTTCATCTTTTCAGGTTGCTGGATTTATGTCCAGTTCCCTCATGTTTGTCTTGCATTTTTTAACCTCAGTTGCTGTTCCTCGACGTTGAAAAGTTGCAGATTTATCGATCTACTTACTATTCAGTTCAAAATATATCTAACCTATATAAAATGCGTGAAACTGCTGAAGTATACAAGAAAAATACATTCCAGACAAAAAGAGAGAAAGCCGAATTTGCGCATTACCAAGGGCAGTCTTTCAGATACGTCATCTGTGATCTATCTATTCTTCTTCGTCGTACACTCTCAGACGTCTACTTAAATGTTCTCAAAGAAAGCAGTAGTCAGTTTGAATCCCCGTAGAGCTTTTCCATGAATGATACTGGTGTCGGCCATATGCGCTTTCTCTGTTCCGTATATGTTGGGCAACTTTGAAGCAGATGTTCAGCAGTCATTTTATCAGTGCCACAGTTACACTGATCGGTAGAACCTATCTTTCTTTAGCTTGTTGAATAGATGGTATCTCAATCTGTTGTGGCCAATGTGAAGTCTGAAAATTACCACTTGTTCTCTTCTGTTGAGCTGGTAGTATGCATCATTTTATGTGTAACCTGGATGTTCTACACACCCTTTGTATCTGTGTCTGATTCTGATCAAACTCTTACCTCCTCGAAAGTTATGCTTGCACCAGGCTGAGGTAGATTTCCATCTTCCTTTGCCAATCTGTTAGCCTCTTCATTGCCGATGATGTTACAATGAGATGGGATCCATTGGATCACAACACTTTTGAATCGTTGACAAAGTTTGTGCAGCACTATTCTGAGGTCATCCGGGTCTGTATTATTTTGGCTTTTTAATGTTGCAATTACTGACTGTGCATCGGTAAAGAAAGCAACTTGTCTCTCTCTTTTCAGCATGACACTTAGAAATAGAGAATACGACAGATGGAAACATGTAGCATTATTTACTTGGCCACGAATCACATATTTATATGGTATCAGCATGATGCACATGGTCTGAATCTGCGTAAGTCAGACAGGAATCTGAGACGAAAGATACTTTTTTCTAGAATAACCAGACCACACGGTCTACTATATTTGGACATACGCCATGTCGAGGGCTTTCTCCCCTGCTCTGCAATAGTGGTTGACTAGTGGCCAATCTTGAGTACAAGGACGAGGGTTTTTAAAGGTATCAACCTTCGCTTAAGATTACTCTTGGCAGAGATATAAATAGAAAGATGATGCTTCTATTTCAGGGAGTATCACAGGAAATTTTTGCATGGCAAGTAAATCAACTGAGTCATCTAGGTAATATGTTTTGACTCGTATTTTATGAGCCCCTAGCTGAAGGTGATTCAGCAAAATATTAATTTAATAGCTCTATATATGTTTTTATCAAAATGAGTCATACGGGCTCAGACATCAAATTCACTCAACTAAATGATTATCTCAACTAATGATTTATATTTACATATAAAACAAAGAACATTTGTTGGTGAACTACTTGGTTAATTGGGTTAACATTTTGTCAGAAAAAAAAAAACAGTAAACTTTATCTTCATGGGAAGATGTAGTGGTTTGAAACAAATAAAGTGTCCCTAAGCTGAGCCAGTACTGGGTACCAAGCTTGAAATGTAGTGACAATGGTTGTCGTTGACTTTTGGGTCAGTCGCTGCTGGTTCCCAGTGGAGTTTTGACTGCTCTTTTTCTCCAGAAGTCGAGTTCTTTGGCAGCAGCACGTCCCTTGCAATGCCGGGGTAACTGCTCAGGTTGCATCGTGAAGTGTACTCAAGACTCGTCTGTTGTAGGTATCTAACGTCGACTTCTGGCAACTGGTACCAAAACCTGAGAGAAACACATGACTCTTTTAAATCTCATGTTTCCTGATGTAAACATCAGGCAACCTCTGTTTCCGTCCACTATTTCATCTTCTTCAGAATTTTGCCCGATGCCAGCAAGTATTAAATCTAAACCCATCGAGTTTTAGAAGAGCGGAAGACGAAAATGTATATATGAAGCAATCACCAGCTCTTGCAGTGGTGATTTATGTGGCAAGTTATTTTATGTGATGAGGTTACTAGCCCCATATGCAAATGTAAATCAATGAGCAATACATACATGTCAAATGCAAATAGAAAATAATAAAGTGTACATGTTACAACTTACCACAATATATTGGGTGAATTATAATGATATAACCAGACTTTGTGTTGCACAAGATGGCCGTAGTAAGTACTACAGCTGTTTAAGATGCAGCCGTCCCTCCGTGAGTTAGGTTCGTAACTGTTGACACGTGAGGAAGGTTCCTCAGACTGTGACATCATCTCCTTTCTGACATTATGCATCTTTATCAAAGCTTTAAAACGAATTACGGTATATTTCGCTTACTTGTGTGAATTTCCGAATCAGATTTTCGTAGATCGTCTCTCTTTTTTCCATTCAGTTTCATTAAAAATTATTTGATGAGTTTATTTAATTATATATATATATATATATATATATATATATATATATATATATATATATATATATATATATATATATATATATATATATATATATATATATATATATATATATATATATATATATATATATATATATATATATATTTATATATATTTATATATATTTATATATATTTATATATATTTATATATATTTATATATATATATTTCTAAAATAAAGTAATTAATCACATCGTTAACTTTATTTATTTATTTATTTTTTTTTAACCAGCGGCACTTGGGCTTTCAGTCCTTCAGCCCAATAACATGTCATTGCGAGGCTGGGGAACCTGAGGACTTTCCTTCCAACCCGGTCAGGAGCTTCGCTCCTTCCCATCCACAGAGGGTTTATCACAGGAGCCGTTCAGGCTATTCAGTCAAATTTCCGGCCGTAAACATTTCTTCAAACGCTGACGCCCGGGTTTGAACCATGAACACCTGGTCGCCAGTACAACGCCGAAGCCATTACACCAGCGCGGCTCCCATCGTTAACTTCAAACTCTATGAATTGTCACATAATTATATTTGGGTCGATCTCTGCTTCACTACGGCCGTATCCTGAACATTTGTTGTACTGACTATTTACACGCTTTTCAATGGTCGACACCTCTGTTTCTCTGCTATGTAGCAGATATTTTGTATTTTCAACATTCTGTCACTCTTCGGTGATAATTCGTCTTGTCTGTTTATCTGACCATCCCTGCTGAGAGAGTAGACAGGTGATGCAATATTAACCGATAACCATGTTGGTTAATCTCGGGAGTGGCCGACATCAGATATAAAGTAACATTAAAATCGCCCAGCGCATTTGTTTAATTGCTGATAAGGCCAGGGTACATTCTTTGCCCAGATGGTAAAGAGACGGATTGTGTGTACTCAAGCGACAGATAACGGGATTACTTTTCTGTGGACACATTTTGGACAAACATGCATGACATCATCGTTTCCGGCACACCTTGTTTGTAACACATTGACATTACTTTAGATTAAAGTAATAATAAGTTATTTGTGAACATTGCCGAGAGAGAATCGGATGTTTTCATTCCATATATTGGAGACGTGACCTTTTGCATCACGCATAATATTTCAGGCGGAAATAATTTTGAAATTACCTCACACAACACGCATGTTTGAAACGAGTGGAGCTGTCTTAGCATCGTAACAAAACAAATGTGGGGGAGGAAGGGCCATATAACCTGACCTTTTCGCAGTTTTAAGACACTGTGAAGATCGCTGGCTAAGACGAAACCAGACTGTTAGAATTCAGAATTCCATTTCTCAGACCGGACTTTTGTTGGAGTATTTTGAAGGACTTAAACAGCCCAGGAAATCTCTATCACTTAATAAGGAACCGTGATCTGTGGAAACTGAAAACACTGAGTCATAGAGGGAATCTAATGTTAAAATAACGACCCCAAGAACACGTGTAAGAGGCCTAGTCAAGTGCCTTTATTCATCTGAACAAACAGTCTGTGATACAAGATTGGCGTAAGTTGTGCATTTAACATTTTATAATTTTCATCACTAACACGTGAACTAATATGTATATATTACCATGTGAATATTAATACGTGAAACGTGCTAGTGGATGTACAAGTCATTTGAGGCTGGCAACCTCATCATATATAATGATGATTTCATGAGCCATCCCTGCAAGGGCTAGTGACTGCTTTATTGCTAGTTTCTTACAGACAACTAAAAGCATAGGTAGACCAAAGTTCCATATGGAGCTGGGAGGGAAAGATGAAAGAAATAATGTACATTCTAATTATAATATCTGTGGTGAAGTGGGATGTTATAAATATTTATAGGGGACTTAGTGTACTGACTGAGATCAGCTGTGAAGGTATCTATATCTATTAAGAGTAGTGTATTATAGATAACCTTACTTGCTACCACATATCTCTATATCTCAGTCAGAATTATTCTGGAATAGTGTGATGCTACGTTATGTGTCTAGGGTATGTGTATGATGAAGTGTAAGTCACAACAACAGACAGATAAACAATTTAATTTAATCCACTACTCTTAACAACACTGTGACACTCACATACATATAACACTCTATGAGAATATCTTAAAGAAGTCACTCGTAACTTTTCAAATAACAATATGTATTCATTACTGGCATGAATGAATATGTGTCCTGATTCAACTACAAGGGAACCAGGAATCACAATCAATTTAAATTACAAGTTATGTACAGAATGTATTTAATATGAATATTGTAGTGACATATATTATTACAAATGTTCTATGTGTGTCAGTTGTGTAGTAGTAAAATGAGGTAATACTGGTTTTGTTTTGTTCAAGCTCTGTTGGTATTTGTCATCATGACTTCAATAGTTTGTCTTTAGGGACTAGTATTGGAGATGTTCACAGTTCCTGATTTTAAGACAAGTAAATTCCCCTCTTAATGTTAATTTTACAAAGTCAGTTCAAGATGAGGGGACATAATGTTGAGCTCAGCTGGCCAAGTTAGCTTATCTGGCGTGATGGCGGCAGGAAAGGATTCCTCTGCTCGAATTCTCCTCTGGGCTCTGGAGACACCTCACTGATAGCTAAAAGGACCAAGGAGTATGCTGTCCGACACTGGATTCAGCAAAGCTCTGACTAGGTGCTGCTCAGTACCATCAAGACCACTGTCCCTGAAATCAAGAAGGATGTACCTTCTACTTCATAACTAACTTAAACTCTCTTGTTACACTGATCACAACACAGCACAAACATTGAGTTCAGAGCATTAGGCCAACTGTCAGCTTCATTTGAAATACTTTATTCCAGTATTACCCTTCTTAATGGTTACTACGCCTCTGCAATTCCAGCATTATTTCTTTCTATTCAATCATCCAGGTGTCAGTGTACTGTTTGGCCATTCCATGCCGTTTTACTTCTCTCCGACACCCTCTGTTCAGGCTGGAGCATTACAGGCTTTACCTCACGTTGGCCACTGAACTACACATATATATACAGGCATAAATCAACAATTCACATTCAATTTTCATTAAAAGATATTGAATGGTTCAAGCTTACCACAATTCATACGAATAAACACAGATACGTTGATTAGCAATGAATTCTGGCACAAACTGGCACAAATTCCCATCTGCTTATCTTCCAGGCTTTTATTTAGCCAAATATAAGCTGGCTTCAACGCACTGATGCTTTATCAATCTTATTTAAACAAGTGGTTTCGAACTAACGCTCCCAAGTGTGTATATCAGCGAGTCTGACCAATGAGCCCCGTTTCGACAAGTGTTTGAAAAAATGTTACCTTTCCCCGTTTCCCCTAACAACCAAGATAGTATTTATAGCCCGACCAATCGTGGTTAGGCTTTCATTTGTTGCGCTCCAATCAATTCGGAGTTTACATGGTAGGCTATTTCTGTAACGTAAATTTTTTTCAAACACGTTAAAAAAAATCTTATGAGCAGAAATGATTTTATGCTGTCAGGCACCCCCAATATTTTATTTTGGGTATAATTTATTAATTCCTGGACTATTTGCGTAACGTTTTACATATTATTTGTCAGCAAGCCCTAAGGAACCCAAAAATACAAATTTAAAGGAGCTACGTGGCTGCATTCAAAATATGCAATTTCTTCTACCTCCTGTTTCGAAGATGTGCTATCTGGGTACTGTTATGTTTTCAACCGTAAACCCATCTAATGTTATCTTTTCTAATAAGAGTTTTTTTTGATTTATAAACCTAACTCTGGGAAAGGGTAGTGTATTTTATCACTGTCCGTCTGAAAAAAAATTAGTGCATGTAGACTTACACGCGTGATGGCAGCATTTGTGTATCGCGCGACGCGTGTTGCATGCGTTCCTGATTTTCAGCCCTCCCCTCTCTCTTTATCCTTTTGTCCATCTGTTCGTTCGTTTTGGTAACGCAGTATAATTAATGTTAGGATTAATTTAGGTCATTACGCAGTACGTTTCATTGAAGAAGGCGGGTAATAATACAGTAAGCTTTTATATCAACGTGAAAGCGTTACAATTTGCAGACGAAGCAGAAAACAAGGGGGATTTCGAGTACATTCTTTGTGACAGCACTGTTATTTTCCCATTGCTCTTCTCTTTATTAATTTTATTTGTTAGGCTTTATATTTACCTAATAATTTATATATGTGGATTAGAATATTTCACGACAATATCAACATTTCCAAGTCTGTGTAAACATATTCACTTCAAATTTAAGGAAAGTTTCATAGCTTTTCAACAAGTGTAGGTCTGGATGTAAATTAAAACATATTCAATCTATATTGTGAACAATTTTCAATCAGTGAAGATGTTAATGTAAATATATTCTATCTGTGATGGGGCCGAAAAGGAGACGCCCGCCCCCTACCTGTTTCTAGGCAGATTTATTGCCCACATATTTTCGATGTGCGCGAAGCATTCTGGGATGTGAAAATTCTTCAAGATTGATGAAAAGGCCATAATAACGCCTAGAAATTAGTTTTGGTGCATAGTTGTGTGTTATATTTGATAGTGGTGTTTTTGCTCTAGAAATAGTTGTGTATATTTCTGTTGTCGGCCCTTCTAAAGCAAAATCGCGAGTGTCATTTAAGTGGCTAAATTAATCCGCGCAGCGCGGACTAAGTTGAGTGTTTAGGCTTAGCGGTTTATATAAAGAAATAGCGAGCATCAAACCAGCCTATTTGAAGATCATCCGCCCAGAGAGAACAGACGAAGTAAGACACACAGAGCCAAGCTGTAAATGCCTTGAGCACAATTAGCAATCTGGCACATGCTGGGTGTTTTGTTTTTCATGTTCGCTGGTTTATTTGTTTAATGTTTGTTTAGTCACTGAATGGGTTGTAAAAATAAATACAGCCCCTGCCTCTAGAATCAAGAGTTTTATTGTTGTTCGGGTCGGTGCGAGTGTGAAAAGAGAGTGATCAAACATATCACAATATAATCATCATCATCATCTCGCCCACCCTATCACAATTGGCGTCGTCGGCAGGATCAGGCAGACAGTGACACTGAGCAAACAGCAAACGAACAAATATTGTAAACACCCAGCAGTGCATTCCTGCAGCAAGATGGCTAATGCGCCTGTGAAGGTAGTGTACGTGAAGGGGCCAGAGATAAGGTTATTTAGTGGAGAGGGGAGTCCCACTTGGCAAGAGTTTGTGGAAGATGTGGAAGGTGGCGCCTTTTGGGGCAGAAGACAAGCTAGACATGATCTGGAACAACGTTACACCATGGGTATCTAGAGAATTACGGATACATGGCGGAGCCAAGGCCAGCCCTGAGCAGTTACTCAAGATAATAGAAAGAGCCTACAGCGAGCAACCACCAGTCAGTGAGATGACCAGGAATTTCCAGGCCGGGAGTCAGGGGCCTAGAGAATGTGCTGTTTTCTGTGAAGTCAAGAAGCCAGAGACACTGATGCAGATAGCAAGTGCAGAAGATCAGAATGAAAAGGAGGCACTTAAAGCAGAATTATCTCTCCTAAAGGCCCAGCTAGCACAGATGTCACAGTCCAGTTCGCCAGCACAAGAGGAGGTGCAGAGAAAGAGAGCACCATGCCAGCCGCGGGAACAGCCAACGCAAGACGAGGTGTGTCCGCAGGAACCGCAACTAGCCCTTCTTGTATGTGAGAGTCAGGCTGTCGTCAAGGAAAGCTGTGAGCTGACAGCACCAATAAACGCAGTGGCACCGACAAGGCGAAAAGGGATGTGCAAGGGGTATAGTGTCCACAGGGGATGGGGGTTCATCACGCCAGATGATGGAGGTATTGATGTATTCGTACATCAGACCAAGATCTACAGAAAGGAATTCCGGAGTCTGGCGAAGAATGAACGAGTAGAATTTGACAGCAAACCATCGGTCCAGGGCATGGAAGCAGTCATTGTATGCGGCATTGGCGGTCAATAGTGTAAGGGCAGCAGGAAGCGACCCATGGCACAGAGGAAGCCCAGAAAGATAAGATGCTACAATTGTGGAGACCTGTCAGACCACATGGCAGCCAAGTGCCCTCAAGGCCCACTTCCGAAGAGATGTTTTGGATGCAAATCCCCAGAACATTTGATAGCCGCCTGTCCCTCAAGGAGCTCTTTCCCTAGACGGACTGTCACAACCAGGTTGCCTTTAGGGCACAACCCAAGAGATGGCCACGACAACTGTCACACTAAGGGCGCCGAGAGAATTGGCCTTCGCCTAGGGGAGGAAACCCGTCCTAAGCAGATAGGAGGGAGTGCAAATCAAGGTTCAGCAGAGGAGACTCATCAAAAGCAGGTTGTGGGGAACGTAAGCCACTGTTCACATAAAATGGGTGTAAAACCCGTCAGGAGCAATCCCCCTTCAAAGTCGACAGTTGCAAGCACTGACAGGCAGATGTCACGGGCAAGCAGCGACGCGGCACCGGTGAGCGAGTCTTCAAGACCACAGTGGCTGACAGCCCGACAACGTACAACTGGGGGCATGACGACCAAGAGAGTCCCCAGCCGGGTTGTACCGAATACAGAATCTGAGCCCAAAACATCGCCGCTGAGAAATAATCAGGCGCAGCACCAACGATCCGAGAGATTTCGACTGAAGCGCCAGAGGTAGTGATGTTGTCGGGACGACAACAATATCAGGAGGGAGATATGTGATGGGGCCGAAAAGGAGATGCCCGCCCCCTACCTGTTTCTAGGCAGATTTATCGCCCACATATTTTCGATGTGCGCGAAGCATTCTGGGATGTGAAAATTCTTCAAGATTGATGAAATGCCATAATAACGCCTAGAAATTAGTTTTGGTGCATAGTTGTGTGTTATATTTGATAGTGGTGTTTTTGCTCTAGAAATAGTTGTGTATATTTCTGTTGTCGGCCCTTCTAAAGCAAAATCGCGAGTGTCATTTAAGTGGCTAAATTAATCCGCGCAGCGCGGACTAAGTTGAGTGTTTAGGCTTAGCGGTTTATATAAAGAAATAGCGAGCATCAAACCAGCCTATTTGAAAATCAGCCGTCCAGAGAGAACAGACGAAGTAAGACACACAGAGCAAAGCTGTAAATGCCTTGAGCACAATTAGCAATCGGGCACATGCTGGGTGTTTTGTTTTGTCATGTTCGCTGGTTTATTTGTTTAATGTTTGTTTAGTCACTGAATGGGTTGTGTGATTGGGCCGAAAAGGAGACGCCCGCCCCCTTCCTGTTTTGGCAGATTTATCGCCAATATTTTAGAAGTGCGCGTAGCACGCTAGTATGTAAAAATTCTGACGAGATAAGGAAGATTGATGAAAAGGCCATAATAATGCCTTTAAATTAAGTTGTGGTGTAGAATTGTGTTTTTGCTCTAGAAATAGTTGTGTATATTTCTGTTTTCGGCCCTTCTAAAGCGATAATCGCGTGTGATATTTAAGTAGCCAAGATTAATACGCCCAGCGCGCAGTAAGTGAGTGATTAGCCTAGTGCCTATATAAAGAATGCGATAACCAGCAGCGGCCTTTTTAAGTATCAGTCCAGACAAGAGAGAACGAAACGAGGCGCCCTGTGTACCCACACAGAAGAACACAAAGACATGACACAATTAGCAATCGGGCACATGCTGGGTGTTTAGTTTCGTTTTGTTCGCTAGTTTATTTGTTTAATGTTTGCTTTGTCACTGAATGGGTTGTAAAAATAAATACAGCCCCTGCCTCAGAATAAGAGTTTTTATTGTTGTTCGGGTCGGTGCGAGTGTGAAAAGAGAGTGATCAAACATATCACAATATAATCATCATCATCATCTCGCCCACCCTTTCACAATTGGCGTCGTCGGCAGGATAAGGCAGACAGTGACACTGAGCAAACAGCAAACTAACAAATATTGTAAACACCCAGCAGTGCGATCTTGCAGCAAGATGGCTAATGCGCATATGAAGGTAGTGTACGTGGAGGAGCCAGAGATAAGGTTATTTAGTGGAGAGGGGAGCCCCACTTGGCAAGAGTTTGTGGAGGATGTGGAAGCCGCGTGGAAGGTGGCGCCCTTTTGTGCAGAAGACAAGTTAGACATGATATGGAACAACGTTACACCATGGGTATCTAGAGAATTACGGATACATGGCGGAGCCAAGGCCAGCCCTGAGCAGTTACTCAAGATAATAGAAAGAGCCTACAGCGAGCAACCACCAGTCAGTGAGATGACCAGGAATTTCCAGGCCGGGAGTCAGGGGTCTAGGGAAGGTTCTGTTTTCTTGGGAGGAAAAAAGCCTGAGACACTGGTCCAGATAGCAAGTGCAGAAGTTCAGAAGGAGGAGGAGGCACTCAGAGCAGAATGATCCCTCCTAAAGTCCCAGATAGCACAGATGTCAGAGACCAGTTCGCCAGCACAAGAGGAGGTGCAGAGAGAGAAAGAACCAGGCCAACCGCGAAAACAGCCAAAGCACGATGAGGAGGTGCGTGTTCTGGTATGTGAGAGTCAAGCTGTTGTTAACGAAAGCAGTGAGCTGACAGTACCAAGTCCAGCTGCACCGACAAGGCGAAAAGGAGTTTGCAAGTGGTACAGTGTCCGCAGGGGATGGGGGTTCATTACGCCAGATGATGGAGGTACTGATGTATTCGTACATCAGACCAAGATCTACAGAAAGGGATTCCGGAGTCTGGCGAGAAATGAGAGAGTGGAATTTGACAGCAAGCCATCTGTCCAGGGCATGGAAGCAATTTATGTATGCGCCATTGGCGGTCAAGAGTGTAAGGGAAGCAGGAAGCGACCCATGGCACAGAGGAAGCCAAGAAAGATAAGGTGCTATAATTGTGGTGAGTTCTCAGGCCACATGGCAGCCAAGTGCCCTCAAGGCCCTCTTCCCAAACGATGTTTTCGATGCAAGTCCACTGAACACTTGATATCTACCTGTCCCTCAAGGAGCTCTTTCCCGAAGCGTACTGTCACAACCACGTTGCCTTTAGGGCGCAAGCCAAGAGATGGCCACGACAACTGTCACACTAAGGGCGCCGAGAGAATTGGCCGTCGTCTAGGGGAGGAAACCCGTCCTAAGCAGATAGGAGGGAGTGCAAATCAAGGTTCAGCAGAGGAGACTCATCAAAAGCAGATTGTGGGGAACGTAAGCCACCGTCCACACAAAATGAGTGGAAAACAAGTCAAGAGCGACCTCCCTTCAAAGTCGACAGCTGCAAGCACTGACAAGCAGATGTCACGGGCAGGCAGCGACGCGGTACCGGTGAGCGAGTCTTCAAGACCACAGCGGCTGACAGCCCGACAACGTACAACTGGAGACATGACGACCAAGAGTGTCTCCAGCCGGGTTGTACCGAATACAGAATTTGAGCCCAAAACATCGCCGCTGAGAAATAATCAAGCGCAGCACCAACGATCCGAGAGATTTCGACTGAAGAGCCAGAGGTAGTGATGTTGTCGGGATGACAACAAAATCAGGAGGGAGATATGTGATGGGGCCGAAAAGGAGACGCCCGCCCCCTTCCTGTTTTGGCAGATTTATCGCCAATATTTTAGAAGTGCGCGTAGCACGCTAGTATGTAAAAATTCTGACGAGATAAGGAAGATTGATGAAAAGGCCATAATAATGCCTTTAAATTAATTTGTGGTGTAGAATTGTGTTTTTGCTCTAGAAATAGTTGCGTATATTTCTGTTTTCGGCCCTTCTAAAGTGATAATCGCGTGTGATATTTAAGTAGCCAAGATTAATACGCCCAGCGCGCAGTAAGTGAGTGATTAGCCTAGTGCCTATATAAAGAATGCGATAACCAGCAGCGGCCTTTTTAAGTATCAGTCCAGACAAGAGAGAACGAAACGAGGCACCCTGTGTACCCACACAGAAGAACACAAGGCATGACACAATTAGCAATCGGGCACATGCTGGGTGTTTAGTTTCGTTTTGTTCGCTAGTTTATTTGTTTAATGTTTGCTTTGTCACTGAATGGGTTGTAAAAATAAATACAGCCCCTGCCTCAGAATAAGAGTTTTTATTGTTGTTCGGGTCGGTGCGAGTTTGAAAAGAGAGTGATCAAACATATCACAATATAATCATCATCATCATCTCGCCCACCCTACCACAGTTGTAAAAATAAATACAGCCCCTGCCTCTAGAATCAAGAGTTTTATTGTTGTTCGGGTCGGTACGAGTGTGAAAAGAGAGTGATCAAACATATCACAATATAATCATCATCATCATCTCGCCCACCCTATCACATATCTATACTATTGACCTTTTCATTTGAATGTAAAGTAAATATAAAGCTATTCAATTTAAATGTAAAGAAAGTTTCCCCCCGAGGGATTAAGTTTAATTCTCATCGAGAATAAATTCTGAGGTAGATGGGATGGTGGAATAGCAGATAATAATAATAATAGCCCCTTCAGTCATAACTGACTATGGGAATGCGCCCCTGAGGTGACAGCCCTCAGCTGCTTATTTTCCTGGTGCTCCTTTCGACGTTTTCTCCTCACCTCTGCTTCTTGTGTGAGCCTCTCTTCGCTCAATCTGAGGTGGCACTGTAAATAGCATCGCCACTTAGTGCGATCGGCAGCTTCATCCTCCCATGTTGCTGGATCCATGTCCAGTGCCCTCATATCTCTCTTGCACACATCTTTGAACCTCAGCTGTGGTCGCCCAACTGTTCTCTTGCCATCTGCTAATTGTCCGTAGAAGATATCTTTTGGGATGCGACCATCTTCCATGCGGCGAACATGGCCAAGCCAGCGAAGTCTGCGCTGTCTAAGAAGCGTATACATACTTTGAAGGCCAGCACGTGACAACACCTCGACATTTGTCACTTTATCTTTCCACGAGATGCCGAGGATGCGGCGTAGACACCGCAAATGGAAGGTATTGAGCCTTCTTTCTTGCTTAGCATAGGTCGTCCAGGTCTCGCTGCCATATAGGAGTGTGCTGGTGACGCAGGCATTATATACCGCAGCTTTGGTCTTCATTGTGAGTTTAGAGTTTCCCCAAACACGCGATGTGAGGCGGGCAAAGGTAGCTGCAGCTTTGCCAATGCGGCTGTCGATTTCTGTATCCAGTGAGAGTTTTTCATTGATGGTAGACCCTAGGTATGTGAAGTGGTGCACCACCGCCAATTCATAGTTATCGATAGTGATAACTGGTGCAGCACCCACATCCTGACTCAGCACATTCGTTTTCTTTAGACTTATTGTGAGGCCAAAGTCCTTGCATGCTTTAGTGAAGCGATTCATCAAGCTCTGAAGCTCCTGTTGGCTTTGAGTGACGACTGCAGCATCATCAGCGAACAACAAGTCTCTTATAGTGACCCTTCTGATTTTTGTTTTTGCCTTCAGCCTTGAAAGATTAAACAGACGGCCATCTGACCTAGTGTGAAGGCATATTCCTTCAGTTGCATCTCTGAATGCATGTTTCAAGAGTAAGGCAAAGAAGATTTCGAAGAGGGTCGGAGCCAGAACACAGCCTTGTTTAACGCCACTTCGTATATCAAAGGGCTGTGATGTGCTTCCAGCATATTGGACTGTTCCCTTCATGCCGTCATGGAATGACTTTATCATTTCCAGCATTTTAGAAGGGCAGCCTATTTTCAGGAGGATTTTAAAGAGTCCATCCCTACTAACCAGGTCGAATGCTTTTGTGAGGTCTATAAAGGCGATATATAATGGTCTTTTCTGCTCTCTTGATTTTTCCTGAAGCTGGCGGAGAGAGAAGATCATGTCTGTTGTTGATCTGCCAGCTCGGAATCCACACTGTGACTCTGGATATATGCGCTCAGCTAACTTGTGTAGTCACATTAAGATGACTTTGGCAAAAACCTTACCAACAATACTAAGAAGAGAGATGCCTTAGTAGTTATTGCAATTACTTCTGTCTCCTTTATTTTTATACAGTGTTACAATCTTGGCATCTCGCATGTCTTGAGGAATAGTTGTCTCTTCCCAGCACTGGCACAGCATCCTATGCAGTGGATGTAATAGCGTGCTCTTACAGCATTTGATTAAATCAGGAGGAATCCCATCACTGCCTGGTGCTTTGCCAGAGGCCAAGCTATCAATGGCCTTGCTGAGTTCCTCTAATGTTGGTTCGGCATCCAGCTCCTCCATAGTTGGCAGACTGTTGACACCATCAAGGGCTGCAGGCGTAACGGTATTGTCTCTAGCGTAAAGCTCAGAGTAGTGCTCGACCCACCTTTTGTTATTTTATTATTTAAGTAACATTTAGGATACGTGTGAGAATAAATGGATTAACTATGGAAGAAGAGAGAAAGGAATGTTAGACGGGCCTGCGTGCCCAATTCTAAACCCTTTGAAAATAAAGTTCGTTCTATCTATCTATCTATCTATCTATCTATCTATCTATCTATCTATCTATCTATCTATCTATCTATCTATCTATCTATCTATCTATCTATATCTATCTATCTATCTATCTATCTATCTATCTATCTATCTATCTATCTATCTATCTATCTATCTATCTATCTATCTATCTATCTATCTATCTATCTATCTATCTATCTATCTATCTATCTATCTATCTATCTATCTATCTATCTATCTATCTATCTATCTATCTATCTATCTATCTATCTATCTATCTATCTATCTATCTATCTATCTATCTATCTATCTATCTATCTATCTATCTATCTATCTATCTATCTATTAATGTTTATTTTTATTTATTTTATTTTTACATTCATTATTATTATTATTATTCTTTTTTAATGTTAAAAACGTACTTTAATTATGATGATTATTGCAAATGTAATATTACTTTTATAATGATAAATGCCTTAATTATGCTTATAGTAAATGTGAGGATGAAAGGATACAGGGTATATATGATGAGAGAGAGAGGAAGGGCAGAATGTCAGACGGGCCTGCGTGCCCAATTCTTAACCCTTTGAAAATAAAGTTCGTTCGTTCGTTCGTTCGTTCTCCATCTGCTTACAATTGCTTGGTGCAAAATTTTCTGTCCACAGTTCGGGTTTGAACCTAATCCCCATGCACCCAATGGGGAAAGCAGACAGTGGCGGGACAACACCTTATTGACTGGGGGCTGCCCAGCTTGAAGCAGGCGGTAGCTGTCCAGTGAGATCCTAGAACCTCTCCCACTGTCGGAAGTAGCCCCTGGCGCCATGCCCTACGCCAATTGGGCAAAATGCTTATAACCGGTAACTGCTACTTCCCGTGTTTTGCCGACACCTATAGGGTGAAGCTGGAGTGTCCTCTCCAGGGCGCGAGCTTGGGCACAGTTATATGGAGATCAAGCTGTTGCCCATGCAGCATGTTCCCCCTCTCCACACAGCCGGTAGATCCAAAGGAACGGCAGTAGCCGATACAGTTTGGTACCAGCCATGTCGCAGGAGTTGCCAGAATAATGTCGAATCGACATTAGACTGCCTTAGGGACTCCGACTCCGGATTTATCCTCAGGGTTTACTCCCGAAGCCAATTCCATAAATGGATATTCCCGCAAGGCAGTGGTGGTTTGAATTCAGAGTTCCTTCTCTTAGATAAGCTACCAACCAAGGATCACGAGCCCTATCTGCCCGAAGGAATAGGAGAAAGAGACCCGTAACTATGTGTTTGAAAACGCAGTACTCAGGAGAGCGTTTTGTTTCTATTCTTTTACCATAGTTGTTGGTGGTACCAGTTGAGGGTACTATCTCTGGAACAAGAAGGAAAAAGTGGCCTGAGCTTAAAGACAAGGGACCAACTTCGTAGACACTCCCTGACATTTCTAGGAATGTGCTGCGCCCTACAACCTTGACCAGCGACGAGCGTGATCAGTCTACCAAGAACCAAACTATCAGAAGGAGCATAACCGTCACTAACAGCTAAGTAACACATAACAGCTGCCAAGTGACCTCCTTTACACATTTCTAATCCATCACAACAGTGATGATAAACTTTTTTTATAAATAATTATTCATTTCTTTTAAAACCTTGTTAAACCCTAAATGACTATTATATTTGTCATTTGAAAATATACAAATTTAACGTCATTCATTTTGAATGTACTGCATGTTTGTCTTGATCAATTTACTAAATACACTCTAAACAGAGCTATATCATAATAATAAGAATTCCACTGAGTAAATCAGGGTGGGGGCTTGAACGAGCTTAAATTACTAATTGCTTAATTCGTCATAAAAGGCGGCGGCCCTATATACGTTAACAATTACCCTGCCAATGCAGCATTGTTCTTGACTTCGGAAATATCTTATGAAACACCCTTAAGATAATAATAATAGCTCCTTCAGTCATAACTGACTATGGGAATGCGCCCCTGAGGTGACAGCCCTCAGCTGCTTATTTTCCTGGTGCTCCTTTCGACGTTTTCTCCTCACCTCTGCTTCTTGTATGAGCCTCTCTTCGCCCAATCTGAGGTGGCGCCGTAAATAGCATCGCCACTTAGTGCGATCGCTAGCTTCATCCTCCCATGTTGCTGGATCCATGTCCAGTGCCCTCATATCTCTCTTGCACACATCTTTGAACCTCAGCTGTGGTCGCCCAACTGTTCTCTTGCCATCTGCTAATTGTCCGTAGAAGATATCTTTTGGGATGCGACCATCTTCCATGCGGCGAACATGGCCAAGCCAGCGAAGTCTGCGCTGTCTAAGAAGCGTATACATACTTTGAAGGCCAGCACGTGACAACACCTCGACATTTGTCACTTTATCTTTCCACTAGATGCCGAGGATGCGGCGTAGACACCGCAAATGGAAGGTATTGAGCCTTCTTTCTTGCTTAGCATAGGTCGTCCAGGTCTCGCTGCCATATAGGAGTGTGCTGGTGACGCAGGCATTATATACCGCAGCTTTGGTCTTCATTGTGAGTTTAGAGTTTCCCCAAACACGCGATGTGAGGCGGGCAAAGGTAGCTGCAGCTTTGCCAATGCGGCTGTCGATTTCTGTATCCAGTGAGAGTTTGTCATTGATGGTAGACCCTAGGTATGTGAAGTGGTGCACCACTGCCAATTCATAGTTATCGATAGTGATAACTGGTGCAGCACCCACATCCTGACTCAGCACATTCGTTTTCTTTAGACTTATTGTGAGGCCAAAGTCCTTGCATGCTTTAGTGAAGCGATTCATCAAGCTCTGAAGCTCCTGTTGGCTTTGAGTGACGACTGCAGCATCATCAGCGAACAACAAGTCTCTTATAGTGACCCTTCTGATTTTTGTTTTTGCCTTCAGCCTTGAAAGATTAAACAGACGGCCATCTGACCTAGTGTGAAGGCATATTCCTTCAGTTGCATCTCTGAATGCATGTTTCAAGAGTAAGGCAAAGAAGATTCCGAAGAGGGTCGGAGCCAGAACACAGCCTTGTTTAACGCCACTTCGTATATCAAAGGGCTGTGACGTGCTTCCAGCATATTGGACTGTTCCCTTCATGCCGTCATGGAATGACTTTATCATTTCCAGCATTTTAGAAGGGCAGCCTATTTTCAGGAGGATTTTAAAGAGTCCATCCCTACTAACCAGGTCGAATGCTTTTGTGAGGTCTATAAAGGCGATATATAATGGTCTTTTCTGCTCTCTTGATTTTTCCTGAAGCTGGCGGAGAGAGAAGATCATGTCTGTTGTTGATCTGCCAGCTCGGAATCCACACTGTGACTCTGGATATATGCGCTCAGCTAACTTGTGTAGTCGCATTAAGATGACTTTGGCAAAAACCTTACCAACAATACTAAGAAGAGAGATGCCTCTGTAGTTATTGCAATCACTTCTGTCTCCTTTATTTTTATACAGTGTTACAATCTTGGCATCTCGCATGTCTTGAGGAATAGTTGTCTCTTCCCAGCACTGGCACAGCATCCTATGCAGGGGATGTAATAGCGTGCTCTTACAGCATTTGATTAAATCAGGAGGAATCCCATCACTGCCTGGTGCTTTGCCAGAGGCCAAGCTATCAATGGCCTTGCTGAGTTCCTCTAATGTTGGTTCGGCATCCAGCTCCTCCATAGTTGGCAGACTGTTGACACCATCAAGGGCTGCAGGCGTAACGGTATTGTCTCTAGCGTAAAGCTCAGAGTAGTGCTCGACCCACCTCTCCATCTGCTTACCCTTATCGGTTAGCTTCTCTCCGCTGATGGTTTTTAGCGGTGCCGTCTTACTTTTATGGGGGCCAAGTGCTTTCTTTATACCGTCATACATTTGTCTAATGTTGCCTGTTTGCGCTGCGATCTGGATGCTCTCACTGAGCTGGAGCCAGTAGTCATTTGCACAGCGTCGAGCAGTTTGTTGAACTTTGCTTCTCGTAGCCCTCAGGATCTGTAGGGTTCTGGCACTCGGTGAACGTTTGTATTCATTCATAGCACTGCGCTTAGCTTCAATGACAGGTGCCATCACATCTGATGAAGCATCAAACCAGTCATTTGACTTTGCTGTTTTCTTACCAAAGGTGGCAAGTGCAGTACTTTGAATGGTGTTCCGTAGATGCTCCCAGTTCTCTGTAATAGTATCACCATGCTGAGGGCTACTGAGCACTTTCTCGAAGGTCGCAGTGAATTGAGCGATCATGAAAGGGTCTGACATCTTGCTGGTATCAATGCGTGGTTTCCCTTCATGTCTGACACGATAGAGTTTTCTTGGTTGTGCTCTGATTTTGCAGCAAACCAAGGAGTGATCTGTATCACAGTCTGCACTATGGTACGAGCGCGTGGAGAGCACAGACCTGAGGAGTGGCCTTCTGACGAGAATCAGGTCAAGTTGGTGCCAGTGCTTGGATCGTGGGTGTCTCCATGACACCTTATGCTGGGGTTTTGTCTGAAAGTAGGTGTTGGTCACGCAGAGGTCATGGTGGACGCACAACTCTAAGAGCCGTTGTCCATTTTCATTCATCTTGCCAATACCAAACCTGCCCAGACATGAAGGCCATGAAACATTATCGGCACCCACTCTAGCGTTAAAGTCACCAAGGAGAACAAGCTGTTCTTGCCTAGGTATGCTTTTGATAATTGCTGTTAGATTCTCGTAGAACTCATCTTTAGCTTCTGAGGCAGAGTACAGAGTAGGAGCATACACACTGACAAGGGTGATGGGACCTGTGCTAGTTTGCAGGCGGAGCGTTAACAGGCGTTCTGATCCATTCTCGCCTGGTTCAACCATTTTAGTTAGCGATTTTTTGACCGCAAAACCTACTCCGTGTTCTCTAGCTTTATTAAGATCTTTCCCTTGCCAATAAAATGTGTAGTCCTTCTCGCTCACCGTTCCAGAGCCCGCCAGGCGCGTTTCCTGAAGTGCAGCTATATCCACCTGAAGTCGTTTAAGCTCATCATTAATTATGGCTGTCTTCCTTACATCGTTTACATCCTGTAGGTTTTCGGATAGTCCAGTCAACATAGTCCGGACGTTCCAGCATCCCAATCTGAGAGTTTGCTTATTTCTTTTTTTTCGATAATTGCTTGGTGCAAAATTTTCTGTCCACAGTTCGGGTTTGACCCTAATCCCCATGCACCCAATGGGGAAAGCAGACAGTGGCGGGACAACACCTTATTGACTGGGGGCTGCCCAGCTTGAAGCGGGCGGTAGCTGTCCAGTGAGATCCTAGAACCTCTCCCACTGTCGGAAGTAGCCCCTGGCGCCATGCCCTACGCCAATTGGGCAAAATGCTTATAACCGGTAACTGCTACTTCCCGTGTTTTGCCGACACCTATAGGGTGAAGCTGGAGTGTCCTCTCCAGGGCGCGAGCTTGGGCACAGTTATATGGAGATCAAGCTGTTGCCCATGCAGCATGTTCCCCCTCTCCCCACAGCCGGTAGATCCAAAGGAACGGCAGTAGCCGATACAGTTTGGTACCAGCCATGTCGCAGGAGTTGCCAGAATAATGTCAAATCGACATTAGACTGCCTTAGGGACTCCGACTCCGGATTTATCCTCAGGGTTTACTCCCGAAGCCAATTCCATAAATGGATATTCCCGCAAGGCAGCGGTGGTTTGAATTCAGAGTTCCTTCTCTTAGATAAGCTACCAACCAAGGATCACGAGCCCTATCTGCCCGAAGCTGCTGGTTTTAAGGCGCCAGTCGCTCGCCTTTGCCCCTTCTCCCGTCAGTGGAAACAGTTCCGCCGGGCTCAAATTGAGCCACACGTGAAGGCCGGGAGCTGGACTTGGTTGTCAGAGGCTGTTTGAGGCGCGTGCCATAGAAGTATTTTATCTGCAGTGAGAGCTTATCCTCACTACAACTCCCGGCAATAACAACCTTTGGAACCCTTAAGATAGAAACATCATTATCCTTCTATCTACAGCTCTGCCAAAAGTAATCTTGTGCGAAGGTAGACACATTTGAAGGCCCATATTAGATACTCTTGAGTTTAGGCCATAGTTGGACCACTACTGCAAAGCAGGGGAGGCAATTCCGTGACATGTATCAATAAAGGTTCTAATCAGAGGTTAATAAAACCGTTAATTTTTAGCTTACCGGAGATTAGTAGCTTTCCTAAAATCCCCGTCGTCTTACTATTGTTTCAGCAAATATTCAGCACGGCTTGCGGTATAGGCAGTCAAGTATTTCTGAATAACACAACCAACTCCGCGAAAGTTCAACTCCAGTGTTATTTCTTGTTTCATAAAAATTGGCAGAGAAGTTAGGGCATGTTTGTTTGTAAATGAGAAAAGATCCAGTTGAAATAATAAATTTGCCGCTCGAACATTCTGGAAATGAAATTTGTCCGGAGAATTCTTGTGCTCTATACAGGTTAGCTTCGATTTGGTACTTACTTCTTGCACTTTTATCTCCTTGTCCGCATTTGCAGATTAACCGTTTGTTATTATTCCTCTTTCAGTATGGGCCCAGATTGTCCGACCATCAACTACTGGGTTTACTATTTCTTCAAAAACTAAGCCACATAATTTTGCACATTCATTTTCAACATGACCGCTATTATCAATAAAATCACGTTCAAGCACATTATTCTAAATAGCAGCAACACTACTTTTCTCAACACCACTGCTTGCGCTACCTCTATCGTCATCAGCAGGCATATCACACGTATCATGTGCCGGCTTATTCACAATTTAGCTTGCACATTTTGGAGAAGGCTCTGAGAAATACTTAATTTTTGTCTATCTTTTGGTAACTGCAGAGATTTGAAATGTCTTTTTGAATGAGCAAAGTTTGTTGGACGTTGAAACTCATATTTGATATGCGTTTGCCCTTCACACTTCTTTTCTTCTACGCTACACATTTTTGTCGATCATAAGCATATCCTGATTAATCTAAACACGAAACAAAAATCTTTTCCATGTAACATCCAGTCAAATACTCTGTAGATAAATAAACGTCTTACATTCCAACATCAGAAGTTGGCAAGTTATCTGCGCACAAAATTCATTTTAAACTAAATCTGACTAGTGAGCTTAGCAAAACTAGGTAGAAAAGTTCATAGAAATGCGTGTCCGGAGAACGTGGTAGTACATATCAGATTTCGAAGAGACCAGAAAAATGTCGGGTGTTTGACAATGCACGGATTCCAAGTTTTGTCATAGTACCGCTACAAACACGCACAGCAATGAAAAAGCACTAGGTATCACATTTACTCGTCTTTGACCCGTGTGAGACTGTCAGGCAGGTCTGTTGAACAGGAATAACTTTCCTCTGTTGAACAGGAATAACTTTCCTCTGTTGAACAAGAATAACTTTCCGAAGTAGTACGAGACTACAATCGAACAGTATCGTTTTATCGGGTTAACTAGATGTAAAAATTAGACAGAAGTGAACTTTCGGACGCAAACAGGACATCGTCTTATTGTTGGTATAAGAAACTGTGCCGTGCAGTGACGTTTAACACAAAGAACATTAAAAAAAGATTAGTGTAAAGATGAGGGTCCTCTAGGACACATTTATTGGAGCCCACTGGATGCTCAGAGCCCCTGGGACATCCCCGGTCCAACATGGCGGTAGTTACACAACTGCAAGTATGACTGCGTGCAAAGATGTTAATGACACATACACCGTTGACAGTTTGAGCTTTGGTAAGGTAGATAAGTAGGACAAAAATATTATTGTACTTTTTTTCCACAGTTATCGTTCTTTACCCTGTTCTGTCTTTTTTTCACGCAGTGTTTCCAAACACTGCAGGATCAGGTATTCATTTCAGATATATCGCACGATCTGATTTTGTTGCCAAGACATGTCCTAGATTTTTAATCGATTCTCTTAGGAGTAGTATTTTAAGGCTTTTAATGGCCCATGCTAAATCAGAAAAACCAAACTAATTTCCCTTTTTCACTCCTTCCCCTTATCTTCGCTTAGCAGTGGCTGTTACTAATAAATTCTCTTCGCAATTTTTCCTTGCGTTTTGAGGCATATCGTTAAATAGGTCACTTTGGCTTTGGATTAAATAATAATTATAATATTAATAGTACTAATAATTCTCAGTGACTAAGAACTGTGGATGTCAGTGAAAAATGATGAAACGCCTTAACTTGCTATAGGTGCCATACAGTGTAATATTGTAAAGACAGCACTTAGAGCAAAGGAAACAGCAGAAAAAATAAGCACATACAGCCAGTAAACTAATCAAAGGGGAACTAATCAGTAAAATCAAACATGCCATAGACTGGAATCAACATATGAATAGAAGAATGGGGAAGTTAAAGTGAATCTGAAGACAAAAGGCAGAAGAGATAAATCTAAACAACTCGTTCATAACTGATGGAGTTATAGAATACATCAACATCATTTTCCTTTGCACTCCTTACGTAGCATGCAACAATCTCTGTAACTGTTCCCCTTGCAAGAGGCCTACAGCAAACATTCACATAATGTGTAGCAGTGGTTCCTGTAACAGTTTGATTCACGTGATGAGTTTCCTGTTCACTCCTTACGTAGCATGCAACAATCTCTGTAACTGTTCCCCTTGCAAGAGGCCTGCAGCAAACATTCACATGATGTATAGCGGTGGTTACTGTAACAGTTTGATTCACGTGATGAGGTTGCCAGTCCCATGCAATATCTCATATTAGTCGCTTTGTATGACATGTGTAGCGAGAGGAAAGATATAATGATGGTGATATTATCCTGGACACATAGATGTATCACATGATACCAGGATAGTGCCAGATAAGAGACTGGTCTTACAAGAAATACCCCATTCTCTGAAAAGAGTAATGGTGTATCGACGTCAAAGTTATAGTCATGTATAGGTTCCTGGATGAGATGGTAATGTGCTATCTAGATTCCTATGGGCTCCTCTCCAGACTAACCTTAGACAATAACTCTGCTAGGGGTAATTAAATTCACAACAAGAACTTTAAACCAAATTTAAATAATTCGATACAGACTGTTGGTATAATTTAGAATTTGTTTATATACAAGATCTTTTCTTCTTTGTTCTTTGTTAATGTTTCAAATAAAATTCAATTGAATACAAAATAAAATTATGGATCACTTTCATTCATATATATATATATATATATATATATATATATATATATATATATATATATATACAGTAGAACTCCATTTATCCGAACCCCAATTATCCGAACATCCAATTATCCGAACACTTTTTCCAGAAAAAAAAAAAAAATCAATCGCCACCAGTCACGTTAGACTACATTTCTGAATCTTTTCATGCGACAAGCTTCAAATGTGTGCGAACAATTTGTAGAGGATGGGATGGGCTAATGGTCGGTCGCTTACGTACAGGAAGTCAGTTAGATCATAAAGTCAGTTAATATCTGGTTTACCAATCCAGTGTACGTGTGCGTTCTAGGCAGAACACTGGCTAAACAGACAGTTCAACTTAAAATAATTGTGTCTGCTACTACAGCAGAATAATTTTGGTGTACAAGTATTTCTCTGTGCGATATGGCATCTTCCAGTAGGCCTAAAGCATATAAAAGGAACCGCAATGTTTTGTCAATTGAAACGAAAACAGAAATTATCAAGAGACTAGGAAAAGGTGAAACTGTGTCTTCACTTGCGAGGATTTTCAATGTTGGGAAAGCTACCGTCTCTGACATCAAAAGTAAAAAGGATAAAATTATGAGTTTTGCATCGAAATTGGAGAGTGAAAATAGGTCGAAGAAACGTAAAACCATGAGAAATGCGAAATATTTGAAATTGGAAGAGGCTTTGTATATATGGTGTCTGCAAAGAAGAAGCAAATCGGAACCTATCTCTGGCTCTCTATTGTGTGAAAAGGCACTTCAGTTCAACAATCAACTTGACGGTCCTCCTGACTTTAAATCTCGTCATGGCATACGAGAACTGGAGATTCAAGGGGAATCTTTATCTAGCGATGCAACTGCCGCTGAAAATTTTAAAGAAACATTCTTGGCTTTTTTGGAAGAAGAAGGTTATTTACTCGATGATGTGTATAATGCCGATGAGACTGGCTTATACTGGAAATCATTGCCTCAAAAATCACTTGCATCTCAGCGCGAAGCAGCTGCCCCTGGGTTTAAAAAGTGCAAAGAGAGAGTAACAATTTTGGTAGCCGGGAATGCCAGTGGAAGTCATCGTTTACCGGTGCTAATGATCGGCAAAGCCAAAAAACCACGTTGTTTAAAGAATGTGACATGTCTCCCATTGTGCTACAAAGCACTGAAGAGTGCTTGGATGAATAGTGAAATATTTCTTGATTGGTATACAAATCAGTTCATCCCAAATGTGAAGAGGTTGAGAGAACAAGAAAAGAAAACTGGAAAAGTAATTCTTCTACTGGTGTAGTGGTGTTGATGGTATTGTATGATGGTGTTATTACTACATGTACATTGTATGAGGCCAGCTGTGAAGGCTCCTGAGATAAAATGTAGTTGAGAATTGTCAGAAGGCCTTTCTTGCTACCACTACGACCTCACACTTAATTTTTTTTTTCTTAATGAATGTAGCTACGTAAAGTGTCTAGGGTTATGATGTGTACTGTGGTGTGATAGTTATAAATATACCCATAGATATTTAACAAGACTAATAAGATTAACAAGTGTTAAAATACACTGAACTAACTCACGTGTGTAAAGTTTTTGATATAATTATATTACATTTATTTGTTCTGGATCAAGTTTTATTTTGACCAGAACTGGTTTTAAAAGAAGGATTTAAAATTTATGAAAATTATGCATGGAATGTTACATAATAAATGCCAAAAGTGTACATATTTAAGTACTAGAATAGTTAGTTTTATTAAAATGTTCGAATAGTCATCTCTTTGGGAGGATAGTTACTGTTTGTGCTGTTGGGGTGGCCTCATCACACCTGTCTATATTGACTACACAGTGTCCAGAAAAAGGTGGGAATTTTTATGGGGATATTAGTCACTACCAATAGTTGGTGAATGTCCAGCAGACCAGAGGCTCACTCATCTTTTTGTAGCTCTGGTGCTGAAAACTTGCGGTCCCACCTCTCCGTGCTGGCGGGCAATAATGGTGGTCTCTGTCACAAGAACTGCACAGATACACTCGAGTAAAGTCACCCACCGAATAGACTCTGCTTTGTTGTCGATAGAAAACTCACAGCTCAGATTATGAATAATTAACACAGAAGTGCTAGCAAAACTCAGCTGAGCTGCTGGCTATAGTATGGCGTCCCTAAATTTATTCACTGTCTTTCATATGGGAAGACACCACACTTTAAAATCTGTGTCTAACACTGAACAATTATTGAAGAATGACCCCAAATGCGCTCTGAGCGCTAATGATATGATTGTCTGTGGCCAATCACTGCCTAGTTGTACTTTAAATTTCAAATTTCTACACTAAAGTCATTTCAGTCATGCTTCAGTCAAGTATGGATGGTTATCTGTTAGTCTGTCCGTCTCTACTTGTGTTTCTAAAAAAAATGTGCTTGATTTTTGAAGCAACCTTTCTCTCCCCTTAAAATTTTGTCGTAAAAAGTTATATTTAGACACAGCTACCGCTCAAAAACCCTCTCCTCCATAATAGTAACTTTGAACACCTGTTCCCAAGGTCGTGTTTTTGTGTGCAAATTGTGACACTTTTAGATTCAATATAGTCTAGCGATGATGTGAACTACACTGTCTTTTGTCATTATCTTCAATATTATCTATCCGTTTGTAAAATTAAGATCATATTATTTCATTGCTCAGAATAGGCCATCCGGCCAGCTAATTTTTATATTCCTAACATTAATATTAAGAAAAATTACTTTTTAAATTTTTGTAATTTTCCTACCATCCGCGTTCTGCCGCTCAATTCAAATCAAGGCTTGGTATCGCAAAACGTCCAATTCCGTACCTCGTGTCAATTTGGGGGACGTGAATTTTTACTTTCCTCCATCCCCCCCCATTGCGTCTCCTTAGCCTTTCCAGTCATATTTTTTTTTCTTTTGATCCGCCGTTCCCCTCCTGTCTAGCAAGTCAATTTTATGGAGGGTGATGACCCGCGGTCTAGGCGATCATGTACATCAGCAGCCTACGCATTATGTTTTTATCCTTAAATGTTATCTTTTGAGTATTTTACCGTTGTATCTCTGTCAATTTCACTACACATCTCCCCACTTGAAAACATGCCTATGGCAAGTTCCAAAACCAGCGATACACATAGGTAAAATTACTCCTCACGTCTGCCATTACTCTAATTTTGATCACAGGGGTGCCGACTGAGGAAATCTGCACCGACATTCAATTTGCGGCTTGCATAAGCGACTGGTTTCAGTTCCCCATCAGGTGAAGATGATCTTTGCAACAAAGCCCCTCCAAGTCCTACATTACTGGCATCGGTTCTTAAGACAAAGTCCTGTGTCAAATCAGGCAGTTTGAGAATAGGCTTGCTAGTGAGTTTTTCCTTTAACTCTTGGAACGCTAGTTCACATTGTGCAGTCCAAATAATTTTATCTGGAAGTCCCTTGCGAGTCAGATCAGTCAGAGGAGCACAAATAGCGTTAAAATTCTTGATGTATTTCTGATAAAATCCGCATAACGACACGAATGATCGCACGTCCTTTTTTGTTTGCGGCCTAGGTGCTCTCTGCAGTTTTTCCAAGTTCTTAGGATCAGGGGTCATATTACCCTGATATACAGTGTGCCCCAAGAATTCCAACTCTTTGCATCCAATACAACATTTTGTTGGCCTAGCAGTTAAGTTCGCCTCCCGAAGTCTATCAAACAACATCTCCAGAGCTTCAATGTGTTCTTCAAATGTCTCTGTGGCGACGAGAATATCATCCATGAAATTTGTGATACATGGGTTATTCAGGGGGTCCAACAATTTTCGCATCATCCTTGAAAACACACTCGGAGCATTTTTCAGTCCGAATGGTAGCATATTGAATTCATAATGTCCATCCGAAGTGCTAAAAGCCAAATAAGGTCTCACTTCAGGCTTCACTGGGATCTGGTAATAGCCTTTACTAAGATCCACTTTTGAAAAGTATTTTGCCTTGTTCAGTCTGGCAAATAACTGTTTTGTGTCTGGTAATGGATCCACTTGTCCTTCTGTGACAGCATTCAGTTTCCTGTAATCTATGCACAGTCTGTGTTCCCCAGACGGTTTTCTCAACAAGACGACACTAGAACTAAAAGATGATTCACTGTGCGAAATAATCCCCTCCTTCAACAAATACTCTATTTCTTCCTTCAATGCCTTCTCCTTCGCGAACGGAATAGAATAGGCTCTCATACAGATTGGGTTTGAGTCTACCAGTTTCATGTCATACTGTAGCAAATTTGTATGGCCTGGTTTATCTGTTAATACATCTGTATGTTCCTCCAGAACCTGTTGAACTCTCTCCCTCTGATTTTTAGTCAGGTGCTTACTGACTTTTACCTGTGCTGCGGTTTCACAAGGATGTAATGGGTATTCATGTGAGGTGAGTGGTTCCTTTTGCATCTGGGTTGCAATAGCTAAGGTCAATAAGGGGGTGCTTTCCTGGAGTGGTCTGTCCAGATACTTCTTTAACAGGTTTACATGATAAACTTTTTCCTTCCCCTTTTTGTCAATTTTATAGTTTGTTCTAGACACCTTCTCTAGAACCGTATATGGACCTTGCCAACCAATTTGTAATTTATTCTGGCTTCCCGGTAGTAGAAGCAGCACCTTCTCTCCGACTGCCAGTTCCCTGTCCTTTGCCTTCCTATTAAAATATGCTGCATGTTTCTTCCTGGCTTGTTTCAAATTATCATTTGCCAGTTTCCATCCAGCTTTCAAACGAGTGGTCAGTTCGTTCACGTATTGATACGATGAGGTAACAGTCTCTTCCGCCTTCTCATCTGTCCAGGTCCTTAATAGAGTTACATCTGGATCTTTAATTTACCATACTTATTTTTCATGGAACCCATCGGGTCCCGTCCCTTAGAAGCTCTATAATGAGGACTTTTCTTCCTAGAATCATCACTCACAAATCGACCACTACCAATTTTTCTCTGGGGTTTGTCTCCCCACTTAAGATTGTTTATGAGAGATCTTCGCTCTCTTGTCTGTTCCTCCAGTTTATATAAGTCTGACCGAGGGATTGTCATCCTATCCTGGGTTAAATTTCTTCTTTGTACTCTTCGCATAGCGGCCATGTTAATCCATTCAAGTGAAGACTGGGTGTGAAAAGGGGGCTCCCATTCCACTTTGTCTACCCGAGTATAATTAGTTTTCCTTTCAGGCCTAAAGTTGCCCCGTGGCGGTTCTAGGTCCTGCACATATTTTCCCTTTGTGGGTGTTCCCTCATGAAATACGCCACATGCTTCTACAAAGTTTTCAACATCGACATTTACGTCGGGCCAATAGTATTTTAGAGCAATCTTTTGGCAGATGGTACCGACTTTCTCATGGTCACCATCTTTTCCAACATGTAAGCTCCTTATCAAATTTGCCCTATATCTCTTGGGAAGAACTAACTGTCCGTGACCAGTGGATCTAGTTCCTGTCTTCCTGTATAATAATTTGTTATTCACAAAGTACTCTCCCTTGCTTGGAGGTGTGTGGCATTTGGGCAATTTTTTAAAACAGGCTTGAGTGTCCTATCCTCAGCCTGCGCCTTCCTCATCTCCTCTGGATGAGCATTTATAGGTTCACCTTCTTCCTCCTTCTTCTGTGACCTGGTCTGCACTGTCGCCATGATCACAGGTTTCTCGGGATTCCCCAAGAAGACGTATCTACACCCCAATATCAGAGGGTAGATTGGTTCATCTATCACTGCTGCTCTGATTTCTCCTTCCACATAGCGAGTTTTCACCGTTATCCTTGCGATGGGAAGTGTCATGAGTGGTATGTCCTTAGTCGCCCCTTGTATTTCCACTGTTTCTGTGGTATACTGACTTGGGTCCACTAGGCTAGACTTCACAACTGAATCATAATCCAAACCTGTATCATAAAGGCACCTTATGGTGACCCCATTACAAATAACATCCTCACAAACTGGGGGGTGATAAGGTTCCTGTTGTCCCTTAGGATTAACCTTTAATCTTTGCGTCCCCGACTTCATTGCAGCAATGTTTGAAGGTTTCCTTCTACAAAATTCGGTGTTATGGTTATCCTTCTTGCACCATTTACACCATCTTTTTCCTTGGTTCAACGGTTTTCTTTCATTGAACTTTTGGTCATTGAACTGTGAGTTTCTGTCGCGATAGTCATTTCTTGGCCGCTCAAAGTTTGTCCTACCCTTATTTCCCTGCTCTCTATTATCAAATTTATTAAATTGCTGTGGAGCTTTAAAATTGTCTATGTGCTTCTTCTTAGCACCACTTACCTCTGCCTGAGCTGCCTGATACCTCTCAGCAACATTTAAAATTTCCCCCAACTTCTCTGCACCTTGTTCCATGAGAAATTTTCTCATGTCTGGAGCCATGGACTCTCTCAATTGCTCAATCATGATCATTTCTTTAAGATCTTGGGTCTTCCCCAGAGCCGTCCATTTCTCCAAATAGGTTTCTAGTCTGGCAGAGAATTGGTGGTATGTCTCCCCAGACAACAGTTTGGCATTTCTAAATTTCTTACGATAAAATTCACCATTCTTCTCGTACCTTAATAACAAAGCCTGCTTTAACATGTCATAATTGTCTTGGTCTTCCCTGTTCATTTTGGCAAATACTTCATAAGAAGTACCCCTCAATCCCTGTGATAGCTTTAAACTCCACCTCTCTCTCTCTAACCCATATGTAGTAGCTAATAACTCAAAACGTCCTAGGTACCCCTCTATGTCATCGTCTTTCTCAACAAAATGGTCTAAATGAAACCCCATAGCTGAGTTTGAGGCTCCCATACTGGGCGTAGCATCTGAGGCAAAAGGGCTGGCACCATTTTCAGGGGCCGGGCCTTGTAATTCCAGCTCCCTTAGTCGTAATTCGTGCTCCCTCTGCAACCTTCTATCTTCTGCCTCCCTTTCGGCCTTTTTATCTTCTGCCTCCCTTTCGGCCTTTTTATCTTCTGCCTCCCTTTCGGCCTTTTTATCTTCTGCCTCCCTTTGCTGTCGTTTTTCTTCTGCCTCCCTTTGCTGTCGTTTTTCTTCTGCCTCAATCTGCAGCCTCTTAATTTCTCTATCAGCCTCAATTTGTAACCTCTTCTCTTCAGCTACCTTTCTATCTTCCCTTTCAATATATTTATCACATTCAGTCGTTACGTATTGAATTAAAATTTGACCATCCATCCCCATCTCCTTCGCAGTGAGCACAGCAGCTGATCTAAACTTTGCTAGCTCAGCCATACTTTTCAGACAATATAATAATATACAAGCTAAGTACTTCTTATGACTATAATCTAACTAATTCTAACTAACCAGTTAACTAATTAATTATTACTGGCTGTGAAGATTCACCAACTTTTATCTGCAGGGACACTTTTAATTTTAAAGGAAATTTTACAATTTATTTCCCTACTTTTATTTCTCCCACCAGGAGATCCTAATATTACTGTTGGGCTAATTATCCCTGGACAAGACCCCAATTTATGTAGTGGTGTTGATGGTATTGTATGATGGTGTTATTACTACATGTACATTGTATGAGGCCAGCTGTGAAGGCTCCTGAGATAAAATGTAGTTGAGAATTGTCAGAAGGCCTTTCTTGCTACCACTACGACCTCACACTTAATTTTTTTTTTCTTAATGAATGTAGCTACGTAAAGTGTCTAGGGTTATGATGTGTACTGTGGTGTGATAGTTATAAATATACCCATAGATATTTAACAAGACTAATAAGATTAACAAGTGTTAAAATACACTGAACTAACTCACGTGTGTAAAGTTTTTGATATAATTATATTACATTTATTTGTTCTGGATCAAGTTTTATTTTGACCAGAACTGGTTTTAAAAGAAGGATTTAAAATTTATGAAAATTATGCATGGAATGTTACATAATAAATGCCAAAAGTGTACATATTTAAGTACTAGAATAGTTAGTTTTATTAAAATGTTCGAATAGTCATCTCTTTGGGAGGATAGTTACTGTTTGTGCTGTTGGGGTGGCCTCATCACACCTGTCTATATTGACTACACAGTGTCCAGAAAAAGGTGGGAATTTTTATGGGGATATTAGTCACTACCAATAGTTGGTGAATGTCCAGCAGACCAGAGGCTCACTCATCTTTTTGTAGCTCTGGTGCTGAAAACTTGCGGTCCCACCTCTCCGTGCTGGCGGGCAATAATGGTGGTCTCTGTCACAAGAACTGCACAGATACACTCGAGTAAAGTCACCCACCGAATAGACTCTGCTTTGTTGTCGATAGAAAACTCACAGCTCAGATTATGAATAATTAACACAGAAGTGCTAGCAAAACTCAGCTGAGCTGCTGGCTATAGTATGGCGTCCCTAAATTTATTCACTGTCTTTCATATGGGAAGACACCACACTTTAAAATCTGTGTCTAACACTGAACAATTATTGAAGAATGACCCCAAATGCGCTCTGAGCGCTAATGATATGATTGTCTGTGGCCAATCACTGCCTAGTTGTACTTTAAATTTCAAATTTCTACACTAAAGTCATTTCAGTCATGCTTCAGTCAAGTATGGATGGTTATCTGTTAGTCTGTCCGTCTCTACTTGTGTTTCTAAAAAAAATGTGCTTGATTTTTGAAGCAACCTTTCTCTCCCCTTAAAATTTTGTCGTAAAAAGTTATATTTAGACACAGCTACCGCTCAAAAACCCTCTCCTCCATAATAGTAACTTTGAACACCTGTTCCCAAGGTCGTGTTTTTGTGTGCAAATTGTGACACTTTTAGATTCAATATAGTCTAGCGATGATGTGAACTACACTGTCTTTTGTCATTATCTTCAATATTATCTATCCGTTTGTAAAATTAAGATCATATTATTTCATTGCTCAGAATAGGCCATCCGGCCAGCTAATTTTTATATTCCTAACATTAATATTAAGAAAAATTACTTTTTAAATTTTTGTAATTTTCCTACCATCCGCGTTCTGCCGCTCAATTCAAATCAAGGCTTGGTATCGCAAAACGTCCAATTCCGTACCTCGTGTCAATTTGGGGGACGTGAATTTTTACTTTCCTCCATCCCCCCCCATTGCGTCTCCTTAGCCTTTCCAGTCATATTTTTTTTTCTTTTGATCCGCCGTTCCCCTCCTGTCTAGCAAGTCAATTTTATGGAGGGTGATGACCCGCGGTCTAGGCGATCATGTACATCAGCAGCCTACGCATTATGTTTTTATCCTTAAATGTTATCTTTTGAGTATTTTACCGTTGTATCTCTGTCAATTTCACTACAACTGGACAATGCACCTTCTCATCCAGAGACGGATACATTGAATGCAGTTGATGCAAATTTTAAAGTAATTTTTCTGCCTCCTAATGTAACAGCACTGATTCAACCAATGAATCAGGGTAATATAGCAAAGCTTAAAAAGATGTACAAGAAGGAAGTCCTGCGTCGTTTATTGTTGGCTGAAGATGAAGAAAGTGTGGTGGCGTTTTCCAAAAAGCTTAATCTCAAAGACTGCTGCTATATGTTAGCTGATGCTTGGACCACCCTGTCACAAGATAATCTCAACAAGGCTTGGAATAGATTGCTTGGGAAAAAAGGAGGAAATGAAACTACTGCAGTGGACACAAATGATGATTGTATAAATGAAGTTGTGGAACTGTTTCAATGCCCGGATTTTCGGACTGTGACAAAGATGATGCCCACATGTGGCTAGAAGATGATAATGATTCTGGTTTTCAGTTTTTGAATGACGAAGAAATTTTGTCTTTTGTGCAAAAAGAAAACCAAATACATGTAGTGACCGATGACGAAGACTCCTCAGATGTACATGATGTACTTGTAGATTATGAAGAAAACCCAAAACGTCGACCAAGTCCTGAAGAGGCCTTTATAGCACTAGAATCAGCGATGGCTTGGTACGAGCAAGAAGATGACAGCTGTCCTACACAGCTTCTGCTGTTGAAGAGAATGCGGGACTTAGCAACCAAAAGGAGACTATCCAGTTTGGTGCAAAAGAGGATTCCTCATTATTTTAAATAGTGGGCTACATCTGTGCAGGTACATGTATACGTAAGTTGCGCCTGGTTTTGAATCCTTTGTAATGTTATTTTGAAAACATTTCTCTTTCTTAAAAAAAAAAAAATTAATACAAGTAGTACATACACTGCAGTGTAATGACAGATTTTGGTGATATAGTAATCTAATACAGTGTGGGTATTATTATTACAGTACAAGTAAATATGTTTTATAGTGTATTTTCCTTGTGATGGTTAATTATTTTTAGGAATATGTGTACATGTACTCGATACATTATGTAATCCAATTATCCGAACATTTGATTATCCGAACGATGCTCGGTCCCATGGGGTTCGGATAAATGGAGTTCTACTGTATATATATATATATATATATATATATATATATATATATATATATATATATATATATATATATATATATATATATATATATATATATATATATATCACATTTACAGTTAATTTCTTAAACTAATATAGTTCAATTTCACTGTTTTATTGCTTCCTGATGGAATCTGTCTCTACTTTTGTGCTTTCTTGAATAGATGAATCTAAATGTTAGTTTATGACATCTGACTGTCAAACGTCTTCTATATACACCACCAGGTTTTCATCATTACATAGTCTATTCGTAGGTGGGTTAATTTGGTGTTGTTTGAAAATTGAAGAGTAGCCCAACACTGAGCTACTTATGTGAAACAAAGTCCTTCCTAGGCCTCGTACAGCAGTTTGATTGGATAGAACCCCACCACTGCTCCACTCGTCAAGATGACACAGTTAATACTGGCAAAGCCTCTGACAAACTTGAACATCTATTTGCTGACTTGGCCACTATAGATTGTGTATGACACTCAGGGCAGGATATAACCGGAAACAATATATACAACCTACGTAGTATCGCTCATTGTCTCCTTAGCCAGACTTTAGGTACTATGAGACAGTTCAGACAAGCGGTGGTTAATTACAAGAGACATAGTATGTCATGAGTAACACAATTCGTTCAAGTACCAGCACAATAGCTCAGTAATTCAGTTGTTACAGTTCTGTCCATGATTTGCTTCAATAAAATCATATACGCCTTATGGTAATCATTGTGTCATATATCAAGTAATACAGAAAATCAATCTGTTATAGTCATTCCTTCCTCCAGTTTGGATAGTCCTTTCCAGCAATCAAAATATCTTTAAAACGCTTTCTACAGCCAACGTGCTCAATCCATTCGTTCTACTTAATTATTACACAATTAAACTAAACCTACACACTTCGGGTTTTCCTCCAGAAATAACACAATAATTCTACACCTGCCAAAATTTCTTTAACATACATTGATAATATATTTACATATATATTTAATTAACATCTCGCTTGCCCTCAATCACAGACAGGCTTTTAATGATTACACAGTCTGCTCACACTTCTGCAGATGGCAACGGAGTTGATATAACTGCTTGTGCTCTATGTCTGTTGTTTGAATTAGGCGGCGATTGTGTCTGTGTCATGCGTTCTCTCCCCTTTTATAATGGCCTTGCAAATGTACGAGGTGACAACTGGACCAAGGTACGTTTGCATGCATCCAAAATCGTGTAGGCAAGGCAAGATGTGCTAAGATAGTAAATCCAAAATAATTCTGGAATTCTTATTTGTGCACCGATTTCCCCCATCTTAGTCTTATTTCACTCATATGAATGAGCTATATCACTATGGATATCCATTTTATCCTATAGTTTATCCGACTATTCACTGAAGCAGCCGAAACAGGGAAAAACACAACATGGTTCATGTTCCATTCATAATAACTTCGACTCTACAACACATCCAGTGAATCTATTGCTATCTGCCTAAAGCTAATGATCCCTATTATCGAATTGTGTCCTTTTTTGTCTAGGTTTCCATGATTAGTTGCACAGTGCCTTCCGAAATATCCTTAACATCTACACTTTTGTTTCCTCCATGTGTACCGTTCTTACGACACTATTTATACCAAGCTGGCTTTTCATTGGTCAGTTACATCCACGGGGTTTGTACGGTGATAATTTATGAATGATGCCGAGATATGAGTCAGATTTCATTACAACATGCATCAGGGTGCAATAGACTTATTCTTTCTTTGTCTTTTCAGAGACCGCCGGGGACTACCTGGGACCAGTTTTAGAATACAACTCAAATAAAATTAGTGGTTGCAACGGGAGCCGCACTGGTGTAATGGTTACCACGCTGCGCTGGCGATCGGGTGATCCAGGTTCAAGCCCGGGCGAGGACATTTGAAATAGTGGGGTCGACCGGGATTTGGAATGGATTAATTCGACCCCTGGCGAGAACACTTGAAGGAGTGTCGTCGACCAGTGACTGGAATAACCCGAACGGCTCCTGAGCCGACCCAGCTCTAATGGGTACTCTCCGAAGACGGCGAGTATCGGCCTGAATGGCGAGAGGACATTTGTCAGCGTACAGGGAAAATAGGATACTAACGTAAAATCAGTCTCAGGTTAGGTATACTAACCTGAGATTTCGCCTCGAGTAATAGCGGGCGTACGTTAAAAAAAATAAAAGCGGTTGCAACAGTTGCATCTCTTGTGTTACACTTGAAATAGAATGACTGAGCTGATGACAAGCATGATGATGATGACCATCACAGCTGAATGCCACGTTAAACACCACACGAACTTACACCACGTTAGCGACAGGTCAAACACATGTTATGTCCCACTTTACTGCTTGTGATCGCTCACTTGTTCTTGTAGAGATTATCAAAGATAACAACTACAAATCCTTCAGTTATCTTCTCTGCTAACTTTTCTTCGCGAACTCTTAATAAATCCATGCCTTCGACCAGTGCCAGACAGCTGCTACCTTCAGTTCTGCTTGTATGGACCACCTCCCAGACAGTCTGCTGAAACCAGCAACATATCTTCTCGTCACATGCAGCCGAAGGTCACAGCTCACATTTTGTTGCAACTTTGCCTAGGAATGAAATGAAATATAAATAGGCTTTAGCTAATGGTGTGACATGTTAGAGTAATTATATTTTTTATTTTAAATATGCAAGTGAAGATACTTTTTATGGGGCGCTCCTCTTCGATTGATTGTTAGAAAAACAAACAAACAGATAGATACAACGGCAGGCATATGTAGCCTATAGGAATCGAAAAATTGAAACATGAATTAATTAAAAGACTTTCTACAAACTAGATTGAAACAATCACAGGAATGGTCACTCCTTCTTCTTCAAGTACCTTGCCTGGTAACGTAGGCAATAATGTCTCTTCCTGTCTACAGTAGTATTTATCAGTTCTGCTGTTGACGTCTTCCCATGCCATGATGACAAACTGCCCGGTATCTACTCTGTTGTTGACGTCTTCCCATGCCATGATGACAAACTGCCCCGTATCTACTCTGTTTGTGGTCCTTTATCTCTTTACGTTTTCCTTCAATCTTTTCTGATTGTGCTATACATTCCTGCTTGCCTCATCTCATAATATGCCCAAACAAAGTGGATTGCTTCTTTCTAACATGTGACATAAGCTTCCTTTGGGGTCATCCACATATGACGCCACGCAATTGTTGCCATTTTTACCCCCCACCCACACACACACACACACACTTCGTCACAAAAACCCAGACAGCCCTTTGTGTGACATCACAAATCTCTTACTCCCCTACCCCCTCTTATTTTACAAAAAAAAATTTAATTATTTTTGGCTTTTACAAATATCTTTCATTTCACGAGCACGAGACTGGGCTTACCCAGTTAAATGCTTTCGCATCTTCCCTCCCCCCAACAAAAAATAAAAACTGAAAATGTTCACGTCAGCCCCTGTACTTTCAGTTTGCTTTACTTCTGTGTCTTTGATCTCATCATGTTTTTTAATTTTAATCAACAGTACAGTTTATTTAGTCTGCATGTTTTTAAGGCGTGTTTTACATTATAGGAAACCGGCTCATAGCATTACAAGGCAGTCATTGCTTTGGAACCCTCAGGGTATGAGTTAAACGTAACTTGCGTGGCAGGTGGTTGTAGATGACTTCCCTCGGTCGTTACATATCGACATTGAAGACATGATGCGTATGCCAGGTAATAGACAAAAAAACACACGGAGAAGAAAACTAGAGACATAAGTAAAAATGATGACGAAGTTGTGGAAAGAAATTGAGCTGATGACACGTGATCGGACAACTGGACATGCATTTACTGAAGGCTTATGCCCCTTGTGGAGTTAATCAATATTCACTTCAGTGGGATTTCAAGGCTGTTTTGCGAATTTGTGCTAGTTTTCAATAAAATCATAATTTCCTCGTCAATTATCAAAGATAATGCTCTTCCACTTCCATAATTACATATATTAGTAGTTTCTGCACAAATACCAAAAAGATTTAATCTATTCAGGGCCTTAATTATAAAAATATCGCAGAATTTATGTTGTGCGAGTTTACATAGGATTTCCCCATAGAAATTGGTTGCGATTTCCAGTATGTATCTGGCGGTTCATGACAGTGATGTCACATTTCTTTAACCTCCCTCCCCATCAGCACACTTCATTACAAAATCTTGGACCCCCCTTTTCACTGTGTGACGTCATATGTGGACGATCCCTTTGCACCACATTATAAAACGTTTTCTTCCGTCCAACAAACGTCAGGTTTTAAGTATAGATGCCCCAGGGGAAGTCCAGGGGATATCCCAAACAATACTTAAACGATAAATACACAAAACAAAGGAAAACATATAAGGTTAATAACTGACATTATTAGTAATAATTATACTTACTTACTTAGTCGTTCCCCTTCTACCGTGAGGTGTAGAGGTTTGGAAGAGAGAGCGCCAGACTATTCTATCAGCTGTCTTCTTCCTGGCCTGGTTCCATTCTAGTCCTCGGTCCTTCAAAGATTGCCTAATGTTGTCCTCCCAGCGGACTCTGGGTCGTCCTGGAGGTCTGGGTCCCTGGCTCTTTGTTTCCCATGCTTGTCGTGGTAGCCGATCTTCTCCCATTCTGCAGATATGGCCAAACCATCTTAGTTGGGACTGTTCTATTTGGGTCTGCAGCGGGTGGGATTTTAGGCCTTGACGTATCGTCTGGTTGCGGACCATGTCTCTTCTTGTTACCCCAACCACCTTCCTCAGATACCTCATTTCTGAGGTTTGGATCTGGCTTTTGTGGGTTGTAGTCATTGCCCATGACTCGCATCCATATGTCAAGACTGGGACATAGGTGGAGCGGTATACAACCATCTTCGTTTTCTTACCAACCTCTTTCTTGCTGAGGAATCCTCGATTTATGGCCTGAAAAAGTCTCCCAGCCGCTGCTTTTCGAGTGGCCAACTCTTCTTTGATGCCTCCTTTTCGGTCTATAATAGCTCCGAGATATTTAAAGTGGTCGACCTGCTCCAGGACCTGTTCTCCCAACTTAATCTGTTTTCTTTCTTCTCGTGATATCACCATGGATTTTGTTTTAGAGCTGCTTATGACCATCCCTCTCTTCTCCAGCTCTTCCTTCCAGACTTGCAGGTTGGATTGGAGATGTGTCTCTGATTTAGCAATCAGGACAACATCATCAGCAAATGCTAGCTCTGAAATACAGACCTGTCTCATCTTCCAGTACCCCACTGAATACTTTCTTGTTCTCTCCTTACATGCCTTGATGACATCGTCCATGAGGAGTATGAAAAGATAAGGTGACAGGATATCGCCCTGTCTTACACCAGTGGTGGTCCTGAACTCTTCTGACTTATAGTTTGCTGTCCTCACATAATTTCTGCAAGACTTGTAGAAGCTCTGTATAGCATGAATCAGAGGTGCTGGAATGTTCTTCCTTGCCAAACAGTCCCAAAGTTTGCTCCAGGGGACCCTGTCAAACGCCTTTTCCAGATCTATGAAACAAAGATGGATCTCACTCTTGTACTCAAGGGCCTTTTCACTCAGTTGCCTGAGTGTGAAGATTAGGTCTTGAGTACTTCGGTTTGCTCGGAATCCGCACTGGGCTTCATCCAATTGTGGCTCAGCTAGGCATCGGAGTCTCTGCTCTAGGATTCTAGAGTAGATTTTACCAGGGACACTGAGAAGGGATATGCCTCTGTGGTTTCCACATTGTCGATTGTCACCCTTTTTGAAAATCGGTGTTATGATGGCAATCTCCCAATCCTTTGGTATGGCCTTGTTGCACCACGCTGCCTGTAGGACCCTTAGGAGTAATAGGTCACCTGATGCTCCCATGTACTTAACCATTTCTGGTGTTATACCATCATGCCCTGCTGCTTTGCCCATCTTGATTTTCTCCAGTGCTGCCTTCAGTTCTTCCATCTTTATGTCATTTTCACCACCATTGGTTTTCTCTTCTGTGCTAGTGGTTATCATTTCTGATGCTTGACCTTGCTCACCATCAAGGAGTTCTGAGAAATATTCTTTCCATCTTTCCATTACTTCCTTCGGGGCAGTAAGCAATTTGCCTTGCTTGTCCTTTATAAATTTAAGAGTGCATTGTTTTTCCTTCCTCATGTTCTTTACGGTCTTATAGAACAATTTCTGGTTTTCTTGTGCATCTTTTTCTAGCTTTTCTCCAAATTCTTCCCAGGACTTCTGTTTTGCTGCTAGCACCTTGTTCTTTGCTTCTGTTCTGAGTATCACGTATTCTCTATATTTCTCTATTTGTCCCGCTGTGTTTTTAGCTCCTAAGTATTGTTTCCATGCCATTTTCTTCTCTCTTATTTTCTCTTTGACTTCCCCTGTCCACCAAGGTGTCCTCTTTCTCTTGTTCCCAAGTCGGACTTCACCACATGCTTCTGCAGCAGCTGTCTTTATGATGTCCTTGAATTTAAGCCACAGGGTTTCCAAGTCATCAGGTAGTTCTTCTAATTATAACAATAATAATACTTCAGAAAAGAAACTCAACTAAACAGAAATTAATCAACAAAAACTAACAAATCATTAAAAAAATAATTTAAAAAAAAATTATGGACTAATCATAGAACAAGGAAAGACAACGAGGAAAAAAAACACCAACTTAAAAAGAACAAATACTAAAATAAATTAAAACCAACAATTGCAAAAGACAATAGTTATCTAAATATAATACAAAACTGAAAATAAAATGACACTAAATACCCTAATTATAACCAAATCTTTGGTTGAACAGAGTAGACCAAGATGTTGGACGAGAAGAGGCAAAAGTGCCCTCTCTCCACGCATCACCTTTAAAAAAAACAAAAAGCAACCGTCAGATGCAAGACAGTATGAATATACTTGTTAAAAGTTCACCCCAATTACCTTTGAAATACATAGAGACAATGCAAATATTACCAGTGCAAATGCCATAACGATTGCCATACAGCACTGCATGCTGTTGAGTTATACATTGCAGCAATACAGTCAAAGTTGGAAGAACAGAAAATGCTATTTTCAAAAAGGCAATAGGAGCTCTTATTGCATTGACAAATATCCTATTTATAAAATCGCAGCTTTTTCTGTCAGTGCGTAACGCTAAGGGATGCAACTTTGTGTCGTAGATTTTTGATAGGTGATTAAGATAGATTCTGGTCCCGTCTGAATAGAGCTGGAAAAGGTGGTAACTCAATGAGAGATAAGGTAAAGAAATAGATTTCACGAGTGAATGGTGAAAAGGTAGAGTCTGTCCCTGGATTTAGAAGATACTTTAGTCCAGCCTATCTTACGACTGAAATTTGTTTATCAGACAGTTTACCTTCCCGTATATATATATATATATATATATATATATATATATATATATATATATATATATATATATATATTAACATATACCCTATTAACCACTCACGTACACACACACAAATATGTGACGACAATTTGACGCACAAACGTGAAACTATATTAAATAAAGTAGGGATATTGGGCCGAGCTGACCAACACAGGTAATTAAGTTTTATGTTAAGTTTATTTATCTTAAAGAAAAAACTTCACAACGTTCAGTATCAAATATCAAATAGAAAAATCACAGGTTACAGAAATCATAAAGAAATAAACCATAAGTGCAATCCCCTCTGTTGAGACAAGATCCCACAAGAAGAAGTTTAATAACCCCCAAAAGGTCCAAAGATTTGCGCTATGGTATAAAATTTGACTATACTGTAAAGAACAGAGTTCCTAATTAATCTATTCAGAAAAATAACAGTATTAGCAAACAAAAGAAAGGCACAACAAAGTGAGTACAATGATTATACAATAGAAGAATTATTCATTCCTTCTTTCTCTCGCTTCAGACAAACAGTGGCCACTTTCAGTCGCGCTTACCTAATTGTTGATTAACAACATCTGGAACATATCTCCATGGTACAAACAGCAAATCCAGTGTTGGGTTGTGTTTTGGCAAAATAAGCCCCAGCTCCTCAAAGTTTGATTAATCCTGTTATTTTGGAACGCTTACTTCGTTACTGTTAATTGGATCTGTTTATGTCACATCAATTAGTCCAGGTAGGAAAGATAATTACGAGATCTAGTGTTCACAGTGTCAGTAGCTTGTAATTCCAATAATTAAAGAGAATGTCAGGTATGTAAATCTCTCGGGATAAAAATCCTCGCCACAACACAGTGGTCGGTAGTTGGGAAATGTTAAATTTGGTAATTTCGCCACATCGGGCTGAATGTACATGACAAATGGAAAAAGAATCTGGATAGCTATAGGTCCAGTTACAATTATTCTTATAGTCTTTTGTTGGTACTCTCTCTCTTTCTGGGTGAAACGAGAGGGCCAAACAGGTCAACCTCGAAGACCCGATATTTATATAAGAATGTTTTTTGGTACTGTTGGACTTAGACCCGTTTTTCTTAGATTCAGGCCGCTGCTAGGTTTTGGTTTATGACCCGTACGCAACACAGAAAAAGAAACTATCTCCAATCGAAATACCAAGAAATCCACTTTAACAATGGTCTAGGCTTCGAAGCTAGATGTTCCGAAAATTCTGAGGCTACTAGATAAATGATTTTAAAAGCTGGGATATATATATATGAAATATGTAGAAATTCGCTATCTCTTCCGAGATATCACGCCTTCGCCCAGATTTTGGGAAAATCTGGGGTCGATTCCTGAATCAAAGCTTTCTTTCACGCCTCTGCCGACGCAGAGACGTGGGTCAACGAGCAAACCATCTTTTAATCTCGGCTCACACTGTAGCGAATTACGGGCCCTGGGATCACGAACTGTGGTTATCTCCCCCTGAGGAAATGCAACCGTCAAAGGTCCGTCTTTTGACTTACCGCCCTTGATTCTACAAATATACGACCCTTTTTCTGATCTGTCACTATTTCAACGATTGCCCAATCGTTTCCGTGATAATTCAGTTAAAGGCTCTGGACTAGCTAATAGGTCTGTTTGTAAACATTCCTAGTGCATGTAAGACATAGAGAAACGAAAATAGGCGTGGCTAAATTATGAGTTAGACAGATATCGAAGTGTAGGGGTTCTGCGTTTGACCAAACGTGCATACTAATAAGAAAGCAAAGGTGGGAACCGGGTGGGAGCAAAAAACGTGTGGATTCATGAAATAAATTTACATAACTGTGTCACACTTTGGTTGAAAGGATCCCTTTACACGCCCATTGAGGCATATTGGGAATATGGTGTTAGGCCCATATTTTCTCGACCATCGGCACACTAGGGGTGATGTGATCAGCATCACGCCGGCCGCCTTAACCTTCTCAGAGTTGCTCTGGTACCCAATTCATGAGGCTGGGTTGACCCCGGAGCCGTTTGCGGTCTAAAAAATCCCACCTCAACTGCGGATCGAACCATGGACCACCGAGCTAGAAAGCTAGTGAAAGGTAGACATTAATTGTATTGTTTCCCTTATATGTACTCTCCCGAAAATAGGAACACTTACCAAAGAAGAATGCGCAAATCACGGTGTGCACAAAAATATATTTATAGAATGTGTGATCCCGTATACACACATTAGGATCCTCGCTGCTGCTACGTAGTTCGTGTACTGTGGTGATGCACAGTGGTTTTTAAAAATACTATTGAATAAGTAAAATTGCCGTCAGGTATTGGTGCTTCTTCTTCTTTGATCCTTAGCCGCCGACCGTCAACGCAGTCAGTGGCCATCACGCCTAGTGGCGTCCTGTAGGGCAACAACAAATTGATTCCACTTTGCTCGGTCGGTGACCATCCTTCGTACAGTGCCCCAACTCTGGTTCATTCTTTGCATCTCAGCCTCCACAGTCCTCCGCCAGGTTGTTTTTGGTCGGCCTCTCTTTCGTTTTCCTTCAGGGGTCCAAAGCATAGCTGTTCTTGTGATGGCATCGGGGTCTCTTCTGAGGACATGGCCAACCCAGCACCAGCGTCTAGGTATTGGTGCATTTGAATTTAATTCCCGTCTTATGACGAGCTTTTACACTAGTAAGGAAATAAAAAGAAAGTCCAACACAAATATCAAGGGTGTTCTAATGCATGGCTCTGAAATACGGACAACTGCAGAAATATCAACGATGAAGATATAGCCTTTCATAAATGGATACTTACGCAGAATACACATATTAAAATATCGCGACAAAATCACCAGCGAGGAACTGATGGAAATAACCACACAAACACAAGTGGTACACGTTATTTGGGAAAGGCACTGGTGTGGGATAAGACACACATTGAAAAAAAAAAAAGCAAAAAACTGGAAGGTTTTGTTTGCCTGACCTATTCAGCTCGTGTTTCTCTTCGGCACACGTGTTAGTTTCCTGCAAGGTTCTATATTGGTCCTTAACCTTTCCGCACCTTTGTCAATTATGACATGCCCTTGTGATTCCTTCTGTTCGCTGACCATACCACCACACTAACAGTAGCCTGCACAGACATGAGCTCTGTTGAGTTATTTGTACATCATCATCTGGATACTTTACAAACTTCGTGTAATATTAACAATCTGTCCGTTAATAAAAATAAAACCCAATCCTTAATTACACCATCCTGTCATAGGATTTAATGTCATGCATATATGTTGTTATTATCTCTAGACAGAGAACTTATTAACAAGTAACAGAACAGAGTCTGTTGGGTGCGATCATAGACCAGTCTTTACGCTGGAGGTCACATGTTCACTTTACGGCCAACAAGATCTCTTGAAAACTTTCCAGTCTCATTAAAAAAAAAAAAAAAATCAAATGTCCACACTCTAGACTTACAATTTATTATGCGTATATTCAAAGACACTTTGTTTATTGCTCAAACATCTGGAGTCGCAGTAGCTATTCAGTTCTAAAACGTCTAGATTCTCTCCTAAAATAGCTTTACCTCTTGTTTGCATGAAAGATAACATTCCCAGAGCAGAGCTCTTTTCACGGCTGAATATTCTTCTCAAAAAATATTCTTCCTCTTCCACGATCTCGGGTTTGTACACCAAATGTTGCATGGTAGGACACCTTCGTACCTGCAACAATTATTTCACTGTAAATGCTGCTCATATTTTATTCTACCTATATTTGGATCTTGCAAATCCTCGAACTGACCTCTTTCATAGTTGCTTTAGTTATGCAGTTGCTCTATTGTGTAATACTTCACCGAGATTAGTCAAAGCGAAAATACTACACCACACTTGAAAGAAATCTACATTCACATGTCAAAATCACGACAGATTGAAAAATGCACATAAGTGACAAATCTATGTTTCAGTTAATACAAAGTTTTCATGAGTATTTATTTGTAACAGGAAGGTTGAGTGTCAGATATCCGGTTTAAAACATTGGCATAAGGGAAAAGAACGGACTCTAAAATTATATCAAAAGGCGAAAAATCCATGACTGATAGATTTGTTATCAAAGGGCGACTATCCATCAACAGCAGGGTTTTACGCCCCTTGAGAAAAAGTGCTGACTCACGTTTGGAGTTCTGCTTAGCTGAACTCGGCTAAGTAAAGCGTGCACGGGAAATTTATATTTCTTACTGAGTTGTTATCGAGACAGACGATCTAGAAAGTTCGGAAAAAAGTTGTAATTGTAAATCGTTGTACAAAATTAAGTCAGTCAGATTTGAACGCGTGTGCGTTAAGAGCTAGAATGGGCTGTCACCCAAGTATGTGTAAAGATAGTATTTTATAAGTGGCAAGCGCAATTGAGAGGTATAATCGGACACTATGCCAATGAGTTGGTTGCTTCTGTGGTGACATAAATATGAAACTATTGTCTAGCGCCTAATCGCTTGGTACGCCACTATGATAGTTATTATAATTATTCTGTGGACAAGAATGACAGTGTCGCCAGTACAAGAGAAATATGTGAAATTACAAGACCCCCAGGTATGTTGAGTGTTACCAACACACGATAAACTGTCAGTACATGACAAGAAGGATAGACAGCAAGTAGTCCTGAGAAGTAGGAAACAATAGACCTTGGCAAATTTTCATCCCTGGCGGTAGGCCACTATCCTATAAGATATACCAAGTTGATACAGAAGAAACATACCAGAACATTGTGACGTATAATGGAAATATAGCCTACAGTATCTGACAGTCTTTCGTGACCTCGAAGCGTTCTATGATTTGCTAGCAAATCCATGCATTTACAGCCTGCGTTTACTCACTTTTAATCCACGCCTCTTTTCCTTGGACATAAACAAACGAAGTTGTTTCCCAACTTTCGCGACCTGCCAGTCATAGCGGGGAGCGAATAGGGTTTGTTTACCAAGTTTCTCACGCGAGCTGATCTGTCAATCATCGGACATTGGACAGACTGCACGTGGGAAATCACCGGACCTTTTGAAGTGAGACGCTCGGGCAAAATTATTTCCCCGAGTACCCTTTGATGTTCGTATACACAGGGGAAGTTAACTCTTTGATCTTCAGATACGGGCAAAAATCTCCGTGGAGCCCGTTACACGGTTATAAGTCTCTGATGTCGATTAGCAATGCTTGACAGAGCGACCGTGAAAGCCTTTTATCTGGGGAATTTAGTTTCCTGAATTTTGCTATGCACCATAGTGTGAAAAGTAGCATCATCTATAGATTATACATCCATGACTGTATCTATCGAAACCAGCTATCAGTTGTCACTCATAATTTTTCGGATATTCTAAGCACGCAGTAGCTAGAACCATTTTCGCTAGATGTGTTAATAGTATTAGCGGGGATTATCATTCTGATGTTCTGGTATGAGAAATAAGTGTTTAATGTTAAAATGTTAAAGCTTTTACCATTTTTATTCACAGTTCTAGCTGTTACAACCAGTGAAATAATAACGAGTAGCTGTTCTATACCAGATGTTTCAGTTGTAATATTAATTTTAACCACCCGCTTTCTCACGCAAGAAGATACGGTTTAGCTGACGGATATTATACGCTAGGCGCGACTGATAGTGGTAGAATAGAATTCACATTATATTTCATTTTGTGTATTTATAGTAAGTGACTATTATTTAATATCATGCGATGACCAACAGACGCCGACAATTTAATAGCTAGTAACAACAGGCGATATTTTGTAAGAGCGCGTATGGACAATTAAATAATAATAGACATTGTACGCTGATCGTTAGCGCGAGTCAGGGCGCGGAGGACGCACACCTTCACCCGACCTAGACACTCCGCGCTAGCGCAAGCTGACGCGCGATAGGATAGGCTAAAAACACCATGTGCCTTTTAACTTTAATCAGGACTGACGGAGTGGATAAGAGATCGTCTTGTCCCCTTCCGTGTACATATATATAGAGATATATAATAGTAGCATTTTTTCATGATGTTTCTTTATTTTTAAGCAGACCTGATCAAGAGCGGCCAGCGGTCTATTGTTGTCCTTTTTCATCATTTACTGATTGATTAATGTTGTCTTTTTCTTGGCTTACGAGTCCCCAAGTTCATTTGTGAACAGGACTGGCCAAAGAGACACATTAACATTTTTAAATGGTAAATTTAACTGGACTTATCAATACCAGATATTATTTCATTTTTGTATCAGCCCACTGGGTTGTGAAAAAAAAAAATAACGTTTCTTCCGACTTTTGACAGTCGTATCCAAGTGGATTTTATCCAGAAGAGTTACACTGTTTCATAATCGGCACTCATCTAGAGTCAGCCGATAGGATTACCATCATGTAACAATTGTAACAGTTTTAGCAGCTAGAGGTTTCCAAATACTGGAAGTATTTTTCACTGTTTGCTGTGAACACAAGATTTCGGTTTCTATACTAACTATTCGAGGTGACATTTGTGCATCCAGGAATACACCACCAAATTTGGCGTCCCCCTCATAAAATCTTATTTGTTATAGAGGATGGACTGGGGCCAACTTGGATAATACCCCTGACATTCTGTATATTTAGGAACCATTGTAATTCCAAAGGGATATCACCAAGATTAGGGTAAGCGTGATTGACTTGCCACTGTCTGACATAGAGAGTATGACAGAGAGAGAGTGAATATTTTTCTTTGTTACAAGTATTGCACCAACTTTAATTGGGTTAAAAATTGTTTACTTTACTGGGTAGCATTTAGTAGGAACTTTGTTTTTCCTTACTGTCTATTCTGTAACATAGTTCTAACCTTTGACCTTTGGAGTTATTAACGTGTTGGGTTCTTGTCTCAATAAAGGAGAGGGCACATTTATTCTGTTATTTCCTATGTAAGTAATTCTGATTTTAATTGATCTTTCTTTAGATATTCGATGCTGTCATGTTTAATGATAATAAACAACAAAAGAAACTTACCTTTGTGTTTTGGTCAGACCCATACCCAATTAACCATAGTTTTTTTCACGTTTGTGTGAAAGATTGTCTTGTACTAAATTATAGTCGTATAGATATGCTGGACTAGAGAAACTACTCATTCCAGAGACAGATCGTCTCCTTAAACTATTCACCAGTGAAATCTATTTCTCACACCTTTACTTCTCACGTACTTATCACCATCCACTCTACTCAGACGGGACCATAAATAACTTTCAAACCTATCTAATTTACGACAAACATCTAGAAAAGACAATGTTGCCATATCAAGATTTTAGAGGGCAAAAAATATCGACAGCAGTGGTTCTCAAGCCATGACCAACATAGATATAGAGACAGTATTGATTACAGAAGCAGCGACTGTGAACATGGAGAGACAGTAAGAATGACAGAATCACTACCTTTGTTTTGATCGTGTAAATAAAAGTTTCAACGTTAATTATCAACGCCGTTCGAGCGAAGTCATTCGCCAACTCGTGACATCATTTGTCAGTTATACACTGTTGTGAACTGTTGTTGTTATGTGGAAAGAAAGCAAAGTCTAACACCACCACACGTAAAGACTGCCTACTGTTTGAGTAGTGATACGTACCCCACTATAGAATCAATACGATCATCACAAGGTAGACGGAGGGAATAGTAGACACTCATCATCATCAGAGTATATGCCAACGGCCTCATACGAGGTATTATTAAATGTTATAGCTTTAATTTTTATTTTGAATTTGTAATTACTTCTTCGCTTCGTTTCTCTCTCCTCATCTCACTCTCTCTCGTTTTTCTCTCTCGGTGTGTATGTACGTATATATGTGTTACATTAGTGAATGTAATGTTAATATAAATATTTACAATACCACGTTTATGTCTGTCCTAATTTGCTGTACCTCGTATTTCTGTGTCTTTGTTTATCATACGATGTACTACTGTCTTCATTTAGACAAGCTATCCTTCACTTTCACTTAGACAAAAATAAAGTCGGAGTGGCTTGGAGGTATGGCGTCCGCCTCGAGTTATAGAGGTACCGGGTTCGATTCCCAGTTGAGGGAAAAGAATTTATGGAAAATTTTTTTTTCAGAACCAGTGGTACTAATGATGTCATACTCCCTTCTGGTCTCCTGGGTAGTGAGATCGGACGCCTAGCCTTCTCGGATAAGGGCGAAAAAATAGGAGTGCAAGTGTCGCACGTTAAAAATTCCACGGCTGTTGGAAATCGTAAAGAGTAGGCCTATCAGGCCGTTGCCCTGGCAAAAATTAGAAACCTAACCACACCAAAAATATTTATGGAATGTGTTATTCCTATATACACACATTGGGATTCTCGCCGGTGCTACGGAGTTCGTGCGCTGTGCTGAGATCCTCCTTGTGTGATCTAAGGGAGGAGATCGGAGCACTGATGGAGTTGTCCGTGTGCTATGAAGATAGTCCTTAAAACCAAACTAAACCAAAAATAAATAAAAATGATCTCTCTTTCTTGATCAATAGTTAAAGGAGAAATTTTTTTTCCTTTAACTCAATCACTATTTTGGTTTCTTGTGTGTGTGGATAACCTGCCGACGTATATAGCTATTATTCTTTCTGGCTTTATTTTGGATCAATTTAATATCAAGACAGTTTGTAAACTCGAGGCATAAGATTTGATAATCACAATTAACGTAACTGTTTTCCTTCACGTCGACTATGGCTAGGGATGACAGTAAACACAGCACGAGTTATTTAGATTCGTTTACCCTGTTTAACTTAGACACGCCCCGTTCAGCCAAGGTATCTCTTTCATCTGTTATACTAGAGAATTGTTATTTTTTCTTCTCTTTCTAACGATGGATCTACCTTTTTTTCTGAACTAAATATAGGATTCATAATTCATTCATAACCCTCCACTCCCAAAGGAGCATAGGCCTTCAACAAACACATGCCAAGTCCTCCTGTCACGTGCCATCATCTCAAGTTCTTTCCATGTTCTCCTCATCATTTTCACCTCTGTTTCCAACTCTCTTCTCCATGTACTTCTTGGTCTTCCTCTGCCTCTCTTGCCCTGGGGGTTCCAGAACAAGGACTGCCTTGTAATGCTATCAACAGGTTTTCTCAGTGTGTGTCCTATCCATCGCCATCGTCTTCTTCTCATCTCTTGTTCCACTGGCACTTGTCCAGTTCTTGTCATCAGTTCCACATTGGTAACCTTGTCATACCATTTTAATCCCTCTATTCTACGCAAGCACCCATTTATGAAAGTCTGTAGCTTTTTGGTTGTTGTCTTTGTTGTTCTCCATGTCTCCGAGCCATACAATAGGACTGACTTCACATTTGAGTTGAAGATTCTTATTTTCGTGTTGGATCCTATTTCTCTTGATCTCCATATATTTCCCAATGCAATGAAAGCTCCTCTTGCTTTTTGTATTCTTATTTTGATATCGCTGTCTGTCCCTCCAACTTTGTCTATATTACTGCCAAGATATGTGTATGATTCTACATCTTGTATTGGCGTTTCTTCAAGTTCAACCCTGTTTTCATTACCTGCATTTATTCTCATTATTTTTGTCTTTTCCCTGTGTATTTTCAGACCCAATTGCTGTGACCTCTCATCGAGTGTTTTCAATTTGTCCTGCATCTGATTACGGTTATGGGACAGGAGAGCCAAATCATCAGCAAAATCCAGATCATCCAACTGCTTAGTCAGAGTCCACTGGATTCCATTTCTGTTGTGTGTTGTCGATGATCTCATAACCCAATCTATTGCCAGCAAGAAAAGAAATGGAGACAAGAGGCATCCCTGTCGCACTCCTGTTCTTATCCCAAATGGTTCTGTAAGCTGTCCTTCATGAAGAACTCTGCACGTCATGTCTTCATAGGTTTTCTTTATTAAATTAATGATTTTCAGGGGAACTCCATAATGCCTCATCAATTTCCAAAGTGATTCTCTGTCCACACTGTCAAATGCTTTTTCGTAGTCCACAAATCCGATGTATAGTGGTGAATTCCATTCCAGACTTTGTTCAACTATTATTCTCAAAGTGGCTATCTGGTCTGTACATGATCTTTTTTGTCGAAAACCTGCTTGTTCATCTCTCAATTTCTTGTCTATGGACTCTTTTAATCTCTCAAGGATAATCCTGTTTAATATTTTTCCTGGCACTGATAGTAACATTATTCCTCTATAATTTGTGCACTCTTGTAGATTTCCCTTCTTAGGCAACTTAACCAGATATCCTTCCTTCCATTCTGCTGGTATCTCTTCTTTTTCCCAGACTTTACCAAGTAATTTATATAACATCTCTGTAGCCGTGTCGATATCTGCTTTGATGGCCTCTGCTGGAATGCCATCAGGTCCAGACGCTTTTCCATCTCTTAGAAGCTTTATGGCTTTCTTTATTTCTTCCTTCGTTGGTCTTTCACTGTTAATTTGTAGCTCTTCTTCTGCTGGCTGGATGTCCGGCGGGTTTTGTGGAGCTGGTCTATTGAGAAGGTCCCCAAAATATTCTGTCCACCTCTTCATTTGCTCTTGTATATTGCTGAGCAGTTTCCCATTCTTATCTTTTATGAGGCAACTTGTTTGCTTGTATTTCCCTGTTAGCTTCTTTGTGCTGCTATACAGTTCTCTCATATTTCCTTTGGCTGCAGCATCTTCTGCCTCTCTTGCCAACTCCTCAATATACTTCCTCTTGTCTCTTTTGATACTTCTTTTTACTTCTTTGTTTGCTTCTGTGTACACTTCTTGAGCCTTGGCTTTGGAACTTCTGGTTTTGCTTGTGTTTAACTCTGCTTTCTTGTTTTTTCTATCTTTTATCTTATTGATGGTTTCTGTTGTTATCCATGCTTTTTGTTGTCTTTCCCTTTTCCCCAGTATTTCTTCACATGTCTCCTTCCATACCGTTTTGACCTGCTGCCAATAGTCTTCTGTATTCTCTACATCTTCCAACTGTTGGAGCACTTGGAATTTGTTGGATACTGTGACCGCAAATTTGTCTCTTGTTTCTTGATTTCTTAGCTGTCCTACATTAAACTGTTGTCTATAATTTTGCATTGTTGCATATCTCTTGAGTTTCATTTTTACTTTGGCTATCAGAAGATGGTGATCTGATGCCACATCTGCTCCTCTATATACCTTTACATCCTGCAATGATGATCTAAACTTCTTCTTTATGCATATATGATCGATCTGATTTTCTGTTCTATGGTCTGGTGATATCCATGTTGCCTTGTGTATTCTCTTATGTGGAAACATGCTTCCTCCTATAGCCAGTTGATTTGAAGCACAGAAGTTTGCGAATAGTTCTCCATTTTCATTCATTACTCCTAGCCCATGTTTTCCCATGACTTCTTCAAATCCAGTATTGACTGTACCTATCTTTGCATTCATGTCACCCATCAAAATTGTGATGTCTCTTCTTTTTACTTTATCCATAATTTCCTGTAGTTTAGTATAAAATGCTTCTTTCACAGACTCTTCTTTGTCATTAGTTGGTGCATAACATTGGATGACATTGACATGAATTTTCTTTTTAGCTGTTTTGAAAATAGCTGTTATTATTCTGGGTCCCACAGCTTCCCATTCAATGAGTGCTTTCTGTGCTTCTTTAGATAACATAAGAGCTACCCCTTCACTGTGGTGTGAACTTTCGTCTTCGTGTCCTGAGGACAGCACCAATTCACCTGTGATGAGTTTCTTCCTGTCTACCCCCTTCCACTTTGTTTCACACATTCCCAGAACCTCGATTTTGTATTCCCTCATTTCTGCTGCTACTTGTGCCACTTTCCCTTGTTCGTTCAATGTCCGAACATTCCAGGTGCCAAATCTGGAAGTTCTCCTAGAAGAAAGAAGGTTAGTCAGCAACACAGACTCCTTTCGGCTTTCTCTGTGTTGCATCATACGCCTCCCCGCGAAAATATAGGATACATGTACGATAAAAATTATATAAGCCGTCAAAATCTGATTTCAAATATGGCTAATGTAACTGATTATAATTTAAGATAAGAAATTTCCCTTTCCTCGCTTCCGTCACGTCACCAGTGACATAAAGACCCCCCCATAAACGTTATTATCTGTATATCTATACTCATAGAAAACAGACTGACCGTGAATAGATTCTAACGCGATGTATAAAAGACAAATGGGTGTTTACTTCTGTGTAGAAAGATATTAATTCAGTGTTTACCTCTGTGAAGACGCATAATAATTCAGTGTTCTATTTTCAGTGTTTAGGATTTGCTATAAATAACACCTGTTATCTTATCTCTGGATAAAACAGTACAAGACACTCGTTAAAAGTCTGCAGGCGTGTCACGTTTTCTCTTACGTGTACGAAACAGGTACTGAACTGTTGTTTTAGCGTACATGTTTTAGGATCACCCTAGTTCTGGTTTAATTTTTGTTGTGGAAAACAGGCGTTCCCAACCCTCGCTTTTAGTAAACCTTCCTGTTCCCCCTAATGAAAGGAAATAAATTCTAGAGTTTATCATTTATATGCATGTGCGAAAACAAATAAAAAGATTACTTAATGTTTTATCAAGAAAAATTTATTCGGTGCATAACAATATTGTTACTGTCACAAAGTTGTTGAATGTTCGTTTGAATACAGACAAAAAAATTAATAACAAATTTGGTTCTCTGTCTTGTCAACCAAGATTCTATTCCTTGTTTTATTTTTGGAACACGTTTTGAAAGAGATACCAGCCTATCTTGTCCACACTCAAGTTTGTTTCTTGCTTCGGATTTCTTTGATAACTGTATCGAGTCACAAAGAGAACTTATTATAAACGTTAAAGTTTTTTCGTTTGTGTGTGGAATTTAGTTATTTATCAAATATTTCCCACATACCTACAAGCTGAGAGAGCCAGAAATTAAGACCAGATATCAGGGGCTTATTGCTACAGCGGTGAGAAACATAGAAGAACAACCTGATGACTTGGAAACCCTGTGGCTTAAATTCAAGGACATCATAAAGACAGCTGCTGCAGAAGCATGTGGTGAAGTCCGACTTGGGAACAAGAGAAAGAGGACACCTTGGTGGACAGTAGAAGTCAAAGAGAAAATAAGAGAGAAGAAAATGGCATGGAAACAATACTTAGGAGCTAAAAACACAGCGGGACAAATAGAGAAATATAGAGAATATGTGATACTCAGAACAGAAGCAAAGAACAATGTGCTAGCAGCAAAACAGAAGTCCTGGGAAGAATTTGGAGAAAAGCTAGAAAAAGATGCACAAGAAAACCAGAAATTGTTTTATAAGACCCTAAAGAACACGAGGAAGGAAAAACAATGCCCTCTCAAATTTATAAAGGACAAGCAAGGCAAATTGCTTACTGCCCCCAAGGAAGTAATGGAAAGATGGAAAGAATATTTCTCAGAACTCCTTGATGGTGAGCAAGGTCAACTGGGCTGCTGATTATCAACGACTTCGAACTGATACCTCTAACGTCCATAGTGGCCAGATTTGTGGTCTATCATCTTTAGTGGCCAGTAGTCAGCCTAAATCCACCCTTATCATCGTGGTGGCCAATAACTGGTTCGTCTGTTACCAGCACTCACGGGGTCAACAAACCCATACAGCTAAAATCAATCAAGTTTGAACTGCACTACCTTCAAGATTCTACATCTTCATGCAATATTGTGAAAGTACCCAGCGTTGCTGCATTCAGAATGTCAAGATTCTAAATCTTCATGCAATATTTTGAAAGTACCCGTCGTTGCTGCATTCAGAAGGTCAAGTGCCGTTTGAATTAATTTTGCTGCATTGCTGTGACAAGTTCCGAAACTTCATTCCAGAATCAGAAGCTCGTTTTCCTGCGTCATTACTGTTTATGGAAGCAAGTTCAGAGGTCGATCAACGTTGGATCACCATCCTTAGAATGCAGATCATCACCTGTTCTGCACCGTGCTGACGTTTGGACATATAGAAGTTAAGTGGCCTGTTTTGTTTGTGAACTGTGCCCTTATACTCTAACTGAGCCTTCTGTATTTCTTCACATTCTTGCTGTTTTTTGTTACATGTTATATGTTATTTGTTATATTTATATGTTTATATTTCAGCGGGTCGGTTGGGTAGGTGACTCATAGATAATACCACGTCATAGAGGTATCTATTGAGAGCATGTCGTTAGGGACAGAGCAATGTCCTTAATTGGAAATTGTTAGCAATATTTATTGCTATTTTTGTTAGTTGTGACGACATGTGCAGTTTTGTTCTCGGTATTTTTTCGCATTCTTTAGTTTTGTTTTGATTTGTTTGTATTTGTAGGTCTCCTCTTTTCTATTATTCAGTTCTTTACACCATTTTTGTTTATACATTGTGATGTCATTTGTTTGTTTACATTTTTCGCTTTTGTCATCACATTCTTTGTGATATTTTCTTTTAGTTTTCGCTGTTTATTTAGTTGACTTTTGCGAATGTTTTCGTATTGTCTTTGATCCTTGTTATTGTTTACATTGTCTTTGATCTTTGTTATTGTTTACATTGTCTTTGTTCTTTGTTATTGTTTACATAGTTCTTGCGTAGTTAGCTTTCACTATTGTTACATATTTGCTCATGCACTATTGTTTGTATAGTGCACTTATCATAACTAACTGGTGGATTTACTCATGCACTATTACCTATGTAGTGCAGTTATGATAAATAACTGATGGATTTGTGTTTATGCACTAATTTGTGTAGTGTCCTGATGATTAAGAAGTGACTGGTGATATTATTATACATTTGATAATACAAGTTCTTTGTCAAAGACTTGTTTCCCACAGAGATTGAGATAAACATTGTGATTATACAAGTACTTTATTTAAGTCTTGTTACTATTAAGGTTGAAATAAGATAATTAATTATTTCAGGTTTTGGACTCATAATATTAGACATCATGTCTACACTTGAGTACTTTATTGAGCAAGGGAAATCCCTTGGTAAGACTGGTGATAAATTGGAAGAATATGCGACTACTCAATATGATAAAGCATTAAAGGTGGAAGAGAAAAAAATTGAAATGGAAGCTGAGCAAAAGAAATTGCAGATGCAGTTGGATGAAAGGAGATTCCAAATGGAAATGAAAAAACAGAAAAGAGAAGCTGAAGCTGAGGAGAGAAGATTGGACAAAGAGGCTGAAAATAAAAGACTTGAAAAAGAGGCTGAAAATAAAAGACTTGAAAAAGAGGCTGAAAATAAAAGACTAGAGATAAAGGCTGAGGCTGAAGAGAAAAAGTTACAAAGAGAGGCTCAAGAGAAAAAGTTACAAAGAGAGGCTGATGAGAGAAAAGCAAAAATGGAGCATGAAGAAAAACTCTTAGCTTTGGAGTTAGAAAAGTTGAAATTGTTGAACACTGGTAATGCTAATGATGCAAATAAGGTGTCAGATAAGTTCAATGCAAGTACTTTTAAGATTAAACTACCTGTATTCAATGCTTTCAGTGACGATATAACGTTTTATCTGGATAGATTCGAACGTGCATGTAAAACACATAACATAGATAAATCACTGTATGTTTATCAGTTGTCCAATTTACTTAGAGGTGATACTTTGAGTATGTTAAGTATGGTAGATGAGCCTGACAAGAACAATTATGAGGTTATCAGGGCAGTCTTGTTAAAGAAGTACCAACTTAACGAAGACGGCTATCGTCTTCAATTTTAAAAATATGTTGCCAGATACTGGAGTTGAATTCTCTGAATTCATTTCAAAGATACGTCTTACTTTTTCACGATGGGTTGAGCTGTCTAAGACAGAACATACATATGAAGCACTGTCGTAAATTTATTTTGAGAGAAAAGAGTCTTAGAAATAGTGGTCCGGTTTAGAGTGAAATGATGTTGGAAAACTCAGTGATAGAAAATGTAGAGATTAAATAGTTGCTTCACAGCGTGCTGGAGGAGAGTAAAGACAGACTTATTTACGACAAATCGTTTCTCTCAATCTTCTCTTCCGCTCTCCTGGTCAAACAATTATTTGCCAGTTTCCCAGACACACCTCTGCGCGCACACCGATTTGGTGTTTTCAAACACACAGACGACGTAGATACAAACTATATTAAACGAATAGGGGAAAAGTTGGGCTTTGGGTATCTCCAACACAGTACTCAATGAGTTTATGTGATTTTATTCACCTTAAACAACAATCACTAACAAATATCAGGTATTACATAAATTATCATAAGTACACAAATGCAAATAACAAGTTTGGGAGGGGTGAAGAAGATTAGTATCGACTAAGCCCTTCCCGCTTATTAGACAAAGATAAACCCAGTCCAGAGATAGATAATATCAGGAACACGGGTACGTTAACCTAACAGTGAAGTTAATTGCTCTGAAAGAGGTGTTACAAAGTTAGGTATAGGTGATAGAAAAAAACCTGTTCTTCCCAGCTGTTCTTCCCTTTACTAAGCAAATGGAAAGGAGGGAGGGGGGGGGTTTAAACAGAGTTAACCAATTATCAACTCCCACTTAAAGGAACAATGCAGGGAATACAGAAAAATTATATTACTAGGCAAGAAAGTTAACAACAGGGTTACAAAAGAAAAAGATTAAATTTCCTGTCATTCATGCACACGCGTGAGGATCCACACTCATATATTCACACACTTACCGAATGCAGCCTCATACGATCCAAAAAGTATATAAAACAGCAAGTATTCTCTTGACATGTGAACTGTCTAGTCCTTCGATGTCCCGCCCCAGATGTTTGCGAGATTTTGCTGGTAACAAATATTCTCACTTATCGCAAGACTTGAAGACTAAGAGTTCTTGTGTTTTTATATAATAAAAGGAGTCTGTGGGATGGCACTGACACAGTTCGGCACAGGGGTGAAAATGAAGTGGTCTCTTTTAATCTTCCGCTATGGTAAAATTCCTTCAATGCGTGATGATAGTAACTGACCGGAACGTTTTATTAAATCCAATTGAGGAAAAACTAGGCTCAGTCACAGTCAGGAAAATATGTACTCTCTCACAGTAAACAGTAAATGTATTATCGCTACTGGCAATGATTACCTTCCAGTTTGTCTTACTGATTTGTAATGGTAATTTGACGATTGTTCTTTTAAATGTTCTTGGGTGGGCTTTATTTCATTTAATTATGACAGCTAGGTCGCAAAGGACCGCCACAAGATTATATTTAAAAGAAATGTTTCTTCAATATGACTGGAAGTTTATAGGATGATTTCTTTATTTCTTTCTTTATTTAGCTGGGACCGCAGGTTACGATCACTCTGTGTGAAAGAAAAAAGACATGTAACATACCGAAAAATCAAGCGCGATAAATTTCCCGTTAAGACTATAATACACTCGAGTATTTAATTATGTATTTAATAAACACTGCGCAAATTCTAGTGGTTAAAAAAACACATCTATAAAACTAGGACTTAACTGAATTTATTAATTATAAATTCCTTCGCGACTTTAAAAGTTAAGTTAAGCATCTATTATCTTTTGAAATAATATAATAGATAGATCATTATATTTACAACTGGAACTATTGAGATGGTTTAATTTAATAGATTTAAATTAACACAAAATCCATTGAAATAGAATGACTGAACTAGACCACTGATCACTTTACACAATATATTACCGCTTTGCACAGAATAGAAATCACTGCAAATATATATATAAAATCCAGGGGAAAATCTATAACAAGATTTCAATAATGCTAGTGCTTCTGTAAAGGTCTGGCCAGCGAGTGATAAAGTGTCTATTCTTCATGGTCTATTTATCTAAAATGGAATGAAAGTTGAGTGGGACATGAGGAACTTGACAGTTTTTTTCATCTCAGGAACTTTTGGGGATCTGACCGCCAAATCAAGGGGAGAAGCCGCCCCCTGGTCTTCGTATCTCCGCTTGCTGCTGCCCGTTTCGGCTTTCCCCGTTCGCTTTCCCTGCGATCGGTTCTTCGGTTGACACCGAGACGCGAAAATAGTGGCAAGAAACTGCGTCTCGTATCAGGGACCACTACTGTCTTTGATAGCGCCGATAGTCTCCCCTGAAATCCCTCAGTCTGTCTCTTTGATCGTGGTCGCATTATCTGTTTGATTCTGGCAACGCCCCCCACTGGCCAAGTTAATGAAAATAACTGCCTATGATTGTTCAAGATATGTTAGTGGGCGTGATTTAATCTCTCCTTAAATCAATGCGATGACCAGAATAAACGATAGGTAAACTCTCCGCATATCAATCAGCAAACGTGTTTGCCCTCTGTGTGGAACAGTTGCATAGCTAATGAATCCACGTGAAAGAAGTCCCGTTTTTACAAGAAGTTACAACAAAGTTCAGGGTCAGCCGAGTTCGTCCATCACAAGCACTTATGGACTTACTACTTAGAGACAAGGTTATGTCTTCTGTCAATGAATCTTTTCTTTCTTTTCTTCATGAGCGTAAGCCTAAAAACATAAAAGAAATGGAAGAATACTGTTGCCAGTATGTCACTGCGCATCCTCACGTAACCATTAGCAACTCGAAAGTAAAAGAAGGTCTGCCAGTTGCTTCGGCAGCACCTTATGGCCCAAATTTCATGCGTAAATTTCAGGGTAGCCAACACAATTTTAATAAGAAGAGTAACCGTAATTATGCTCAGAATCATAGCAATCAATTTCAAGGTGATTCTTCTTCGCAGAACTGGAGACAAGCTGATACTCCACGGTATACTACTCCCAATAATTTTAGACATTTTCGCAAAGGTAGTCAGTATAGAGGAAACTATTTTTCGCGGAGACCTTAAAACCAATATAATAGAGGTTCTCAACAGTATAGAAATGGTAATGACAGTTATGGAAACTGGAATTCAAACCAGGATAACAATTACAGTAGTGAGTTTAATGATAATTGCAGAGGCAATAATGGTCGCGGTAGATCGCAACATAAAAGAAAGATATATCAGCAGGAAAACTCTGTACAGCAGGAGTCTCAGGGAGCATGTAAACAAGGTGATGATGATAAAAACTCTAGTGCTATCACATGTTCTGCCTTTGACTTTAGTAGGGCAACTAAATGTCCCAATGCAGTACTTTGTTCGAACCGACTACCGTAACTACTTTAAGCTGTGGTCATCCTCTTCCCGCTCTTCCTGCTGCTGTTGCGCATGACGGGAGAGGTTCTCTTATACTACATAATGGTCTTGTAAATAGTAATCCAGTCTCAGTTCTATTTGATTCTGGATGTTCTACTATTGGTTTTAGGCAATCTCTTGTAAATTCATCCTGTGCTACAGGAAAGGTCATCAAATCTGTAACATTTGGTGGCACTTTGGAAAAGTATCCTACTGCCATAATACATATTTCTACTCCCTTCTTTACGGGAGATGTCCACGCGTGTCTCCTTCCAAACCCTATTGCGGACCTTATTATTGGTCGTATTCACGGAGTTAGGGAATGTACCCCACAGCAGATTGCTGTTTGGGAGGAGCAAAACATTGAAGCTAGCAATGCGGTGGTCACAAGAGCACATGCTCTGGATCCACCTCAAACTTCATTAACTAATAATGATGAAGTAAATGACCAAGATAGTCACTTGACTATTTCACGTGACTCATTTATAAAATTGCAAGAAGAAGATCCTTCTTTACAAAAATTCTTCATTCTAGCAATAAAAGGTGATCCAAATCAGAATACTAATAGAAATCTTGGATTTCTATGAAGAACGGCGTACTTGTGCGTATGGTACAAGACTCGACTACGTCCACTCATTCTCAAATTCTTGTGCCTAAGAGTATGAGATTGCAAATATTGCAACATGCTCATAACTCGCAATGTGCTGGACATATGGGTTTTTCCCGTACAAAGTCGAGGGTTCTTGCGGCTTTCTTTTGGCCATTTGTGAGCAAGGACATACGAATTTACTGTCGTTCTTGCAAAGTGGGTCAGGAGGTCAAATCGAAAGGACCACGACATGCTGCGCCTATTCAGGCTGCTGACATTCCTATTCGGCCGTTTCAGAAAATGGCCATAGATATTATTGGCCCTTTTAAGGTCAAGTCGGCCAGAGGACATCAATTTATCCTTACATGTGTCGATATGTGCACACGTTGGCCAGAGGCTATACCTCTCAAGAGCATCTCCACTGCCGATATCGCAGACGCTCTTTGGCTAATATTTCTCGCTTGGGATTCCCCGGAGAAATATTGTCAGACCATGGCACTCAACTTATATCCGACACTATGTCACAGGTAATGTCTATGCTACATATTAAAAAGTCTCTCAGCAGTATCTATCTGTCGTGAGACATTCTAAATACACATATATAAATTAAAAGGTACATGTAAAGCCTAACACATAAATTCAATAAAAGGAAAGAGAAATGGTTAAAGACCCGTGCTTTCCAATAGCGTACGCCTGTGTTAATAGAACGTCATGCTAGTTGAACAATAAAAACCCCTTTTTTATGCTTCGTCTGCATATTCTCACGCTTTCACGTTGATAGTAAAGCCTACTGCATCAATACACGCTTTCTACAATAAAACGTGTACTGTATTTCTAAGAAAACCTTGAGCTAGGCACACTGCGTAATGACCTAAATTAATACTTCCATTAATTTCATTTTATACACTACGTTAACATAAATGGAAGGACAGGTGGAATTAGGATAGAGAGAGTGAGGGCTGAAAGCAGGAACGCATGCAACACTAACACGCGTCTCGCGATATATAATTAATGCCACCCCAAGCGTAAGGCCAGAAGCACTAACTTTTTTCAAATAGACAGTGATAAAAAAACACTACAACTACGAGGGTTAGGTTTAAAAACCTGAAAAATGCTTATTAGGAAACATGACATTCTACTGTTTTATGTCTAAACTCCTGACATTAGTCTGACAGTACAGCAGACACCATAAAGTTTGGAAGTGAGGAGGTGGTAACAGCACGACTATCCTAGAAGAAAATACATATTTTGAACGCCGCCACTTAGCTCCCTTAAAACTTATATATTTGGGTTCCTTAGGACTTGCTGACAAAGAATATGTTAAGTGTTACGCAAATAGTCTAGGAATTAACAAATTATAGCCAAAAGAAAATAGTGAGGGTGTCGGACAACACTAAATAATAATCGCACAGTGGCATGTTTTTTGAATCCACCATTGTACGGGAAATAGGCCACCATGTTAAATCCTATTTGATTGGCGGGAATGATATGTAAGGCTAAACACGATTAGTCGGACTACAAATACTAATTTTTTGTTGTTAGGGGAAACGGTAGTAGGGGTACTTTTTTGAAAAGCTGTGTAAACATGGCCCGATTGGTTAGACCCGCCAATATAGTCAATTAGGAGCGTCTGTTCAGTGCCACATTTTGAAATAAACTTACTAAGAAACAGTGCGTTGAGAGCCAGTGCATATTTTTCTAAATAAAAGCCTGGGACGGCGGCAGATCGGATTTTGTGCCATATTCATTGCCAGTCAACGTAATTGTGTATTATTTCCATGAATTGTGGTAAGCTTGACATATTTGATATCTTTTTAATGAAAATTGAATGTAAATTGATAATTTATGTATGTATATGTGTGTGGTTCAGTAGCAAACATGAGGCAAAGCCTAAATATTGCTCCAACCTGAACAGGAGGTGTCGGAGAAAAGTAAAACTGCATGGAATTGCCAAACAGTACACTGACACCTATCTTATTGACTAGAAAGAACTAATGCTGGAATTGCAGAGGCGTAGTAACCATTAGGGAGGAGTATACTGGTGTAAATTGTTTCAGATGAAGCTAGCAGTTGGCCTACCGCTCTGAACTCAGTGTTTGTTATGTATTGTGTTCAGTGTGGAAATAGATTATAAATTAGTTCTGAAATAGGAGGTACAACCTTTTTTCAGGGACCGTGGTCCTAAGTTATTGAAGCAGCACCTGGTCTGAGTTTTGCTGAATCCAGAGGCTGACAGCATACTCCTTGGTCCAGATAGCGACCAGTGAGGTGTCTCCAGAACACAGGAAGCAATCGAGCAGAGGAGTCTTTTCCTGCCGCCATCACGAAAGATAAGCTTCTGTGGCCAGAGTAGCTCAACATTATGTGCCCGCCCTCAAAAATTGACAGTATATTTAACACAGAGGGACAATAAATTGTTTCAAATGACAGGAACTGTGAACTTTTCCCAATACTATTTCCACGATAATCAAACACTTGAAGTCATGATGACACACAACAATCTAGCTTGAAAACAAAACCAGTATTACCTCATATTACTACTTCACAACTTACACACATAGGATAAGAATAATAAAATATGTCAATACAAAGATTATATGTATAAACTGTGTACATACTACTTGTAATTACATTTGATTGTGATTCCTGGTTCACTGTGTAGTTGAATCAGGATATCCATTATTGAAAAGAATTATTACATATATATTTGAAACTTTACACTTGACTCATTTAAGATAGTCTTATAGAGTGTTATATGTGTGTGAGTGTCACAGTGTTGTAAAGTGTTGTGGAATAAAATAAATTGTTTATCTGTCTGTTGTTGTTGTGACTTACACTTCATCATTTTCATAACCCTAGACATTCAACGTAGTCATCACAATATTCCAGAATAATTCTGACTGAGGTATAAATGTGGTAGCAAGTAAGGTCATCTGTAATACACCACACTTATTAGATACAGATACCTTCACAGCTGATCTCAGTCAGTACACTAAGTCCCCTATAAATATTAATATCATCCCACTTTACCACATATATTGGGGTCTCGCTCCCGGGATATTGAACTTTCTCCTGTTATATATATTGGGAATAATAAAAATTTAAAAGGTATCCTTGGGTGGAATTAAATAAGGTTGAGCTCTCAGTGCCTGTGGTTGTCCGTGGATATTTAGTTAGAGAGTGAATTGTTTAGTTAGATATTGTTTACATTTACCTGTTAGAAAATGGCGGACCTGGCCAAATTTCGATCTGCTGCTGTGCAGACTGCTAAAGAGTTAGGAATGGACGGGCAAATTATGATTGCTTATGTCACTGCTGAATGTGACAAATATATTGAACGTGAGGAAAGAAGATTTGAAGCTGAAAGAAAGTTAGAGGCTGAAAAAGAAATTAAGAGGTTGCAGATTGAGGCTGAGGCTAAGAGGTTGCAGATTGAGGCTGACAAAGAGGCTAAAGCATTGGAGGCGGATCGTGAGGCGGAAATAAAGAGGCTCCAGTTGGAAGAACAAAAGGCAGAAAGAGAAGAAAAGAGATTAGCTGCAGAAAGAGAGGAAAGAAGATTGACTGCAGAGAGGGAAGCAGAGAATAAGAGATTACAAAGGGAACATGAGTTACGACTAAGGGAGTTTGAGTTTCAAGGCCATGCTCCTGAAAATGGTGCCAGTCCCTTTACCTCCGATGCTACTGCTAGTCAGGGGAACCTCAACCTCAGATATGAACTTTCATTTAGATCATTTTGTTGAGAAAGAAGATGATATTGAGAGCTATCTAAATAGATATGAACTATTAGCTACCACGTATGGGTTAGAGAGAGAAAGGTGGAGCTTAAAGTTATCTCAAGGGCTTCGTGGGGCAGCTTATGAAGTTTTTGCCAAAATGAGCAGAGGTGATCAAGAAAATTATGACATGCTAAAGCAGGCTCTTTTGTTAAGATATGAAAAGAATGGTGAATTTTATAGGAAAAAATTTAGGAATGCTAAACTACTGTCAGGTGAAACCTATCACCAGTTCTCTGCACGGTTAGAGACATACTTGGAGAAATGGACTTCTCTGGGGAAAACCCAAGATCTTAAGGAAATGGTCCTTATAGAACAATTAAGAGAGTCCATGGCTCCAGACCTGAGAAAGTTTCTCATGGAACAAGGTGCAGAGAGGCTGGGTGAGTTGCTAAATGTTGCTGAAAGGTATCAAGCAGCTCAGGCAGAGGTATCAGGTAATAAAAAGAAACAGGTAGAAAATTTTAGGGCACCACAGAACTTTAATAAATTTGATCCTAGAGATCAAAACAAAGGTAAGCACCAGTTTGATAGGCCACGGTATGACAATAAAAATAAAACCCCACAATTCGATGAAAGGAAATATGATGAAAGAAAATCTTTCAACCAAGGAAGGAGGTGGTGTAAGAATTGTCAGATGAACAATCATGACACTGACCGTTGCAGAAGGAACCCTATAGTAATGGCCACCCTTCAGGTCAGGTCGACCTCAAGACAGGAGGAGGATATCCTGTTAGATACCACTCCAGAAGAGATGAGGAAGGCACAGGCTGGGGATAAGACCCTCAAGCCTTGTTTCAGGAAATTGTCAACTTGTCATACAACTCCAGGCAAGGGAGATTTTTACATGAAAAACAAGTTGATTTACAGGAAGGCCGGAACTAGATCCAATGGTCACGGACAGTTGGTTCTTCCAAAGAGATATAGAGCAGACTTAATAAGGAGCCTACATGTGAAACAAGATGGGGACCATGAAAAGATAGGTACCATCATCCAAAAGGTGGCTCACAATTATTATTGGCCCAAGGCAAGGTGGGACATTGAGAATTTTGTAGAAAGGTGTAGCATAGCACATGAGGGAACACCCACAAGTGGGAACATTGATCAGGACCTGGACACGCCATGGGGCAAACGTAGGCCTGACAATAGAAATAATAATAAAGTGGACCAAATGGAATGGGAAGCCCCTTTTCACGGACAAGCTTCAATTAACTGTTTTACAATGGTCACTATGCGGCGAGTGCAAAAAGATGTCTTACCCCAGGATAAGCCGAAAATCCCTCAATCGGACTTAAACAAACTGGAGGAAGAAGATGTAGAGAGGAAATCTCTCATCAAGAATTTTAAGTGGGGAGAAAGCCCCAAGAAAAGAATTGGTAGCGGTCGTTTTGTGCATGATAATTCTGGGAAGAAAAATCATCACTATAGCGCTTCGAGTGGAAGAGACCATACCGGTGCATGGACAAATAGGTCCACAAAATTAAAGGTCCATATGTAGCGCTGTTAAGAACGTGGACTGATGAAAAGGCAGAGGAAAATATTACATCCTCATACCAATATGTGAATGAGCTGACCACTCGTTTAAAAACTGGCTGGAAACTTGCCAATGAAAATTTGAAACAAGCCAGGAAGAAACATGCTGCCTATTATAACAGGAAAGCTAAAGACAGAGATTTGGCTGTGGGAGAGAAGGTACTGCTTCTTCTACCCGGTAGTCAGAATAAGTTACAAATTGGATGGCAAGGTCCATATACAGTTCTAGAGAAGGTGTCTAGAACCAATTATAAGATAGATAAGAAGGGGAAAGAAAAAATCTATCATGTGAATCTCCTGAAGAAATATTTGGAAAGAGAAAATCAGGAAGAGACACACTTGTTGACCTTGTCCATTGCCATGGAGATGAAAAAGGAACCACTTTCATCATTTGAATATCCATTACACCCCTGTGAGACAGCGGCACAGGTGAAAATCAGTACACATTTAACGAAAAATCAGAAAGAGAGAGTGCAACAGGTTCTAGATAATCATACAGAGGTGTTAACAGACCGACCGGGGCATACAAACTTATTGGAATATGATATGAAACTGATAGACCCCACACCTGTCTGTATGAAACCCTATTCGATTCCTTTTGCTAAGGAGAAAGCTTTGAAGGAAGAGATAGACTATTTGTTGAAGGAAGGAATTATTTCACACAGTGAATCTTCGTATAGTTCCAGTGTGGTACTCTTAAGGAAACCCTCTGGAGAACATAGACTCTGTATAGATTACAGGAGACTGAATGCTATCACAGAAGGACAGGTGGATCCATTGCCGGATACAAATCAGTTGTTTCCCAGGCTAAATAAAGCTAAATATTTCTCAAAAGTGGATCTGAGTAAAGGATACTATCAGATTCCAGTAAAGCCTGAGGTTAGACCATACCTAGCTTTTAGTACCTCAGAGGGACACTATGAGTTTAACAGATTGCCATTTGGATTGAAGAATGCGCCTAGTGTCTTCTCTAGAATGATGAGAAAATTGTTGGATCCCCTGAGTAATCCATGCATCACAAATTTCATGGATGATATCCTTATAGCAACAGAAACATTTGAGGAACACATTGACTCTCTGAACATGCTGTTTAATCGACTTAGAGAAGCGAATTTAACAGCCCGACCAACCAAATGTTGCGTTGGATGTAAAGAATTAGAATTTTTGGGACACACAGTCCATCAGGGAAACATGACCCCTGACCCCAAGAATTTAGAGAAACTAAAGAAAGCCCCGAGACCACAAACCAAGAAAGACGTGAGATCCTTTGTCTCATTATGTGGTTTCTACCAAAAGTATATCAAAAACTTTAATTCCATATGTGCACCGTTAACTGATTTGACACGTAAAGGAAATCCAGATCGAATTACATGGACACCACAATGTGAATTGGCTTACCAGGAATTGAAGGAAAAGCTCACAAGCAAACCTATTTTGAAATTACCTGACTTAAGTCAAGAATTCATTGTAAGGACGGATGCCAGTAATATCGGGTTAGGTGCGACCCTGTTACAGAAATCAGATGCATTGGATGGGGAATTAAGCCCAGTGGCATATGCTAGCAGAAAGTTGAATAAAGCTGAAACCAATTACTCAACTAGCGAAAAAGAATGTCTTGCAGTAATATGGGCGATAAAGAAATTCAATATTTATCTGTATGGGAAGGCATTTAAGTTGCAAAAGGATCACAAACCCTTGTCGTTTCTAGCGCAGGCTAGGCATGAAAATTCTAGGTTACTCAGATGGTCATTACTGATGCAGCCATTTGAGTTTAGCATAGAGTATATATCTGGAAAAACAAATCTGGGAGCGGATTTTTTAAGCCGCCATCCGTGTGATGAGAATCACCGTAAGCCCCAGAAATAATAATAAATTTCTCTATGTGTATATAGAATTATAGACTGACATATAACGTCTGTTTTAAGAGGGGAGAATTTGTCGTGAGACATTCTAAATACACATATATAAATTAAAAGGTACATGTAAAGCCTAACACATAAATTCAATAAAAGGAAAGAGAAATGGTTAAAGACCCGTGCTTTCCAATAGCGTACGCCTGTGTTAATAGAACGTCATGCTAGTTGAACAATAAAAACCCCTTTTTTATGCTTCGTCTGCATATTCTCACGCTTTCACGTTTATAGTAAAGCCTACTGCATCAATACACGCTTTCTGCAATAAAACGTGTACTGTATTTCTAAGAAAACCTTGAGCTAGGCACACTGCCTAATGACCTAAATTAATACTTCCATTAATTTCATTTTATACACTACGTTAACATAAACGGAATGACAGATGGAATTAGGATAGAGAGAGTGAGGGCTGAAAGCAGGAACGCATGCAACACTAACACGCGTCTCGCGATATATAATTAATGCCAACCTAAGCGTAAGGCCAGAAGCACTAATTTTTTTCAAATAGACAGTGATAAAAAACACTACAACTACGAGGGTTAGGTTTAAAAACCTGAAAAATGCTTATTAGGAAACATGACATTCTACTGTTTTATGTCTAAACTCCTGACATTAGTCTGACAGTACAGCAGACACCATAAAGTTTGGAAGTGAGGAGGTGGTAACAGCACGACTATCCTAGAAGAAAATACATATTTTGAACGCCGCCACTTAGCTCCCTTAAAACTTATATATTTGGGTTCCTTAGGACTTGCTGACAAAGAATATGTTAAGTGTTACGCAAATAGTCTAGGAATTAACAAATTATAGCCAAAAGAAAATAGTGAGGGTGTCGGACAACACCAAATAATAATCGCACAGTGGCATGTTTTGAAACCACCATTGTACGGGAAATAGGCCACCATGTTAAATCCTATTTGATTGGCGGGAATGATATGTAAGGCTAAACACGATTAGTCGGACTACAAATACTAATTTTTTGTTGTTAGGGGAAACGGTAGTAGGGGTACTTTTTTGAAAAGCTGTGTAAACATGGCCCGATTGGTTAGACCCGCCAATATAGTCAATTAGGAGCGTCTGTTCAGTGCCACATTTTGAAATAAACTTACTAAGAAACAGTGCGTTGAGAGCCAGTGCATATTTTTCTAAATAAAAGCCTGGGACGGCGGCAGATCGGATTTTGTGCCATATTCATTGCCAGTCAACGTAATTGTGTATTATTTCCATGAATTGTGGTAAGCTTGACAGATTTGATATCTTTTTAATGAAAATTGAATGTAAATTGATAATTTATGTATGTATATGTGTGTGGTTCAGTAGCAAACATGAGGCAAAGCCTAAATATTGCTCCAACCTGAACAGGAGGTGTCGGAGAAAAGTAAAACTGCATGGAATTGCCAAACAGTACACTGACACCTATCTTATTGACTAGAAAGAACTAATGCTGGAATTGCAGAGGCGTAGTAACCATTAGGGAGGAGTATACTGGTGTAAATTGTTTCAGATGAAGCTAGCAGTGGCCTACCGCTCTGAACTCAGTGTTTGTTATGTATTGTGTTCAGTGTGGAAATAGATTATAAATTAGTTCTGAAATAGGAGGTACAACCTTTTTTCAGGGACCGTGGTCCTAAGTTATTGAAGCAGCACCTGGTCTGAGTTTTGCTGAATCCAGAGGCTGACAGCATACTCCTTGGTCCAGATAGCGACCAGTGAGGTGTCTCCAGAACACAGGAAGCAATCGAGCAGAGGAGTCTTTTCCTGCCGCCATCACGAAAGATAAGCTTCTGTGGCCAGAGTAGCTCAACATTATGTGCCCCCCCCCCCCTCAAAAATTGACAGTATATTTAACACAGAGGGACAATAAATTGTTTCAAATGACAGGAACTGTGAACTTTTCCCAATACTATTTCCACGATAATCAAACACTTGAAGTCATGATGACACACAACAGTCTAGCTTGAAAACAAAACCAGTATTAACTCATATTACTACTTCACAACTTACACACATAGGATAAGAATAATAAAATATGTCAATACAAAGATTATATGTATAAACTGTGTACATACTACTTGTAATTACATTTGATTGTGATTCCTGGTTCACTGTGTAGTTGAATCAGGATATCCATTATTGAAAATAATTATTACATATATATTTGAAACTTTACACTTGACTCATTTAAGATAGTCTTATAGAGTGTTATATGTGTGTGAGTGTCACAGTGTTGTAAAGTGTTGTGGAATAAAATAAATTGTTTATCTGTCTGTTGTTGTTGTGACTTACACTTCATCATTTTCATAACCCTAGACATTCAACGTAGTCATCACAATATTCCAGAATAATTCTGACTGAGGTATAAATGTGGTAGCAAGTAAGGTCATCTGTAATACACCACACTTATTAGATACAGATACCTTCACAGCTGATCTCAGTCAGTACACTAAGTCCCCTATAAATATTAATATCATCCCACTTTACCACACTATCACCCAATGTCTAATGGGTTAGTTGAGCGTTTGAATAGGACACTAAAAACTTTACTTGGGAAGATAAATGAGGATCATCCTCAGGATTGGTACAGGGTTTTACCCGCGGCTCTCTTTGCTTATAGAGAGGTCCCCAATGAACACACATGGTTTTTTCCTTTTGAACTTGTCTTTGGCGCGCAACCGCGCGGCCCTATATCTTTACTCCACGATCTTATCACTGCCGATAATATTAGCGATCAGACTCAATCTTCTTACGAGTATGTCATTGCTCTTAGGCAAAAGATCATCGAGGCATACAAACTAGCAACTTCTTCATCTGAATTTGCTAAAGAAAAGGCAAGGCAGTTTGCAAAGAAAAATAGATGTCTACGACAACTTTGTCCAGGTGACAAAGCACTCGTTCTTCTTCCGTCAAGGGAGAACAGACTTCTTATTGCATGGAAAGGTCCGTATGCAATAGTCTCTAAAATTTCCGATGTCGACTATGTTGTCGATATTGATGGAAAGCATAAAACGTTCCACATAAATATGCTCACGGAATTTCATGAAAGACCTGACTATTTGCAGTCTATTTTCCAGGCAACGGACAATTCTCCAGTACCTCATGGTCATTACTCATCCCTGTCAGTTATACAGGATGAGGAAACTACTTTTTCTGATGTCAATCTTCCACTTCCTGTGATCCCACTTCATTCAACGGAATCTTGGAAAAACGTTTCCGTTTCTCCTAATCTTTCCGCTGAGGAACATCGACAAGTTTCTTCGATGTTACAAACATTTCAGGATGTCCTTACCGACATCCCGGGACACACACATGTCATTGAACATGACATAATACTAACTGACCATAATCCTATCAGAGTCAGACCCTATCCGATACCTATCAATTTTCAGTCACAAGTCGAAAAAGAATTGGATGAAATGATACGATTGGAAATCATTGAACCATCCACTTCAGCATACTCTTCGTCTATGGTTATTGTCCGAAAGAAGGATAATAACATTCGCATTTGCGTGGATTATCGCAAATTGAACCAAGTTACGAAGTTCGATGCTGAACCTATGCCTTCATTGGAAGAGCTACTAAACAAACTTTCTAATTCTAAATTCTTTACCAAACTCGACTTATCGAAAGGTTATTGGCAAGTTCCTTTAACTGAACGAGCCAAACCTTTTACTGCTTTTTCTACACCTAGGGGTTTATTCCAATGGAATTTCATGCCTTTCGGTCTTATGAACGCCCCTGCTACATTCGTACGCATGATGCGTCGAATTCTCGCATATCGTACAGATGTCATAGCATACTTAGACGATATCTGTCTGTTCAGTGATTCCTGGGAAGATCATTATCTGGGTTTATACGAATTGCTGTCTACTCTTCGCGAGTATAACTTGACTGCAAAACCCTCTAAAGCCTTTATATGATTTAGTGAGATTTCTTTCCTGGGTCATCGTGTTGGTCATGGTCTTTTAAAGACAGAGGACCACAATGTTTCAAAAATACTTAACATTTCTGTCCCTAAGACGAAAAAACAAGTGCGTACTCTCTTAGGTTTGATACAATTTTACGGACGATTCATTCCGAATCTGTCCTCCATTATGGCACCTCTTTCTACTTTATTGAAGAAAGGATCGCCTAATCTGATCCGCTGGTCTCAAGAATGTCAATCCTCATTGGACCAGATTAAAACTCTATTTTCATTTCCACCTATCCTTAGGTTACCTACTATTGAGAAGACTTTTGTTCTTCGAAGTGACGCCTCGTCTAATGGAATTGGGGCAGCACTTACTTACTTACTTAGTCGTTCCCCTTCTACCGTGAGGTGTAGAGGTTTGGAAGAGAGAGCGCCAGACTATCCTATCGGCTGTCTTCCTCCTGGCCTGGTTCCATTCTAGTCCTCGATCCTTTAAAGATTGTCTAATGTTGTCCTCCCAGCGGACTCTGGGTCGTCCTCGTGGTCTGGATCCTTGGCTCTTTGTTTCCCATGCTTGTCGTGGTATCCGATCTTCTCCCATTCTGCAGACATGGCCAAACCATCTTAGTTGGGACTGTTCTACTTGGGTCTGCAGGGGGTAGGATTTAAGGCCTTGACGTATTGTCTGGTTGCGTACCATGTCTCTTCTTGTTACTTCAACCACCTTCCTCAGATACCTCATTTCTGAGGTTTGGATCTGGCTTTTATGGGTTGTAGTCATTGCCCATGACTCGCATCCGTATGTCAAGACTGGGACATAGGTGGAGCTGTATACAGCCATCTTCGTTTTCTTACCAACCTCTCTCTTGCTGAGGAATCCTCGATTTATGGCCTGAAAAAGTCTCCCAGCTGCTGCTTTTCGAGTGGCCAACTCTTCTTTGATGCCTCCCTTTCGGTCTATAATAGCTCCGAGGTATTTAAAGTGGTCGACCTGCTCCAGGACCTGTTCTCCCAGCTTAATCTGATGTTTTCTTTCTTCTCGTGATATCACCATGGATTTTGTTTTAGAGCTGCTTATGACCATCCCTCTCTTCTCCAGCTCTTCCTTCCAGACTTGCAGGTTGGATTGGAGATGCGCCTCTGATTTAGCAATCAGGGCAACATCATCAGCAAATGCCAGCTCCGAAATATAGACCTGTCTCATCTTCCAGTACCCCACTGAATACTTATGCAGGAGTATTCTGATACTCTGCATCCGGTGATGTATATCTCTAGGAAATTAAATGCTGCAGAAAGGAATTACTCGGTTTTAAACCGTGAATTATTGGCTATGGTATGGTGAATTCTCAAGTTGCAAAGATTCCTTCTAGGCGCACATTTCATTGTGGAAACCGACCAGAAAGCTCTTACTGCTATTCAGAGCAAAAACTTGAAGAGCTCGAGGTCCACTCGATATGCCATAGCTCTTCAACCATTTCATTTCACGGTGCGAGCTATCCGTGGTTCGGATAATGTGATGGCAGACATTCTGTCCAGATGCCCACACGATTCCACTTAATTCTTCTGTCATATATATTTCCTGATATACAGTCCACTACTATAATGACATATCAGCACATATTTTCTCACTTTTAGGGAATTTATAACATTGTACCATATAATTTCCTTTTTCTGTTACCGATTTGATCATAACGGAAGAAGGCTTAGTTAGCAATATATGGGCCAAAAGTTCGCATGGCCACATTTATATATTGTATTTTGATGACTGTATTAAGAGATTTAACATTTGTCATAAAGATTTGTGTTATTGATATTTTCGCAGCACATCATTGACGTCTGCGAGATTATGTACATTGTGGAACCATGAAGTATATCAAGTCCTATCCTAATTTGGAGCGGATTATGTCCACATCTTCTAGTAACGATTATATCCATGTCTACAAGAACAGCTGATTTATTAGTATTGATTAATAATGCATTGTATAATGTACTTTTTGTTTGAATATGTGTAATTCTATAGTGCGGTATATTAGTATATGACACCGCTGTTTGCACAACACTTCATTGTGTAATACTATGATAATATATTTAATTTCATGGATTTGTATGATTATGATTTGGCTTGCATTATAATGTTGCCATCACTGTGGCGTATGTTGGTGGCACCTCCCTGGAATATACGTGTACACTTAGGGAAATATTTTCTCTAAGGATCTGAGATATAATCTCAGTTTCGCTCCATGCGTCGAGCTAGCCTCATATTAGGCATTATATCCGCGCATCATACGTGCGTTAGGAGCCTGTTTTTTCTGGCTCTAGGATTCAAAAAAAAAATGTTTCATTTCTTTTTCCCGTAGTAAAGCCTACTGCATCAATACACGCTTTCTGCAATAAAACGTGTACTGTATTTCTAAGAAAACCTTGAGCTAGGCACACTGCCTAATGACCTAAATTAATACTTCCATTAATTTCATTTTATACACTACGTTAACATAAACGGAATGACAGATGGAATTAGGATAGAGAGAGTGAGGGCTGAAAGCAGGAACCCATGCAACACTAACACGCGTCTCTGTTACGCACAGAATATTTTCCGAAGACATTGTATAATTATTTTCTAAAGACATTGTATAATTAGCTTGTCTGAATTGTACACTTTAATTTTTTCGGTCAAAGCTAGATAACCCTAGTTTGACTGTGATTACCATTTTCAATGATGGTTACCTTCTCTTGTGACGGGACGCGTCGGTCCATTTTTTTGAACGATGTGTGGTCATTCTCCTTATATGGTAGTATCGGTCAACTGTTTCTTGGAATGATTGAAACCAGTGTTGAGGTTTTTACTCCTGTCCATATAAGGCGCGATTTATTACAAATCTTTATCTGGAATGTTCCCTACATCGTCTCGTTTGATTCTTACTCAGGTGTATGCGTTCTGCGCATGTCCGGACGTTAGGTGTGCTTGAGAAGCTTTCCTGTCAGGGAGTCTATGAAAAGTTGTGAAGCAGAGAGGACGCTTCTTTCGTCTCTGTGATTCTTTGATAGGGAATTAGGAGCCCTATTGTGAGTTAGTTTAGCTTACAAGGTCCTTCCCTTGATGATTCAAAACGCCTGGAGGCGTGTGTTTTTGTAGTGTTGATTTCGAAACAAGGTAATACCTCATTTATGTTTCAAATCTGTAATCTAACTTTATGTTGACAATGGTCGATCTCTGCTCACTTACGAATTACAGAAATAGAGGTTCTTCTACTAGAAGTCACGCCCCAGGTATCTTCATACCTGAGATTAATAGGTACACGGGTCATACTTAGCCCGAAGGACAGTTCTATGTTCTATGAACGTCGCTATGTCAGCGATTGCACCTACGTCGAGGTTAGACTTAGGAATGCCTGTAAAGGTCAGCTTGACCTATACTCCTGGAACACCATCCTCGTGCGACTTATGATTAGACTCATTTAGCACATCTGATCAGTGAGAGGAGTATTGATGCACTTTTGTAATATTGGAGCCAACAGTATAATCCCCTTGGCGCCATATTATTATTTGAGTATATGCCAGATGCATTGATGAACATAACTTATGCTGATTTTCGTGAACTGTCATGACTATGGTTTATTGTGAAATGGATGTACAGTTACCTGTCTTGTGGCGTCCTAAAATAAACGATGGAAAAACGTCAATAGAAGTTTACACCTTTATATGACTTTCCATGTCATACCTCATATGTTGTGAACTTGTGAACCACATCACCCACACTCACAGCAACCAACAACAGACCAGACAAGACACCTCACACTGCAACCTATTATATCCCTGGTGTCTATAGGGGTGGTACTCTACTGGGCTGCTGATTATCAACGACTTCGAACTGATACCTCTAACGTCCATAGTGGCCAGATTTGTGGTCTATCATCTTTAGTGGCCAGTAGTCAGCCTAAATCCACCCTTATCAACAACCGACTGCTACTTTTGTTCGCATGATGCGAAAGATTTTCTCTGATCGTGATGACATAATTACCTATATTGATGATATTTGTCTTTTTCATCAATCTTGGGAAGAACATGTTCTTGGAATCCACTCGTTGTTGTCTACGTCTCCATCACCTTACTGCTAGACCTTCCAAAACAAAAATAGGATTCACTGAAATTTCTTTTCTTGGTCATAAGGTAGGAGGTGGTTTTCTTAAACCTGAAGGTTCTACTATCTCTAAAATCTTGAATCTCGAAATTCCTAAGAAAAAAAAAACATGTCTGCAGTCTTTTATGTCTTGTTGGTTTCTATAGAAAATTCTTGCCAAATTTTTCATAAGTTACTTCAGTTCCGTCTTCGTTATTAAGAAAGAACTCCCCAAATAAAATTGTTTGGTCCCATGTGTGCGATGATTCTTTAAATATACTCAAAATTAATTTTTCAAAACCATCAATTTTGAGATTGCCTAATGCTCGATTTCCTTTTATCCTTAGAGTCGACGCCTCTGGATCAGGGATCGGTGGTACGCTTATGCAGGAAGTCGATGATTGTCTACATCCAGTCCTGTATGTTAGTCGAAAATTGGCACCTACTGAGCAGAAATACCCGATTGTCGAACGTGAATTGCTCGCTGTGATATTCTGCTTTACCAAACTCCAAATATATCTACTGGGTGCGACATTCGTCTTAGAGACCGATCAGAAGGCTTTTTCATATCTCAAGACAGCGAGATTAAGAAATGAGAGGGCTGCAAGAGCATCCCTTGCGCTCCAGCCTTACGATTATGAAATACGGGCTATCAAATGCAGTTAGAATGTTCTAGCGGATGTCTTGTCACGGTGTGTCAAGGACCCTATGTTACCAAACAACTCAATAAATGCAGGTACTTTGTGAAGGCACGACTCACCTATTGACTTACTTCGTCACATGTTGACCCGAGTAACATTGAACTTATGGGAGCTTTTTTGACTATCACTGTTGATGCTGATGGGAATGTTTATATGTATTACTGCGGTCCAAGGATGGAAGGTACATTGAATCGTTGTACAATGCCAACTCTGAGAACTATCTCGAATTTTCGCATCTGAAATTCAGGAAAAATTTTCAATAACGTTTTTTTTAACAGTGCCTTTAGTTATTGATCGGTTCACACAGCACCTGATGATGATGCATTTGAACATCGCGGATTTCATGTTGGAACTTGTTCCACTCAGCACATTACGTGGATCTTTTGTGCTTTATTGACAGTGATCATATCCGGTTTACAGACTAACGAACGCACATTCTGTAAAATGATGAAAATGCTGTAACTTGAGGATATTTTGTGCATACATTCGTTTTCGTTTTCAATTTGCTAACAGCATCTACAGATTAGGGGACATAACTCCAGAATGACTCGCATGATCAAAGGAGATTACCAGGAATACTATTGTCATACCTTTTTCGGTTTTCAATTCGTTTGGACTGGAACATTCGTGCTTAAGATGAACATACGAATGTATTGAGGAGAATCAGGAACATTGACATTGGTCTAATTTTTAATTAATGGGTATAATACCATTACACTACGCATTTTAACTACAGTGCTTAGGTTGAGTGTTACTTAATTTTAATTCGTCAGATATGGTTTGGTCTTTGATACAAATCAGTATCACACTCACAATTGATTTTGAATCAACATATGGCTGATATCCCATACTATTATCAATGCGTACAACACATCAGCATATTCTTATTTAATTGCTCACACAATTGTGTTAGATGCAAGATAACATTGTTTTCTTTTAACACCACAATGCTATGGTTCTGACAAGTACTTACGAGTTACAAATAACTTTAATTTTTTTAGCGTATAATGTTGCATTCATTCACTTTATTAATATGATTGTCTGCCTCATGTCATCTAATTACGCTGTTGCATATCTATTTACTCTTTAATGCTTTGCATTATTGCTGTTGATTAATAAGAAATTAATTGACTACGGATACTGGACTTGACAGATAGGTGTTATTGGACGGTGTGAGGTATGTGAGTGCATGTTTTGCTACCATCATTTTTTAATATGTTGGGTACTTTTAGTTATGGCCACTTCACTTTGCTGTTAAAATGGATTTTTGTTCATAGTAAGACTTTGGCTTTGGTATTTACCACTGTCCACATTTTGAGTGTTCAATTGTCTACTCTATGGCATTATCCTGGGTGTTATGCTATTTCGTACTTACAGTGAAGTTTGATGATACCATGTGTCACTCTGGTGATGTTATACTCACACCACGGAAATATTGAAAACTTTGTTTCCATTATTTTGCTTGGGGGGGGGGGGGGGGAGTAATGTTATGAGTAAAGTTCATAACATTTGTGTCGATATAATTAAATGGTTCGACAAGGCTTCTCGTTTGTTTGTTATACGTAGTCCTGGGTAACAGGAAGTGACGTCATTGCCTCGAAGTGGAGTTTGGCAGACGTGAAGGTGTGGATGAGCAAACGTCAGAGATCGTCTGCAGGGACTTCGATGTGTGTAGCTTATGGCGAGTGGACGTATGTCTCTGAGCTCATGAAATTTATATAATATTGTGACATATTCCTATTATGTACCATCACTAGTGCATCAATATACTTATTTGAGATGTATCTAACTATATTTTACAAGGGAGAATGGATTCTGTATCTCAAGTGAGTCTGAATTAATAAAACTTTGAAGTCTATCAAAGGACAGTGTTTGAGCTACGACAGTACAGTGACGTTTCAAAGACTGAATATGTTACGCCATGATATATATTGGCTTGTGTAAAAATGCAAGTGGAGCAGCGTCTCAAATAACATTAAATGTATAGTATTCGTGCCACTTCGCCTTGGTGAATTTACTACGGCGTTTTGAACGTCAACTGTGTGCGTGGTCTCGTTGTCCAACCCTAGGAGTTTCTTAGCCAGAGTAACCAGTCGGTTACTCCAACAATAACTTTACAATATAAAATAAAAGACCCGCAACGCAACACTAGGGCATACCATTTCTCAAGGTTGTATTTGGCCCGTTGCCAAAAACATCGAGACAATACGTTCAGCAACGAGGCCAAAAACAGAGACACGCGTTCATTCCTTTCACTTTGCGCGTATTACCAAAAGTTTATCAAATACTTCAATGGCCTTACAGCGCCACTCACTGACCTCACACGGAAGGGAAAACCCGATAAGGTTGTTTGGACCGCAGAGTGCGAAAACGATTACGTCACTGAAGGAACAGCTGTCCAAATATCCCATTCTAAGGTTACCCGACCTTAAGAAACCTTTCGTCTTGCGCGTGGACGCCAGCGGAAAGGGAATCGGATCGACACTGCTTCAGGCAGACGACCAACATCCTAAACTGTTGTTTCCAGTTGCTTACGGCAGCCGCAAACTGAATACAGCAGAAAGGAAATATTCTACAGCAGAAAGAGAATGTTTGGCACTTGTGAACGGAATCAGGAGACACCATGAATATCTATATGGAGTTTCATTCACAGTACAAACTGACCATGTTCTATTGGCATTCCTAGGGGCCAATAAGGATTATAACGCAAAAATCATGCGTTGGGCTCTATTGTTAAGCATGTACTCGTTCAAAGTACAATACATACCAGGGAAAGAGAATGTTGGAGCAGATTTTATGAGTCGAAATTGGAGCATTGAGGAGAATGATGCAATGGAGGATAGCAATCACTCTGTAGCTACAGATGACAGTAGCTCTATTTCCATAAATGAGATATGAATGGGTTTCACATCTTCAAGCCCAGACGTACTGTGACGTATAATGGAAAGAGAGCCTACGTTAATCTGACAGTCTTTGTAATCCCGTTAGCGTTCTATGATTTGCTAGCAAAACCATGCATTTTTCTGCCTTTCTTTCTCACACAAGCTTAATTTTATCCACGACTGTTTTCGTTGAACATAAGGAAACGAATTGTTTACAAACTTTCATAACCTGCTCGTCAAAACACGTAGCGAATCAGCTTTCGTTTACCTCGTTTTCCCACGCCAGTATCTGTCAGGCATACGATCTCAGACAGAAAACACGTGAAACAGACGTAACGGCCTTTTGAAGTCTCCGGAAAGGGGAGTTAACGCTTTGATGTCGAGTCGCGGGCAAAATCTTCGAGAACCCCGTTACACGGATATAAGTCTTTTGATGGCGGTCTAACGCCTGAGAAAGGCCGACCGTAAACTTTTATCTGGGGAACTCATGTTTCTGATTCTCTGGTATACACAATAGTGTGAAAAGTAACATCATCTATAGATCAGAGAAACATGATGATATATAAACTGCGTTTTCTTAAACCTGCTATCAGTTATCACTCAGAATTTTGGATAGTCTAAGCACGTAGTTCTAGAAATATTGTGGAAAATGTGTCAATAGAATTGGTGGGGATCTTTCATTATGATTTTCTGGTAATAGAAATTAGTGTTTACGTGGTTAACAGCGTTAGCCTACCATTATAATTAACTTAGAGTTCTAGCTGTTAAAACCAGTGAAATAAATAACGCGTAGCTATTTCATACCATAGGTTTAGTTATGTTAATTTTCACCACCCGCTTTCTCACACAAGAAGAGATGGTTTTAGTTGACTGATTATATAATAGGCGCGACTTATAGTGACAGAAAAGAATTCACTGTTTATTTCATTGTGCTTATTTATTATAAGTGCCTATTATTTAATAACATACGACTAAACTAAGAGATGCCGACACTTTAATAGCTAGTAACGACAGGTGATATTTTTCGTAAGTGCGCGTATGGATAATTGAATAATAATTAACATTGTACGCTGATCGTTTACCGGGAGCAGGAGGGGAAGAGCTGCATAACTCAACCAAACCTGCACTCGCTAGCGACGGGCGATAGGGTAGGCTAAAGACATCGTGTGCCTTTTAACTTTAATCAGGACTGACGGAGTGGATAAAAGATCGTCTTGTCCCCGTCTGTGTGCATATAGATATAGCTATATAGAATAGTGGCATTTTTCCATGAAATGTTTTTTTTATTACTAGCAGACCTGATCAAGGCCGTCCAGCGGTCTTTTGGTCTTTGTCTTCATTTACGGATTGGTTAATGTTGTCTTTTCTTGGCTGGTTCGTCACCAATTTCATTTGTGAGCAAGGATTGGCCAAAGATACATGAGAAACATTTTAACTTGTAAATTAACTGGACTTACAAAACCCAGCAATATTTTTTTCAATTTTATCAGCCCACTTAGGTATACAAAAGAACACTTATACTCCCGACTTCTGACAGTAGTATCAAGCGGATTTATCCATACAGTTACGCTGTTTCAGAATCGGCACTCTATTTTAGAGCCAGCCGATATGACTACCATCATTTATCATCTGTAACATTTTAGCAACCAAATGTTTTCCAATACTGGAAGTATATCCCTCCTTTTTAACTGTGAACCTCAAGAGCACGTGTTGCTACACTCCCTTTTCGCGGTGACATTTTGTTCATCCAGGGAAAATTAAAACACCAGATTCGGCGTTTACCTCGTTAGTCTTGACTTGTTAGAGGATGGACTGGGGCCAATTTGGGAAATAAAACCGGGCAATTTTATATTCAGGATAATTATATTTCCAAGGGATATCACCAAGAGTAAGTAAGCGTGATTGAGTGGCCACTGCATGACAGAGAGAGTGAATATTTTTCTTTGTTACAGGAACTTTACCAACTTTGGATTTTGCTTAAACGTGTTTACTTTACTCAGTAGCATTTAGTAGGAACTTGTTTCTTTACTGTCTATTCTGTAACATAGTGCTAATCTTTGACCTCTGGGTTATGAACTCTTTGGGTTCTTTTATCCATAGAGGGAGGGCGCATTTAATCTGTTATTTTCATATGTATGTAAATCTGATTTTATTTGATCTTTCTTTAGATGTTTGATGTTGTCAAGTTTAAATAATAATAAACAACAAAAGAAACTTAACTTTGTGTGTTGGTCAGACCCATACCCAATTAACCGTATTTTTCACGTTTGTGTGTCTTGTTGTCACATAGCTGTGTGTGTGTGTGTGTAGTTAAACTCATATTTATATGTATGAGGAGGGCAAGGTTGTCTTGTACTAAATTATAGTCGTATAGATAGGCTGGAATAGAGAAACTTACTCACTCCAGAGACATATCTTCTCTTTAAGCTATTCACCCGTGAAATCTATTTCTCACTCCTTTTTCTCGCATACTTATCACCAGCCACTCTACTCAGACGGGACCAAAAATAACACACAAACCTATCGATACGACAATGTTCAAACATGGTCCGGTCCGATAAATGGAATTCTGATCCTATTCTTTAATCTGGCTGTCTGACTGGTCTCTTGACGAGTTGAATTTCACAGTGCTTTTAACCGACTAAAGTGTCAGGTTATATTGCAACTTTCGTCTCTCGCACGTTACTGTTTCCTATTAGACAAGGCTCCAAGCAGAAATATTGTTATGTTTACATCTCGAATGCCGGCTAATAGTTTCAATAATGGGTGGTTTGATTGCAATTATTAAACAAATTTCCTCATAGGAAAATTCTCCGTGTTTTTTAAAAGATCATTTTCCAAATATGGTGTGACTAAACGTTTGTACATGTACTTTTGAGCCCCTCTCTCACTCCTTCATCCGCTTTTTATTTGACATATTTCATGCACCTACATTTTTGCTCTTTTGCGCACCCACACATATTTACGTTTCACCAAGTGAACTCTAACAATACCAGGCTTATTCACAGGTCAGCGGTAATACGTTTATCACCTTAGGCTTCTGACCACCTTTGATAGAGTCGATCTCTATTGACACAACATGGTCTCTCACGAGCGATCAAAAGAAAAGCCACATTGTCTGTCTGAGAGAGCCGTCTGGGGTGTGCGAAGACACAGGTGATGACTAGATAATCGTTTCCGCTGGCCCGTCTTAGTATTAATATTACCGATAATCTGTCTGGGGAAACAATATTGGTGAGAAAGCATCTAAACAGGGAATGAGTGCACAGATTTGTTTGTGAGTTTGCATAGAGATGCAAGCGGAAGTATTACGACTAATTAGGAAGAGGTCACGCGATGGAAATTCAAAATGTAATATTTTGAAACATGCGGGGGATATTATGATTAAACACCCTGACCCAGATAGTTTTAAAGAGCTTACGGTTGGCTCGATTTGATACACAATGGTTCTCATTGGAAAATTCGTCGTGTACAATCTGGAATTTTGAACTGAGAATTGGAAATATAATCTTGCGAAATAGGAGCCACATATCAGACTGCATCGCCAGGTCAAGCTAGCAATTCACCAGAGCCAGAAAGCGAAGGATCGGACTAAGAATTCCAAACTTATAAGTGACAGATCAGAGTATTTGGGCAACTGTTAAACTTAAAAGTAAACCCGCATTTTCAGATACAAAGACTGGAAACTTAAAGGACCAGGATCGAAGTATTTGAGCAACTTTAAAACTTAAAAAAGTAAACCCGCATTTTTAAAATACAAAGACTGGAGATCTAAGGAATCAGATCACCTGTCATAAGAGGAATACAAAATTTTCAGACCAAGTGATTCGAAAGCATGCTAAGTGCTGTGTCCATTCTAAACTGTGCCAAGTGATTGTCTTCCCAACAGTTACTTTGGGGTAAGCGTAAACATTTATTTTACAAATCTGAATTTGACATATTTTCCTTGCTAAGTGGTTATATATGAGGCTGGCAACCTCAACATATGAAAAGAGTATATTCATAAACCACTACAGCAAGTGCTGGTGTTTGTCTTATGCTAATTCGCGCAGAAACGAGAAAGCAGCAGCAACCCCAGACTCTGACTGGAGCAGTGATGAATGATTACATCACATGTGCCTCAAGTGTATCATATCATTTTGTGAGATATATGTACCTTGTTAATTGTAATTCAGGCAAATCATTGCTTTGGCGCTGTCCAAGCGCATATTTTCTCAGTTTAATACCCAGAAGAATATTGGTGATTTCTAATCATCTTCCCTGAGTTACCCTGTGTATACTCAAAAGAATATAATTATTCAGAGAGGCTAACATTGGTGGGTAGACAGCGAAACAACGCGCCTGTTAATTTGCAGCCCACAAATGTACTTAGCAGAGGCATTTGTTCTTTTTATGTTTGTCTAATGTTCGTGGAATGAAGCTATCAGACTGTTCGCAGAACAAAGCTACCAGACTGTGAATGGTCATCATCACAGAAGAACTGACGAAACCACTGCTGCAGGACTCACTTAGATCAGTTAAGTTCTGATTACCAGGAAACAGAAAAAGGACAATATGTTTTTTTTCTTTAAAATCTCCACCTAAGTCTCAGTGAAGAAAAAAAATTGGTTTACATCTAAAATTATCACCATTTCTTCGTTATTTTAACCTGTTAAAACTAATTGATTATTAAATGTGTTACATGTTATTTTAAAACTAAACAATCATTACACAGCCCTACCCAAAAAAAAAAATTTGTTTGTTGCCAAACATTTTACTCTTGATTGTACATAAATGAGGCCTGCTCAATCCAAATATCACATTTACTTGTCTGTAGCAGCTCTAGTTTTTGAGATACAGACATTTTTGTATTTCATTAATACAGGGTGACTGTTGCACAAGAATTTCTCGTATTCTGTGTACAACATATATTTTTTTCTAATGCAAGGGAAATAACCTTGTGAAATTAATAGTCACTTTTTATAGTATGCAGTTGTCTGTTCTTGTTGGCAAAAGGTGGCAGATAAGTTTGTTAAGCGCTCTTAAATCATGTCCATGTATGGATATGACAGGCCGGTTTTCTCAGAAATAGTTGGCAACTTGCTATGCTGTCTAATGGTCTCCTTATAAGGCATTGATTTCGACGTTGTTCTTAGAAAGAGGTTCTATCTTCATATATTGTGTGAACAGTATTCGTATTGCGCTCTTTACTGCGCATGTCCAAGTTTTAAGTCTTTGTGTTCTCGTTTCCGCCCTGCAGTCGAGAACGGTTCGTTTTGCGAGCAAGACGTCTCTGTGAGAGCGTCTATGCTTATTTTGTTCTGTCAGGAATATGGAGTCCTCTCTATAGATTGCTCGTTTATTTGAGATGACATTTCTCTTGTGATTTAATACGCCTGGAGGCATGTGAGTTATGTGGTGTATTTCCTGAAGACAAGGTAATTGCATTTTTCAGTAACTTTGTAGACATCTTTCGAGATTGACATTTGTTTCGTAGCCTGTCATTGAAGAGTCTTCATTATGAGATGTTTCTCGGCTCACGTATTGCTACGTTGTAACGCATCGGGTTGATGTATGTCCTAAGGACTATTACTTGCTGCCCTGCTACATGATCTAGGTTTGATACCTTTGTTAACTAGAGGATTTTTGAGGACATTATTGATACTTCAGAAGACGTGCCCGTCTTGCTGAAGTCAGTTCAAGGAGAGTGGATTGATCTCCTACATATTGTTATCTCCTGGCTAAGATAGAAAGGGATGGAGAATTTTCCCGACTACATTACAGCCTTATAATGTATTGACATGCATATGATTCATCTCTATTATGATGCCGTCTACCATCCATTGCTGTACTGACTATGTTGCTGTAATAATGACTGTTTGATCGTACCTATGATGTACTTGCTTGTTTATGTCTACACACCTCGTCATTGTGGCGTCTACAATAAATAATCAAAACGTCACGAGGTGTTATACGATTCATTGACTCCATTCGTCGTGATTTGGTGTGACGTTCCTGTGGGAACTGTACCTGTCTGGCTGTACATGATCTACTTCACACACGCATACCAGACCTAAGACACCATATTACTTCACTCAACATTTGGAGTCGCTACAGTGACCCAAAAAAAAACGGGCCTGCGCGCGCACTTTTTGTGCGCGCGCGGGCCCGTTTTTTTGGGGTCACTCTGTATTATTACAATATTTTCTATATATAAGGCTATGTAAAACAAACTATTGCTGTCTAGTCCTTTACCAAAAAAAAAACTGCTTGTTTACTCTCAGTTTCAGTTTTCCAAGATTCTTCCAAGAATTGCCTTTTTTAGATTTTAAGCCACTGCATGCATGTTAGTATGCTACTTATTTTATTACACTTCTAACAGAGAATGGCATCATCTTCAAGAAGAGCATGTTTTCTTTCACCGCATTTATTTTGTTATATTTGTGGAGAGTACACTTTCAAAGAAGAACATAGGAAGCATATTACTGTTTTTTGTGCAAACGGCATACTTTGCTCACTTTAAAGTAAAACTAGGTGACCAGGACAAGTCTTGGGCTCCTCATATTGTTTGCAAAACATGTGTTGAACACCTGCGACAGTGGACTTGTGGGAAAAGAAAATGTTTAAAATTTGGAATTCCAATGGTTTGGAGAGAGCCCAAGAACCACTATGATGACTGTTATTTCTGTGTTGTGAATATTAAGGGAATTAATGGAAAAAAATCACAAAAAGTGGAAATATCCAGATTTAGATTCTGCTAGGCGACCTGTACCACACAGAGATGACATACCAATTCCAACTTTCAGTCAGATTTCGGATTCCCTGCGAGAAGATGAGACAGCAGTGGCATGTGGAACGACAAGTGACAGTGATAGTGATTTCGAAGATGATTTTTCAGATGCTCAACGCTTCGACCAGCTTGAACTAAATGATCTAATCCGAGATCTATATCTCTCCAAGGAATCTTCAGAACATTTGGCTTCAAGATTGAAAGAAAAAAAATTACTGACTGCTGAAACAAAGGTTACATTTTATTGCAGCAGAGAGCAAGGTTTTATTCCATTCTTTTGTAAAGAAAACAACCTTGTGTTTTGTACTAATGTAGGAGGTCTTGTTAACAAAATGGGTGTAAGTTATACACCAGATGAGTGGCGACTTTTCATTGACAGCTCTAAAAGAAGTTTGAAGGGTGTTCTCTTACACAATGGTAACAAATATGGCTCAATTCCAATTGCTCATTCTACTACAATGAAGGAGGAGTATGCTACAATAAGCACAGTTCTGGAAAAATTGAAGTATTTAGAACATAACTGGATGGTTTGTGTAGATCTTAAAATGATGAACTTCTTGCTTGGCCAGCAAATGGGATTCACAAAATATCCATGCTTTATATGTTTGTGGGATAGCAGGGCAAAAGATATGCACTGGACAAAGAAACAGTGGCCGTTGAGGGATGAATTTAAAATTGGAGAAAGAAATATTGTCAATAAGCCTCTCATTGATCGAAAAAGAGTTCTGCTGCCACCATTACATATAAAGCTTGGCTTGATGAAGCAATTTGTTAAGTCACTGAACAAGGATGGTACCTGTTTTAATTACTTATGCAGAAAGTTTCCAGAATTGAGCATAGACAAACTTAAAGCTGGAATTTTTGATGGACCTCAAATTAGAAAGTTAATAAACGATCCAAATTTTATTGATTCCATGAACAAAACAGAGTCCACAGCCTGGTCATCATTTGTTTTAGTTGTGCAAAACTTTCTGGGTTACTTTAAAGCAGACAATTATTCTGAATTAGTTGGAAACATGCTGTCGAGTTTTTGTGAACTTGGATGCAACATGAGCATAAAATTGCATTACCTCCATAACCATTTACATTTATTTCCTGAGAATCTTGGCGACTTTAGTGAGGAGCAAGGTGAAAGATTTCACCAAGATATAAAAACAATGGAAGAGAGATACCAGGGACTTTGGGATGCCCACATGATGGCAGATTACTGTTGGACCCTTAAGCGTGACTGTCCGAGCATATCACATTCCAGGAAGTCCTCGAAAAGATCCTTTTTGCGTGTTGACTAAACAAGTGCTAGTGATAAAGTTTTATTTCATTTTTGGTAATATATGCATATTAATTACATATAATATGAATGCAGACTAAAGTCAAAATGCCACTGATAGCACCTAACTCTAGGATTGTACATAACAATTGCCCTACTAATATGGTCATTCTTAGTTATCTCAAAAACTAGAGCTGATAGAAAAAATCTGATTACATTTTTGGAATCAGCAACCCAAAATTACCCAAGAACAGCTATAAAATTTAAGGCACCAAAATGTGTGTATACCAGTCTTATTGATTCAGTTATTATAGGTATGCAAGCAAACGTATGATCAATATTCTTTAATATATATATACATCTTGACACATATTTATATATATAGAGCTAATTCTTAGAAAAGAATTTCGCTGGATTTACACCAGCTGGGGGCTTGAACGGGCTAAAACCGTTGCTTAATTCTTCACAAAAGGCGACGGATCAGATATAAGTTAACAGTTGCTCTGCCCTATGCAGCATTATTATTGACTTCTGAAAATATCTTGTGAATATTCCCTTGAGATAGAAGCGTCATTTCCCTTCTATCTACAACGCTGCCAAGAGTAATCTTGTGCGAAGGTAGACACCTTTGACGACCCATTTTAGATACTCTTGCGTTTTGGCCACTGGTGGACCACTATTGCAAAGCAGGGGAGGCAGTCCGTGACATATGGAATTGTTATATCCGTCGATTCGCTGTAATGATTGCAACTACAACGCCTTACATTATCACAAATAATGTCTTCTTAACAATTCTGTCCGGAAGCTATTACAACATTCCGTCTTTCAGGTGCATGTCTGTAATATGTCCACAGACGGATAATATATTGCCCCGTAATTGTGCAAATACCGACCCTCGTTTGACCATCTGGGCTGTGACTCTTCGCAATAGTAATTAGGGAATCACAATAGCCATATCAGCGCTAAATAAACTTGCTGGGACGCATGTCGTTTTAATCCGGCGCGCCCAATGTTTGGTACACGAGAATTTTACCAACATGACAGTCGGTCAATATTGCATCACCTGTCTACTCTCTCCGGTCAGGTAAACAGACATGACGAATTATTACAGGACGAAGTGTAAACAATGACTCGAAAATACCAGTACTGCCGGAGAGGAAAAAAGAGCGAACCCAATTATGTGACAGGTCCAGCTTTACGAAGTGGGGTAGCCAGTTCCCTTCCCCGCTGCCCCTGCCTTCCTTAAATCAGGAGCAGAGTCAGGTACTCATTTACATCTGCGTAGATTGGAGTGTGGTTCTCCAAGGTTTCGATCCCGGGAAACCATTAACTTTACCACAAGAGGCAAGCGCTCTAGCCGTTTAGCCAATCTTACGCTTAAGATTCTTTGCTTTTCCTTTTATGTTTAAACAAAAACATTAAAAAAAAACTGTTTTAATTAAAAGCAGCCAAAGCAGCACGTTTCTTGCATTTACGAGAGCGACAAAACGATCGTCAACATCCATTCGTATTCTTCCTGTATATTAACTCCTAGAGGACGAGAGGCCAGTATTCAGAGACGATTTTCACAGATATTCGTGACAGTAGGCTACTTTACGGAGCCGGTATATTTGAACTAAGTTTATATTTCATTGTGTCCCATTTTTATATGTTAGTCAAGCTCATGAAATTTCCTTCACAACTATACATAACATTACCAGACTTTTAAAAAAACTTCAAAAGAACCGACCCTTCACACCTCAAGAAAAAACTCAAAACGGCAGCAAAATTCCCTGTGACAAACATAGGAAAACGACCACATTAAAAAAAAGCTTTTAAATTACTCCTCACTTTCTTTCCTCTACTGCTCGTCCCTGGCGAAAACTTGTAGTCGTAATTAGAACCGTTCCCTCGACCTTTGACACGGTCAGACTTTTACACAATCTATTTTTGTTCATCTGTGACGTTAGAGAGGAGTAGGACGCTATCTATTAACTCTTTCTACCACATGACCCGTTTAGAGTTGCACAACATGGGACTTTATTCAACCAAGAGCCATCTAGTACATTTGTTTCGTTTAACAATATTTCCTCATGCCTGCACTTTATTTAATATAAATCAAACTTAATTTCTTTACACTTAGGACTAAAAACCTTGCGATTGTTGCACTCAAGACTTACAAACCCTTCGATTTTTGCATTTAAGACTAAAAACCCTTCGATTTTTGCACTTAAGACTAAAAATACTTCAATACATTCTTCATCCAATTAATAACGAATAATTGTATATTTTGAAATATTTTCTCATAAGTATCTACTCTCCCGTGTAATTCCCGGAGATCTCTGAAGAGACATAGAACGAATAGAACTACTACCCCCACAGCATATAGTAACAAGACAACACTAATATGAGCGTGTGCATGGGGTTAACAACCTTATCATGTTAAACAAAATGCCACAGAAACACGTGACTGCTTGATGCACGCTCCCAGCACGGGGACCAAATGCAGTGGTGGTTCTGTGCTTTGTAAAGTGCTCAAAGGAAGATGAAGATGTTGATGATGATGATAATGATAATGATACGATTACTTCCTGTTATTAGAAAAAAATCTCTTGCAGATTAAAAAAAAAAAATAGCATAAAAACTTAAAAAGTGCCAGGAGCAGAAAGAGTTAACTGCTCTTGGAACGTGGAACTGATTTACAGAAAAATAAGAGTGAGAGCTTAGAGATACTGTCCCAGATTCCTCACGCGCGTAGCTTTCGATCTCGCATTATTGAATGATTCTGCACGTGCGATGGACAACTGTTAACTTTCGTTCTATACCAGTTATGGGAAACCTTAGCGAACTTTATGCTGGTAGAGAAGAACAGAGTGGAAGTTTTAGGATTTAGAGCACGTGGACATTACTTAAGTGTGTTTGATATATATTTTCAGGAATGTTGGAAACTAGAGTTCTGATTTGCCAGTTTGTTTTCAAAATTGTATGCTGCTTTTTGTGAAAGTAGGTATGGCTTGACTTGAATTAGTATAGGCACGTTTACAGCTGGAGAAAAATGAAAAACGACAACCTAGAAGAAGTTACAGATTTTTGTAAAGGAGTGCTTGTACAAATGATAAGGATTGAAATGGTAAGACAAGATTCCGAATGTTAAACTGATGACAAGAACCAGACAAGTGCCAGTGGAACAAAAGATGACAAGAACCAGACAAGTGCCAGTGGAACAAAAGATGACAAGAACCAGACAAGTGCCAGTGGAACAAAAGATGACAAGAACCAGACAAGTGCCAGTGGAACAAAAGGATGATGATTGATAGTAGACTCTCTGATGAAACAAGTTGATAGAATTATAAGGTTGTCCTTGTTCTGGGATTTAAAGGGTAAAATAGGTACAAACAGCCGTACAAACATCGTATGGAGAGAAGAAATGGATACAAACAGGAAATGGACAAAGAAGACACGGAAATAAAGTGTGCATCTTGACACAAAAAAGTTTCTATTTTTAGTAACACTATGCAAATTAGGACCCAATATAATTATTTTCCAATTATTCAGCATTTTTTATTAGATGCTTTGATTTCCTAAACTTCACACTCAGACAGCTGAGTGAAAAGGCCCTTGAGTATAAGAGTGAGATCCATCTTTGTTTCATAGATCTGGAAAAGGCGTTTGACAGGGTCCCTTGGAGCAAACTTTGGGACTGTTTGGCAAGGAAGAATATTCCAGCACCTCTGATTCATGCTATACAGAGCTTCTACAAGTCTTGCAGAAATTATGTGAGGACAGCAAACCATAAGTCAGAAGAGTTCAGGGCCACCACTGGTGTAAGACAAGGTGATATCCTATCACCTTACCTCTTCATACTCCTTATGGACGATGTCATCAAGGCATGTAAGGAGAGAACAAGAAAGTATTCAGTGGGGTACTGGAAGATGAGACAGGTCTATATTTCAGAGCTGGCATTTGCTGATGATGTTGCCCTGATTGCTAAATCAGAGGCACATCTCCAATCCAACCTGCAAGTCTGGAAGGAAGAGCTGGAGAAGAGAGGGATGGTCATAAGCAGCTCTAAAACAAAATCCATGGTGATATCACGAGAAGAAAGAAAACATCAGATTAAGCTGGGAGAACAGGTCCTGGAGCAGGTCGACCACTTTAAATACCTCGGAGCTATTATAGACCGAAAGGGAGGCATCAAAGAAGAGTTGGCCACTCGAAAAGCAGCAGCTGGGAGACTTTTTCAGGCCATAAATTGAGGATTCCTCAGCAAGAGAGAGGTTGGTAAGAAAACGAAGATGGCTGTATACCGCTCCACCTATGTCCCAGTCTTGACATATGGATGCGAGTCATGGGCAATGACTACAACCCATAAAAGCCAGATCCAAACCTCAGAAATGAGGTATCTGAGGAAGGTGGTTGAAGTAACAAGAAGAGACATGGTACGCAACCAGACGATACGTCAAGGCCTAAAATGCCACCCCCTACAGACCCAAGTAGAACAGTCCCAACTAAGATGGTTTGGCCATGTCTGCAGAATGGGAGAAGATCGGCTACCACGACAAGCATGGGAAACAAAGAGCCAAGGATCCAGACCCCGAGGACGACCCAGAGTCTGCTGGGAGGACAACATTAGACAATCTTTGAAGGACCGAGGACTAGAATGGAACCAGGCCAGGAGGAAGACAGCCGATAGAATAGTCTGGCGCTCTCTCTTCCAAACCTCTACACTTCACGGTAGAAGGGGAACGACTAAGTAAGTAAGATTTCCTAAACATGCCCAAAGAAAAATTGAAGCTTGTTAAGTCAAAAATAAGAAAAATGTAATTTTAGGGGAAACCTCCCCTTAACCGAGAGGCACAAGACAAGGCTTTATATGAGTTTATTTAAGGCCTATGTTCCATGGATAGCTTAAGGGTAATTAAGAATGTGAAAAAGATGTACACATCTGAATTCCCCCGCTAGTGCTGTAGGGTTGATGGTACAGATAATACGTTTAACACAATAAAATGTGAATTATTTACAAACAATAATACCAAGTATGTTTAGACTTTTAAGGATAATTTGTTTGTTTGGTGTAAGATGCTAGTGTGATATAACATTACACCGAGAGGATATAATCATGCTGTTGAATTGTGTGAATTTAGTATAATACATCATTACATCGCGTGAATTTAGTCTTTCTGTTAAGTGAGCCGAGTTATTGTGTGGAAGACAACAATAACAGGTGGTATCATTTCTATTTTTGCTACATTTTGGATAAATATACTACATATTATTTTCTGATGGACTTAATGGGTGAAGACTAAACTAACGCAATAATGGTGAGTTTCTGGCATGATTTATGATGCACGTTTGTTTGACAATCACTTGAACATGTGGACTTAGTGATTAATCATCATCATCATGTTCCATTTCATTCCTTATGGGGCATGGAGTCACCACTGAAACTGTTCTCCTTGCAAGCAGCCTGCATCAAGCAATCACACGTTCTTGCTGCACTGGTTTCTGTGTCAATCTGTTTTACATGATGAGGATGCCAGCCTCATTAATATTCTTATGTAAGCTGCCTTGTACGACATGCTTGAGGGGGCAGTAGTCATATTCTTTCTTTGTCCCTTCAGAGACCCCCGGAAACTACATGGGGGCAGGACTTAATGGTAAATCCGATAATTCTGTCAACTACTCTGGCATAATATGAACTGAGAATTTTGACTGCTTCTTTCAACCTGACTGGTTAAGTATACATTAAGAACAATTACTCTATTTCTGGGAGACCTGAGACTAAACCGCTGATCGCACTAATATGTTCTCTTAATCTTCTCTAACTTAATTACTTTCCTCTACTGTTCTTGTCACTTCATCACATCTATCTATCTTTTCATAAAATTGCACGCAGTTTTGTTTCAGCCAACTATCTGCACATAAAATTACTCATCATTTTGTCCCAGCCAACTATCTTCACATAAAATTACTCATCATTATGTCCCAGCCAACTATCTTCACATACAATTACTCATCATTTTGTCCCAGCCAACTATCTTCACATAAAATTACTCATCATTTTGTCCCAGCCAACTATCTTCACATACAATTCCACGTCATTAAATTTTAGCCAACTATATTCTCATAAAATTACTCAACGTTGTTTAACATCGAATCACAATTTCCTAAAATTGCTCGTCTGTTTATAATGAATCATTTTGATCCAATATTCAGTATTAGCAGTCAGTGGTGTTTCAATTTTTTCTTTTCAGTATGGTGTCATCCATTTTGTTGTGAAAGACATGATACTCTCGCAGTTTGGGCAAGAGGCATTAGACAGGATCTTGTAAGTACATATTAACTGTAAAGTTATTGACTGCAATAATCTACCTTGATTTTATAATCAGTCAATCACTTTATATCTTTTCCTCCCTTTGGTACAGAGGTCAGAGAGCCCCACAATTTGATTTACCTTGTATGTTGTCACGGAATTGCCTCCCTTGCTTTGCAGTAGTGGACCAACAGTGGCCAAAACTCAAGAGTATCTAATATGGGTCTTCAAAGGTGTCTACCTTCGTACAAGATTACTCTTGGCAGAGTTATAGACAGAAGGATAATGATGCTTCTATCTCAAGGGAGTTTTCTTAAGATATTTCAGAAGTCAAGAACGATGTTGCGTTGGGCAGGGCAATTTCTAACTTATATCTGATCCGCCGACTTTTATGAAGAATCAAGCAATTATTAATTTCACCTCGTTCAAGCCCCCACCCTGACTTACTCTGTGAATTACTTCTTATTATGGTATAGCTCTGTTTACAGTGTATTTAGTAAATTGACTGAGACAAACATGCAGTACATTCCAAACGATTAAATCGACGTTAAATTTGTATATTTACAAATAACAGATTTAATAATCACTTAGGTTTAACAAGTTTTAAAAAAATGAATAATTATTTATCAGAAAAATTATCATAACTGTTGTGATGGAATGATAGTTTGTAAAGGAGGTCACTTGGCAGCGTTTATGTGTTACTTAACTGTCAGTGACGGTTCAGCTCCTTCTGAAGGTTTGGTTCTTGGTAGATTGGGTCGCTGTTCACGCTCGTCGCTGGTCAAGCTTGTAGGGTGCAGCACGTTCCAAGAAGTGTAAGGGAGTGTCTACAAAGTTGGTCCCTCGTCTTTAAGCCCCGACTGATGAGGGTATTTAGCTTCGACTTTAGCCGACTTGTTCCCTTCCTGTTCCAGAGATAGTACCCTGAACTGGTACCACCAACTAGTGTGGTAAAAGAATAGAAACAAATACCCTCTGAGTATTGAGTTTCCCGACACATAGTTATGTGTCCTCTTCTTCCCATTCCACCATCTCATCTACCTCAGACTTTACCTTCGATGAGAATTAAACTTAATCCCTCGAGAGAAAACTTTCTTTACATTTAAATTGAATAGCTTTATATTTACTTTACATTAAAATGGAAAGGTTAATAGTATAGAAAGAATATGTTTTCAGTTACATTTACACTGGTTGAAAAATATTCACAATATAGACTGAATAAGTTTTCATTTACATCTACACTTGTTGAAAAACTTGAAAACTGTCATTATGTTTTAAAGTGAATAGGTTACATAGGCATTTACACTGGATTGTAATTGTAACTATTATAATTAGAATGTACATCATTTATTTCATCTTTCCCTCCCTGCTCCATATGGAACTTGGGACTACTTTTGCTTTTAGTTCTCTGTAAGAAACTAGCAATAAAGCAGTCACCATCTCTTGCAATGGGGGTTCATGAAATCATCATTCTATATGCTGAGGTTGCCAGCCTCAAATGACTTGGACAACCACTAGCAATTTTTATATATTAATATTCACATGGCAATATATACATATTAGTTCACATGTTAGTAATGAAAAATATAGAATGTAAAATGTACAACGTACGCCAATCTTGACTCACAGACGTTTTTGCTCAGAGAAGTAAGTTTAAGGCACTTGCAGATGTCTTTTTTTCCACGTGTTCTGTGGGGTCGTTACTTTAACAATAAATTTCCACTATGTCTCTGTGATTTAGATTCCTCAGATTCCGGTTGTCCTTGTTAAATGGTAGAGTTCATTCTGGGCTCTGAAGTCCTCAAATTACTCAAACAATGGTCCGGTCCGATATAAGAATCTAGTTTATACTCTGGAAAGGTCTGGTTGTCGTCTTTGCAAACGATTCTCACAGTGAACTAGACTTGCAAAAAATGTCAGGTCTTCCCCCGCATTTTTTTGTTATGATGCTAAACAGGGCTCCAATCGTTTCAAACATGCGTGTTTTGTGGGGTAATTCAAAATTATTTCCTCCTGAAATTCTGTGCGTGATGCAAAAGATCACCTCTCCCATATATGGCAATAAAACATCCGATTGCCTAGTATGTAAACTCACAAAGACATCTGTCAACTCATTTCCTGTCTAAATTCCTACAAATACAACATCTTACGTTTATCTAAAGTAATCTGTTCGTAAAGTCGGACAGGAAACTATTATGTCATTCATGTCTGTCCAAAATATGTCGCACATACAAGTAATATCTTTCTCTTTCACTTGTGCACACAAAATCCGTCTACAGGCGAGTACTTTTATCGCAGGGCACGGCTTGGGCAAACAAAATCATGCGAAAACTGACAAGGCCCATCTTGGTTTTACCTGTGCTAATCTCAGCAATGCTGTGAAGCGCCAAGCAAACGTGATGAATTATCACCAGAAAAGAAGTGTAAATGATTTGACAATATCAAATATCTGCTTGATACGAGCAGAAAGAAATGTGTCGACCCGGAAATTCCAGGTAATCAGTACATACAACAAATGAAAATTAGTACTGCCGTAGTGGAGAAGGGATCGAACCCAAAAATCCCGTGACATATGTTTCATTTTCTCTATCACACTCCTGTATGTCTTACATCATTCAGTTCTTCATTAAGAGACTTCTTTCTTTAGAAGAGACTACAGAGTATTACAGCATGCAGACACATTTATAAGATTCACAAACCACCCAGTGAATGGACAGACTGAAAAGATGTGATCGTGGTAGACTCCAAGAAGCTGTCTTACACAAACAGCAAAAGAAATCGGCTCCAGACCTGTCACGGAAAAAGGCTGATCTCCAAATGATAAGTGGCACATTTCCACCATGAACGAGAAAACAATTTCCAAAGTTGATTGACAATATATCAGAAGTGAGAGAAAAAGCAACCACATGGATACAAAAAAGTAGCATTAAATTATGGAATACATTAAAAAGGCAAACCCAACAATAGAATGGACCCATATATACAGGCGGATCAGCAACAAGAGGTGCTAAACGTGGAGGGAGGCATTTACCGAAAACTAAAGATTGGACAGGAAATCCATATCTCAGTGGCCACTGGAGCATCGTCAAACGACTTCAAAGCCAAGACAAAATTATTAAAACAGTTACAATAGCCATCGTGGAAAACAGAAGAAAAGGTAAAGCCAACACAGAGTTCCCTACAGATTCCCGATCAGTCATAACTGCCCTATGAGACTACAAAAAAGCAACGAATTAGATTACCTTTCTGTAGCACTAATGAAGATCAGCTATACATTCATTAGCGTGAGAGTACAGGAGATCCCTTCCCATTGCAAGATATGTGGACAAGGAAATAGATAGAATTTCCAAAGAAGGTTTAAAAAAAGGTAAAGGTAGTCCCATAACAAATGCTGCAGTAGAGGAGATAGATTTTAGAAGATTCCCTACACTAGGTCCAGCTTTTATGAGGTGGTGGTGGACCATTTCTCGTTCAGAGGAAGCGAAATTCAAACTGAGCAAGGCAGCGTACGAAGAGATAGAAGCAATTATCAAAAATAACATCAAAGAAAAATTAATATAGAACACATAGTCGAATATATCCACAAACGTACTACTCCTTGCCAAGAAGAAATCAGGTGATAAAGTTCAAACTGGGAGCCGGAAACAGCAGACTCAAATACCTTCTGTTCAATACAATTAAAAATCAGACAGGCAGTGTTCATGTGGGGACAACAAACAAACAGTAGAACATGTCTTACAATATTATCAGCTCCATGAGAGAAGCATATTGACAGCACGTCCTTCATCAACCCGTCTGAGAGGGAAACTGTTCGGCGACAAGAGAAAGCCGAGGCAGACCGCCAACTTTATGAGAGAAATAGATGTGGCCATATAAGCGCAAGCCGCGAGTAGTCCCGCGGGTCTCCGCAGAGACAAATAAATAGTAGTACTTCTGCACCCTCAGGCATGTCGTACAAGCCAACTAATATAAAATGTGCATGGGACTGCAACCTCATCATGTAAAATAAATTGCCACAAAAAACTACCACTGCAAGAGCATGGAAATACTTGATGCTGGCTTCGTACAAGAAGATGAGCTACAGTGGTGACTTCACGTGACATTAGTTGAGCCAAAGAAAATAATGATGATGATGATAGTGATATGTGCGCAGTCGCGAAGATTAGATGAGCGGAAAGTGGTAAGCTGAGATCTTCTGGCAATACCCGAACATGTTTACAAAGTGTACTTCTAAATGTCAACATCATTCATCGACCTACAGCTCCCCAATTGTGACAAGTCAAATATCCGATTGTCACATTCCTGTGACCTCCTTCATTTTATCTCCTGTCCCCTTCCGTTTTGTTTTTCTTACCCGCTCCTTATCGTTATTTTCGCTTTCATCGTTCAAGGTATTCTTATCATATCTTGTTACACCTCTCACCCACACTTCATTACTGGTTAATTTCTCCTTTGTTATCGGCGACGCGTAACCAAGGAGCGAACTTGCCACATTGACTTTTCGCTTATCGACAGCTTCAGGCGGAATAAGAGTCTACCCTGAGCGGCATTCTTATTGTTAACCCGAACGTTTTATCTGAGAAGATACACGAAACCATGTTATCACTTGAAGAGGTGCTAGTTTGCAAACATGACGCGCCCAATTACACGGTCGATGAAATCTTGGTAAAGATTAAGACACGGACACGGTGATGTAATACTACCGGCAGATGGACTTTGTTGTAATAAACAATTACAAGAAAATAACATCTAGGAGGAGATTATAATGTTCGATCTGTGAAGTAGTGAGTTTGTAAACATGATAGGCGAAACGGAAGAAGCAAGACCTTATATGGTTATGGAGTTTAAAAATCACATCTTATGTTGTCATGTAGTAATGTTCTACATGAAGGTAGTGGAGGAATAGACCCCTACCGAAAATAAGACACTTATTTGCAATTGGTCTAGCATTTGAGATGCTAAGATAGGCTGCTCCTGAATGGGCCTTTTCTCAAAGTAGCAGCCTGGGTGTGTAAGCGAAAATTTCGCTTATCTTCTACAGAGTTGTAAGACTACTTCACTGACTCCCAAGTGCTTCAAGAAAAAAATCTTAAACAGCCAGGAACACGGGATATTAAGACTAAAATATAGGACAGGCCATAGGACTTGACGTGAATTCTAAGATTAGAAGAGAGCAGCCCCAGAGACATCACTTTGCGCCTTATGTTCTAGGATCCTACTTGAAGTGCACTCAGTTAGACAACTAATACACCTGAAAGAGACATCATCTTAAATCAGATGCTCCACAATATTCTCACGTTTGCTGTGCAAAACGTCTGTGTTCGCCAGAAAAACTCGGAATTAATGGTACGAGTGTGTTGTACAATTTGTCAGGAGTCGACGCCAGGCACCTCATCAGACGGGTCTTGAAGATGCTCGACTTGACAACCTAAGCAGTTACCTCGGCCTTGTGCAAGGGAATTGCTGCTGCCACAATATTTGACTATTGTAGAGAAGTACAGTCCAAGGCACCTGTGGGAACCAACAGCGGCTGAAGCAGATGCCAACCGATTCCACACTGGAAACTAAGTAGCATAACACCGCAACCAAAGAACATTTCAAAATTTCCCAAAATGTTGCACCACAATTTAAATCATCCGATGATGATAAATATAATCGTTTCTGTTTTGTAAACAACTTTATTTATTTTACATTGTTAACCGATAAGTGATTATTAAAACTGCTTATCTGTAACTTTAAAGCAATAGTTGGATTAGTGACTCTTGAGGGAATTGCATGTCTGCACCATATGAATCACATTGTTTTAAATACATAAACATAGAGAGCTATAAAATTAAAATTTGCTGAATCATCTTCAGCCGGGCGCTCAGAAATACGAGCGAAAATATATTACTCACAGAAGGGGGCTGGAGAATACTAAAGTTCATGACAGCTTAGATGATCTCAGTTATTATGCTTGCTGTTCTTTAAAATCCTGAGAGGCTCCCTTAAACAGAAGCACCATTCTTCTATTTTTATCGCTGAGCAAAGATTGATACCTCTGAGGACTATCGTTATTATACTCAGAGCTTAGCCATTGCTGGACCACTACTGCAGAGTAGCGGAGACCACACCGTCACACCAAGGAGCATTGGTCTTCAGCAGCTACATGTAAAATCCTCCTTATATTTGTCATGCGCTTAAGGTCTGTCTATGCCTTCTTTATATCTTTCATTTCTGCCTCTAGTTCTCTTCCTAATGTGTTTTTCTAGCTATTTTACCCTGTTGATTCCAGATCTCACGGTAGAAGGGGAACGACTAAGTAAGTAAGTAAGTAAGATTCCAGATCTAAGACTACCATGTAGTGATATCAACTGTGAAATGTTCGAATGACAAATAGTTTAAAAATTACAATGTTGTATTTTTCAGTAAGGGGGTTTCTGTTTTATTCGAAGTATGATAAAACGTGTTTTTGTTGTCCAGTTTCCACTAAATATAAAATAATAAAAGATTGTGGACCGGGTAATGACAGTACTCCTCCGTGTATGATTGTATCAATCATCCTGTTAGAACATTTCCTTCAATAGAATACATAAATATCGTTAAACTCCGTGTATGATTGTATCAATCATCTTGTTAGAACATTTCCTTCAATAGAATACATAAATAGCGTTAAACTCCGTGTATGATTGTATCAATCATCTTGTTAGAACATTTCCTTCAACAGAATACATAAATAGCGCTAAACTCCGTGTATGATTGTATCAATCATCTTGTTAGAACATTTCCTTCAACAGAATACATAAATAGCGTTAAACTCCGTGTATGATTGTATCAATCATCTTGTTAGAACATTTTCTTCAACAGAATACATAAACAGCGTTAAACTCCGTGTATGATTGTATCAATCATCTTGTTAGAACATTTCCTTCAACAGAATACATAAACAGCGTTAAACTCCGTGTATGATTGTATCAATCATCTTGTTAGAACATTTCCTTCAACAGAATACATAAACAGCGTTAAACTCCGTGTATGATTGTATCAATCATCTTGTTAGAACATTTCCTTCAACAGAATACATAAACAGCGTTAAACTCCGTGTATGATTGTATCAATCATCCTGTTAGAACATTTCCTTCAATAGAATACATAAACAGCGTTAAACTCCGTGTATGATTGTATCAATCATCTTGTTAGAACATTTCCTTCAACAGAATACATAAACAGCGTTAAACTCCGTGTATGATTGTATCAATCATCTTGTTAGAACATTTCCTTCAACAGAATACATAAACAGCGTTAAACTCCGTGTATGATTGTATCAATCATAAACATTTCCTTCAACAGAATACATAAACAGCGTTAAACTCCGTGTATGATTGTATCAATCATCCTGTTAGAACATTTCCTTCAATAGAATACATAAATAGCGTTAAACTCCGTGTATGATTGTATCAATCATCTTGTTAGAACATTTCCTTCAACAGAATACATAAACAGCGTTAAACTCCGTGTATGATTGTATCAATCATCTTGTTAGAACATTTCCTTCAACAGAATACATAAATAGCGTTAAACTCCTGAAAAGTTGAAATAAATAAATAAAATTAAATTAATAAATACAACGGAAACTAGAAGTTATATATAAATAATGTGTCAGATGGTGCTACTTTGAGATGTCACATTTGTACTGATCGGCTTCTGCTTCGTAAGTTCCCATAACAGTTAGTCACTGGAAGTACCAGAGGCGACGGCCGCTGGACATGCAAGTCGCCACTTTTGTCTATCGACTGTTAGTCACTTTAGTAACTACGTTCCACGACCACTATAATTTTCTGCTGGCCATATTGTCTGTTTCTTCCTGCCCTGCTTTCCCTTGCCTGGTGTTGCTTCTCGAAGGACAATTTTTGGTAGCTCAAATTATCTTGATATTTAGCGATAAAATGTCAGCTTCCGTCTCTTTGGTGTTGTGGCAAGGTCTTCATATGGATATGTGGCTGTTCTTCCATGCGTCTGATCTGTTCACTTGTTATACGATCATCATATAATATTCTGAGGATCTTCCTGTAACATCCCATCATCTCTAATGCATGTATGTTCCGATCAAAATCTGAAGTCATAGTCTAAGTGTGCTGCATGTGTAAATGTGCAAATCACAAGGCAGCAAAGAAGACACAGTTTTCTTTGAGGGGAGATAATTTTGGATTTCCATACTGATTTAAGCTTTCGGCTTAAACTATTCCTGATAGTATTTATTCCTTGGATCCTTCATCGTGTATGACTGCCACTAGGTATTTGAACTGGGGCTCCTTTTCCAACTGATATCCATTTACTAAGATCGTTTATTGCATTGACAGAGAGGATTGTTGATCATCGCTTTAGTTTTATTTGGTTTTTTTAAGCAATGTTCTCTACGGCCTGCACAAACAAGAAGTTATTGATTGCTCGATTTATAACGCTAGCTGGCCTTATGTGGTTCTCAAGTCCGTCCGACATTATGCGCTCCAGGAAAAGGTAATGGCATACGTATACATCAGGTTCACAATTTCTGGTCTAGATCTTCTAGAAATGTCAACCGATTTCAGTTTATTTCATTTTGTTTCTCCTTTGTGGAATTCTTGTCAAGTAAATGGTCTACAGAAACATTAAAGGTGAAGGAAATATATCACAGTATCACATCTATCTATGTCTAAAAATGTCTGCTGATTATTTCCTGGGTACAGCCGTGCACAAAATAACTTGGCGATATAAATTTTGTCTGCGACCTGGCACTATTGTTCTATAACTGTAGATTCATATCTTGGCAGCAATATAGAAAACGTTAGACGAACAGATAATAAGACGAAAATAGGAATACGAGAGGCAAAATGAACTGTCATTTCACTGGAAAATATATAAAAATAAAACAAAATCAAGTTTAACGTAAAACTACGAACCTTCGACTTAGATGGCAAGGGAGTCCTATATTGTGGCACCGAAACATGGAGAACAACAAAAACGAGAACCGACAAGTTGCAGACTTTCATAAAAGGGTGCTTGCGTAGAATAAAGGATTGAAATAGAACAAGGTCAACAATGTGGAGCTGATGACAAGAACCAGATAAGTGTCAGTAAAACAATATATGAGAAGAAGACACTGGCGACGGATTGGACACACCTTGAGAAACTGTTGATAGCATTGTAGTGTCCTATCCAATATTTTAGAGATATATTTAGATATGAGAAGAGGAGTTACGGGACTTGGGATAATGGCCGTTATGAGATGTTAGACATGTCGTATAGCTGTGTAATAAATGTTAAGAACGACAAGTGTCTTGTATTACTTCATTTAGAGGACTAAGGTAGAATACCAAAAATGGCGATGAGGATGGGATCCCATCACGCTTTTTCAATGTGAACATAGGAGAAAAATGGGTAAGCCGTTTCGAAAACAGTCTGGAGGCATTTGGGGTCAACGATGTCAAACGCAGCCTTTACTGTTGCACTTTGCCGGAGAAGATGCCTATGATATCTATCAGACTGTGGCCGAGACAAGTGATGATTACGACAAGGTAAAACAGAAGCTGAACTTGTATTTCATCCCAAAGAAGAATACAATGTATGAACAGTTTATGTCCAGACAGGCCATTAAAAACGATGAAGAAAATTTAAACCGGTACGTTACGAGGTTATGCCAACTTATAAAACATTGCCAGATGATGAAATTATAAATCATGTAATACAAACTTGCAGATCATCGAAGCTAAGAAGAAGGATTCTCCTAAGTGATAAATGCCTTACGTTGGATAGAGTACTACAGATTGGCAGAACTTTAGAAATGGTTGAAACCCAGGCCATACACATAGAGAAGAAAGAAGAGAACACTGTCAACAGACGCCAATTTCAGGATTCTAGATCTAGAACCCAAGATTCAGTCACACAAGCTGACAAACAAGATAAACAGACCAAAGTTTCATACTTCCAGATCTAACTCCAAGAAAGTATCATACACTAAATGCAAATGTTGTGGAGGGAAATATCCTCATAAAGGTGGAAGACAGAACTGCCCAGCATTTGGGAAAGAGTGTCATATTTGTCACAAGCAAAATCACTTTGCCAAGTATTGTCTCCCCAATAAAAATAAAGTTCAACAGATTGCTGAGAAAAAGGAAAACACCACAGACACTGACAGCAGTTCAGAGGCTATGCACTAGATAACAGACCAGATGTCCCCAGAACAATGATCAAAATGCAAGATACACATATGTCTGCAATGATAGACACGGGTTCAAGTGTGGATGTCATAAGCACATCCACATAAAACAGGTTGAAGAGAAAACCACAGTTGTTTCCCACTAATAAAAAGTTATATGCATATGCATCCATGTGGTTGGAATGTTTAGAACAACTATTGAATCCAAGCATCATCAAACCAGTACTACTGTCTATGTAGTAGAAGGTGGACATGAAGTTCTTCTAAGCCATAAGACAGCATCTAAATTGCAGGTTGTCAAAATAATAAATAGCATCAACCGCAACAGAACACCTAATCGATTTGAAAAGTATTCAGACCTGTTGCAAGGTGTGGGTAAACTGAAAAACTTTGAGCTCAAACTACACATAAATGAAAATGTGAAACCTAAAGCACAACAGCACAGAAGAATTCAATTTCACATCAGGCAAAAAGTAGAAGAAGAAATTAAAAGATTAGAAGAAGAAGACATCGTTGAACAAGTTTCAGGGCCAACTCCGTGCGTCAGTCCTATAGTACCTGTCATCAAGAAGAATTTGTGTAGACATGAGACAGCCTAATGAAGCTATAGAAAGAGAGAGACACTTCACTCCTACAATAGACAACATAATAGTGGATCTAAATGGAGCAAACGTTTTCAGCAAATTAGATCTGAGAAGTGGCTACCATCAAATTCCATTAGCTCCGGAATCTAGATACATCACAACTTTCTCAACACATCTAGGTTTAAGAAGATACAAAAGGCTTAGTTTCGGAATAGCCTCAGCAGCAGAAGCATTCCAGAATATAAATGGAAATGTGCTTCAAGGTCTGAAGGGACAGTTGAATGTATCTGATGATATTCTGGTTTATGGAAAAAACCCCAAAAGAACATGATGAAAATCTAGAACAGGTATTCATCAGACTGAGGCAGCATAACCTCACACCAAATAAAGAGAAATGTGAATTCAGTAAAACTACATTTGATTTTTATGGTTACACTTTTTCGGAGAAGGGAATTGTTCCAGACCACAGAAACGTTAGTGCACTTCAAGACATGGCAGAACCAACCAATGTGTCTAAACTGAGAAGTTTACTGGATTGTTCAATTACTGTTCACGTTTTATTCAAAACTATGCAACACTCAGTCAGCCTTTAAGAATGCTTACAAGAAAAGACACACCATGGGCATGGGCAGTATCTCAGTCAAAAGCATTAGATATGCTGAAATTAGAACTAGCAAAAAGTGCTAGTACATCCTATTTTGATTGGAACAGACAGACATTCATCTCAGTAGATACAAGTCCAGTCTGTTTGGCGGCAATGCTTACCCAAAAAGATGACAGAAACAAGAATATGTAGTAGCTTTTCGCAGCAGAAGTCTGTCAGATACAGAAACTGGAGACTCACAGAGAAAGAGGCTTTAGCAATAGTGTGGGCTTGTGAATATTTTCACTTATACATTTATGGCAGCAAGTTCACCATCGAATCAGATCACAAAGCATTGAAGTTGATATTTGGAAAAAGAACCTCCAAGCCTCCTGCTCGTATAGAAAGATGGGTTTTGCGACTGCAGCAATACGACTTCAATGTTGTATACAAGACTGGAAAGAATAATCCTGTTGATTATATGTCAAGACACCCACTAAAAAAAGTCTGAGAACAAAACAGTGAAGAGACAGAAACCTATGTGAGATTCCTAGCCATGAACAGTATTCCAAAAGCTATGAATTTCAGTGAAATTCAAGAAGAAACCATGAAAGACCCACTGTTACAAGCAGTTCAGTTTATAATCAGAAATAATAAATGGAATAACATTCCTTATGAACAGTTCTCTAAAGTAAACAGAGAAGATCTTACAATTTTCCACAGCTTTAGAAATAAACTAACACTTACCGAGGACAAGATATTACTTAGAGGTTCAAGAATAGTAATTCCCAAAACACTTCAGAGAAGAGCAGTAGATTTGGCCCATGAAGGACATCAAGGCATTGTCAAAACTATATTCTTAGGGATATTCTTGTGCAAAGTCGCTTGAGACAAACTAGTCCTTCTCACTTTGGTACTAAACCGTGCCAACGCCGCATATGTAAGACCTGTCCTTTTGTACTCCAAACGCAGTCAGTCTCCTTTCCGAACAGTAAATTTGCCATTGGGGAGTCTTTCACGTGCGAATCCAGAAACCTGATTTATGCCATCATCTGCAAGAGGTGTGGCATGACCTATATTGGTGAAACTGGCAGACAGGTTTCGGGAGCACTTGAATGACATCCATCATGGCAAACATTTACTGGTTGCCCTTCACTTCAACAGCCCTGACCATTCAGGTAACTCTGACATTCATGTCACTGCCCTCCGTTCATGTATCGGCGACGACCGAACTCGCTTTTCGTTGGAGAATCGTCTCATTTTTCAAATGGGCGTTTTAGCTCCTGCTGGGATGAATGTCCAGCATCATTTTGCATAATTCTGGTGGCTTCTGTCGTTATTTTCCTATCTATCCTTGTTTTTGCTTTGGTTCATTTCGTTTCCTCAATTATCTGTTCTTAGCCGTCACTAGCTCCTACGTCACTTCCGCATGACGCCTTATTTTTTTCAGCCATTTTGAATGTTCCTTTCTTCGATCCAGCTAAGTGATTTTTTACGCATTTTAACATTGTTGTTCATTTCTATCTTCGCTTCGTTGATTATCTACTTTCTAGTTTCGACATGTCTTTCTGGTTTCACGATTTTCTTGCATTATTACTGTTATCGTTTCGCTCATCACCGTGGTTTCATCTGCTTGTATCGCTCATTTGACGTTTTCCTCATCATCATAGACCTTTGTAGTACCTATATGTAGTTCTTGTCCTTGTCACCTGTTCGTAACTGTGGCTGACGAAGGGTAAAACCCGAAACGTCCCTTGTCTCATGTGTACCGTTTACTTATATAACTGATTTCATACCATATTATTTTTTAATTTATATACATCGTCAAAACTAAATGTTTGGTTGGAGAGAAAATTTGGTTTCCCAGATTGGACAAAATGGTTGAGGAGACTATTTTCAGTTGTTTAGCTTGTCAAGCTTGCACTGAAAGTAGAGCACATATGACCTTTGAAAATGTTCGAGCTTCCCAAAGCTCCATAGACCGAGGTCTCGCAGATTTTTGTGGACCGGTATCGTTGTGGACAGTATATTCTTGTCATGGTAGATGAATATTCAAGATTTCCAGTCGCTGAAATCCTTAATTCCACACCAGTAAGAACTGCCATTCCTGTGATTGACAAGATATTTTCGACTTTTGGAATTCCTGAAATTTTAAAAACAGATAATGGTTCATCATTTAACAGCCAAGACATGAAGAATTGTATGCACCATGTTGGATGCAGACACAGAAGAATCACACCTTACTGGCCAAGGGCAAACGGGGAGGTAGAAAGGATGATGAGAAACCTCAAGAAGGTAATTCAAACAGCCGCAATTGAAGAAAAGTGTTGGGGACAACAGCTGTATGCTTTCCTTAGAAATTATAGGGCAACACCTCATATGTCAACAAGCAAATCACCATATGAGCTTTTGTTTCAAAGAAAGGTCTCGATTAAGATTCCAACAGTTGAAACCAAAGAGAGTCAATCAGCCTCATCAGATGTGCAGAGAAAAGATGCACAGGCAAAATACAGAATGAAGCAACATGCAGACCGTAGACTACGATCACAGCCGTCTCATCTGAAAGTAGGAGATTTTGTTTTAGTACAAGAACAAAACAACAAATCAACTCCGAGGTTTAATCCAGAACCTTACCAGATTACTAAAATCAGGGGAACCATAATAAGTGCTTCAGGTGAAGGCAGAGTTGTGACAAGAAATGTCTCGTTTTTCAAGAAAGTCAACGAAAACCTGGCCAGAGCAGCCAAGATGAAATCACAACCAGATGATGATTTCTTGGATGACATTGTCAGTCCTGAGTTGCCACCAACTGCCACAGAACCAGCTGACGTCACCATGGACAACAACAGGCAATTACTGCATACAGGCAGATCACCGCCTAGGCACCGAAATGTCCCCAGACGTCTCAAACACTATGTTTTAAAATGACAATGACTCTGTCCGTTATAAGTGATGTTTGTAAAACAGTTTGAGTTTCAGTGTCTTTTTATTATTCAAGACAGGGGGAGAATGTAGTGTCCTATCCAATATTTTAGAGATATATTTAGATTTGAGAAGAGGAGTTACGGGACTTGGGATAATGACCGTTATGAGATGTTAGACATGTTGTATAGCTGTGTGTAATAAATGTTAAGAACGACAAGTGTCTTGTATTAAATTATTTAGAGGACTAAGGTAGAATACCACAAGCATTATAAGACATTCTGGAATCCCCAGGTTAGAGAGATAGGGGGAGACCAAAAAGCACGTTGAGAAAAGAATTTATAAACAGATCAAAGGAATAACGAAGGCATGGAAAGGCCTTGAGCGTATGGCACAAGATAGAACGACTTGGCATGAATTTGTTGAAGGCCTATACTTCTTAGGGAGCTGAAGGGATACAGCGATAATGACATCTCTCTACGTTAACTAGTCCTTAGTTTTGAAAGTGGCGGTTATCCTTCCTGAGGCCATTACTTCCCCTGTTTATTCTATTCTATATTATCATATAGATCAGTGGTGGCCAAGCTAAGGTTGGCCGAGAGCCAGATTATGGTAAAGGGTAACACCCGAGGGCCAGACCTATAAAATCCTTAAAAAATAACGTTCTGATAATTAGTTTTACATATATAATGAACCCCGTACAGAAAGCAACGGCAAACTACTGTTCTGCACATCTGCCAAGACATGTATACCAGTCTTCGAACTGAAATTACTGTAAAAAAAATATATAATGAATCTGTTGTTTTAATTTGTTTTGTAATTTGTAATATGACATGTAATTATTTATTTCAAACATTCATTTGTGTGTTATGTCATTGTGAAGAATTTGGCTTCAATCAACAATAAGAGGCCGGCCAAAACAGGTTGGCGGGCCGGTCAAAACAGGTTGGCGGGTACGGATCTGGCCCGCGGGCCGTAGTTTTGCCACCGCTGAATAGATAATATGAGTACCTCAGGCTTGGAGTGTATTGTTTCTAGAAATATATGACCTGAATATCAAATTACCATTGTCATTGTTAATCTCAATCATCTAGCTCTGATCAATTAGTTCTCATTTACTCCCAGCGTGAGATATTTTAATTGGTCACTGCTATCATCGATTGGACATTCAATGTCTTATTTTGACAGTTTTTTTTCGTGTGATCAGGAAGACTTTAGTAGATAGTATGTACTCTCTACGTCTGGGGGCAGAGGCAGCCATTTTGGTCCGACCATGTGATTCTAATCAGGTGTACTCACTTTTGTTTTTCAATTGTTTTAAAACGTAGTTCTCAATTTCTTTCCTTTCTGTCTTGTTACATCTCTCCCTGACGAAGGTCTTGTGGCCGCAACGTATGTTTATTTTTATTGTCTTTTGTCCTTGTAGGACGCATTACCTTCTTTTTTTCTCCCTCCACTCCTAGGCAAAATATACTACTCGTCAAAAGTCAAGGGCCACCCTATTATTTTCAATACACTTTTATATAAGCGCATAGAATGATTAAATGAAGGAAGTTTTTAGTAAAAATGGGTGCAATATCTTTCTCTGACAGTCCTCTATGCACGTTAAGCATAAAAACAACTCACCGACAACCATGGTGATCACGTGCAATTTGGTTTGCTGACCATAAATTCACATTTTTAATCTGTTTTTTTCAAACGTCCGTACAGCAAAACAGGTGAAGTAATCGTGCTGATTGACATTCCACGTGCAATGGCGACTTTTCGTGAACAGAGTTCACTCTTAACTTGTTTTACAATCAGCAGACTTAGGGTAGTTTCATCACTTGCAAAAACCATGCCACCGAGAAGAAGTCTTGACACCTTACAAAGAATGAGGGCTATAGCGTGGGTTGAAAGTGGTTTATCTGTCCGTGAGGTTACTAGACGGCTTGCAGTGTCACACTCTACTATCCAAAGAATTTTGGAGAGATTTCAGGCCACAGGAAGTGTGGAGGATCGCCACCGGCCAGGTCGCCCTAGATGCGCCAATAGACATGATGACCGGTACCTCTTGTTGTCAGCCCAGCGCCATCAAACAGTGACTTGTTCCACTCTGAGATGTCAGCTGAGATAAACTGTAAACGTTAATGTCAGTCAAAGCACCATTCGCAGACGTTTACATGAATTTGGACTGGATGCTCGACGTCCTACAGTCAGAATCCCTCTTAATCCTGCTCATCGCAGAGCCCGTGTTGCTTGGTGTCGCGAGCACATCCGATGGACAAGGCAACAATGGAGTCAAGTTCTTTCACTAATGAATCTCGCTTCTACAGACACGGCAGGACCCCACTCTACATCATCCAAGGCAACTTGACCGGTCCAAGATACCAGAACGAAATCTTGAGACCAATTGTTCAGCCCGCTCTGGAGGCCATAGGTGGTAATGCCATCCTCCAAGATGATAACGCTCGACCCCATCGAGCTCGTGTGATGAATCAGTTTATTCAGCAACATGGGATCATGAGGATGGCGTGGCCAGCTCATTCACCCGACCTTTCTCCGATTGAGCACCTCTGGGATGTCCTTGGTCGAAGATTATCAACAAATCACCCCCTGCCAATGGATGTTGCACAGTTGACTGCATTTCTGCTTCAGGAATGGCAAGCTGTTCCTCGGGATACTCTTCGGACCCTTGTGGACTCGATGAGTCTACGCTGTCTTGAATGCGTTGCTGCAAACGGTGGTTATACCCGATTTTGAAATGTCTATTTGTCCAATATCTATTGTGTGACTTTTGAAAAGGTTGGTGACACACTTCACAGCTTCATTGAGTTTGAATGTGTGTTTCCATTTCTTTACGTGACATGTCAATTTGGTACTCAATAAATGCCGTTTTGACTGATACCAATTACGTTTATATCAGATTTGTTTTATGGTTTCAACCAAGGTTTTTCTAAGTGGCCCTTGACTTTTGACGAGTAGTATAGTTTGATTTCCAGTTTCGCTATTTAGCGTCATAATTATAATTTTTGGACTTCATTCGCTGAATCAGAATTGGAGGCCTAGACTATATTCTTGCCATGTTACAAAATGGTAAAATTGTTCCGGTTGCAGATAGTGCCTCTGGGAATGAAGTGTTAGAGACTTCCCCTATACTTAATCTCATCTTTGTAAGGTGGTGTTTCCAGTTCCCTTCCTCGGCGACTTTTGCCTTCTCTAACTATTATACAATCAGGTACTCGTTATTGTAATGCTAGACAGACAGGAGCGTGACGCAAACTGATTTGCAAATGATCCCTTTGCTTTGAGAAGCCATCGCTCTAACTACACTGCTACTTGGACGCTTACTGTTTATGTAATAGTGCTATTTCTTTAGAGAGCTAAACGGCTGTCCTATGTTTAATTTACTGCTTGGGCACCCGATCGGCCAAGACGGGGGTCGACAACCCATGAGCTTTTTGGATGTGCTTTAGTAACCTTTAGTAGCCACTCTAAAGATATATATATATATATCTTTGTGTGTGATTTTAAGCCAAAAAAGGTGGTTGGGAGGGGGGGGGGGGGGGGTGATAAACTTTACAAAGAAAAAATCGCGTTTCTATCTCATGCAGTTAACGAATATATTTTAGTAGTCATGTCTAGAGTTTTCATTGGGAATGTGGAAAAATTACCTTTGGTGTCCGTGACACCGCGATTTTAAATACCGGCGGGATAGGCCTAGTCCGAAATTTCCCAAGATTAAACAGTCCCTCTTCCATGGCAGTCGCCTAAAGATCTACCAAAACATCAACTGGGATCTTCATGTAGATCGGGATCGACTGGTTGCCGACCCCTGGGCTAAGCGGTTAGAGCGATTGACTCTCGCGGCTAGGTTACGGTATTCGAGGATCGATACCTGGTAGCGTCACGTCAAGTCTACCCAGTTGTAAATGGGTACCCGACTTTGCTCTTGAGTTAGGGAAGGCAAAGACATGTGGAAGGGTACTGGTCACCCCAGATCATAAAGTTAGAGCTAGTATAGTGAAGTATGTAATACTTCACTTCTCTACGACAATATCTGCTATTGGACCACAAGAATAACAAGTTACCTCTTACAGACATCGTTGAACGACAAACAGAAAAACTTTTTCCTCGATGAAAACTGGTATGATATAACAATATTTGGGTGAGGTAACAAAACGAAACAATGATCAATATTCATATTCCAGGTAAACACGTAAACAATACAATTCCAGTAAGCGATAGAATACGGGTTGAACGTATAATCAGTTACTTCGATTAATCCGTAGTAACGTTTGAGCTGATATTCTGATCAAACGAAGTGTGAGAATTGTTTATGAGAGCGGCTAATTTTTCATGAATCAGCCGACAGTTTGCCAGACACGCCCAAATGAATACAGTCAGAACAAAAGTGTTCACAGTTTGCTGTTAGAATAAATCAAGTTTGGCAATATGCTGCTCTCGTGCGACATGTGGTGGAGCCATGATCATTTGGGTAAAATCCTACGTTGTGAAGTTATCTGACAGGCCACAACTTGATATTTCACGTGTGATATTTAGCAGTTAGGAAATGTGAGACCCGGGTACGGTTATAGATATGGTGATATAATAGTGGAATTCCAAAATTTATCTATAGGATGACTGAAAAGCCATTTTCTATTTTTAAACTATTATTTCTTCACTGTATCGAACTTTCAACATAGACACTAGGTGCGACGGTTATATTAGGGCGCATGTCTAAATTTAAAAGTCAAAGACCTTGTGGTCTGGTTATGATATATTATCCAACTAATTCAAATGAAAAAAAAAACAACGGCAAGCTTAACGTAAGATCCAGCCAGTTCAACATATGACTCCATTTTGTTGTCTTTTGTGACTATCCCTTGTTGACCTGTTTAGATTGTATTTTTAGTTCGCTTCCTAAAAAAAAAACCTAACATTATTTAAATGGCGGTTCTTGCTTCTTGTTTCACATTTGTTTCATGTATAACCAGTGTACCATGGAACTTTATTCCTCAGGTTAGAAGAAAGCAATCCACTGTCTTTAGGCATGTTATGAGAAGATGGAAGTTGGAGTACATCGTGACAACAGGAAAAATAGAAAGATAAAAGAGACAGATAACGATAAAGAGAAAAGATTCTGGACAGTTTGACATCATGGCATGGAAAGAAGTCAACAACAGAATAGATTAATAGTACTGTAGACAGGAAGTTGTGGAAAGACATGATCACCTCCGCCACCAGACATGGTACTAGAAGAAGAAGAAGAAGAATATCCAGTAGATACAAGTCAGGGTGTAGCAATTTTAAAATAGCACGTGACATCAATCATTTTTTATATAAATGACAAGAAAAACTAATGACATTTAAATGTTGTAAACAAAAGAAAAGATTTTTGAAACGTCCTAAACTTACACTGTCACTGAGGAAACCAGCTGTTAGCGTTACAAGCCAGTTCTTGATCGGGAATCCCCAGGACAAGATAATAGAGGAAGGCAGAAAAATACACAGAATTAGAAACAGATATAAATATGGATCAAGAATACGTGGAAAGATCTTAACGGGTGGCACAATAAAGGAATACGTGGAAAGATCTTAACGGGTGGCACAATAAAGGAATACGTGGAAAGATCTTAACGGGTGGCACAATAAAGGAATACGTGGAAAGATCTTAACGGGTGGCACAATAAAGGAATACGTGGAAAGATCTTAACGGGTGGCACAATAAAGGAATACGTGGTGTGAATTTGTTGAGGGCATACGATCCATAGGGAGCCCAAGCGTAATACATGACTGAATATATACTTACTTACTTAGTCGTTCCCCTTCTACCGTGAGGTGTAGAGGTTTGGAAGAGAGAGCGCCAGACCATTCTATCAGCTGTCTTCTTCCTGGCCTGGTTCCATTCTAGTCCTCGGTCCTTCAAAGATTGTCTAATGTTGTCCTCCCAGCGGACTCTGGGTCGTCCTGGAGGTCTGGATCCCTGGCTCTTTGTTTCCCATGCTTGTCGTGGTAGCCGATCTTCTCCCATTCTGCAGACATGGCCAAACCATCTTAGTTGGGACTGTTCTATTTGGGTCTGCAGCGGATGGGATTTTAGGCCTTGACGGATCGTCTGGTTGCGGACCATGTCTCTTCTTGTTACTTCAACCACTTTCCTCAGATACCTCATTTCTGAGGTTTGGATCTGGCTTTTGTGGGTTGTAGTCATTGCCCACGACTCGCATCCATATGTCAAGACTGGGACATAGGTGGAGCGGTATACAGCCATCTTCGTTTTCTTACCAACCTCTTTCTTGCTGAGGAATCCACGATTTATGGCCTGAAAAAGTCTCCCAGCCGCTGCTTTTCGAGTGGCCAACTCTTCTTTGATGCCTCCCTTTCGGTCTATAATAGCTCCGAGATATTTAAAGTGGTCGACCTGCTCCAGGACCTGTTCTCCCAACTTAATCTGATGTTTTCTTTCTTCTCGTGATATCACCATGGATTTTGTTTTAGAGCTGCTTATGACCATCCCTCTCTTCTCCAGCTCTTCCTTCCAGACTTGCAGGTTGGATTGGAGATGTGCCTCTGATTTAGCAATCAGGGCAACATCATCAGCAAATGCCAGCTCCGAAATATAGACCTGTCTCATCTTCCAGTACCCCACTGAATACTTTCTTGTTCTCTCCTTACATGCCTTGATGACATCGTCCATAAGGAGTATGAAGAGGTAAGGTGATAGGATATCACCTTGTCTTACACCAGTGGTGGTCCTGAACTCTTCTGACTTATGGTTTGCTGTCCTCACATAATTTCTGCAAGACTTGTAGAAGCTCTGTATAGCATGAATCAGAGGTGCTGGAATATTCTTCCTTGCCAAACAGTCCCAAAGTTTGCTCCAGGGGACCCTGTCAAACGCCTTTTCCAGATCTATGAAACAAAGATGGATCTCACTCTTATACTCAAGGGCCTTTTCACTCAGCTGTCTGAGTGTGAAGATTAGGTCTTGAGTACTTCGGTTTGCTCGGAATCCGCACTGGACCTCATCCAATTGTGGCTCAGCTAGGCGTCGGAGTCTCTGCTCTAGGATTCTAGAGTAGATTTTACCAGGGACACTGAGAAGGGATATGCCTCTATGGTTTCCACATTGTCGATTGTCACCCTTTTTGAAAATTGGTGTTATGATGGCAATCTCCCAATCCTTTGGTATGGTCTTGTTGCACCATGCTGCCTGTAGGACCTTTAAGAGTAATAGGTCGCCTGATGCTCCCATGTACTTAACCATTTCTGGTGTTATACCATCATGCCCTGCTGCTTTGCCCATCTTGATTTTCTCTAGTGCTGCCCTCAGTTCTTCCATCTTTATGTCATCTTCACCATCATTGGTTTTCTCTTCTGTGCTAGTGGTTATCATTTCTGATGCTTCACCATGCTCACCATCCAGGAGTTCTGAGAAATATTCTTTCCATCTTTCCATTACTTCCTTCGGGGCAGTAAGCAATTTGCCTTGCTTGTCCTTTATAAATTTGAGAGGGCATTGTTTTTCTTTCCTCATGTTCTTTAGGGTCTTATAGAACAATTTCTGGTTTTCTTGTGCATCTTTTTCTAGCTTTTCTCCAAATTCTTCCCAGGACTTCTGTTTTGCTGCTAGCACTTTGTTCTTTGCTTCTGTTCTAAGTGTCACATATTCTCTATATTTTTCCATTTGTCCTGTTGTGTTTTTAGCTCCTAAGTATTGTTTCCATGCCATTTTCTTCTCTCTTATTTTCTCTTTGACTTCCTCTGTCCACCAAGGTGTCCTCTTTCTCTGGTTCCCAAGTCGGACTTCACCGCATGCTTCTGCAGCAGCTGTCTTTATGATATCCTTGAATTTATTCCAGAGGGTTTCCAAGTCATCAGGTCGTTCTTCTGTGTTGCTCACTGCTGTAGCAATAAGCCCCTGATATCTGGTCTTAATTTCTGGCTCTCTCAGCTTGTAGGTCCTAATGCTCATTTCTCCTGCTCGTTTACTTGGTTTCTTGCGTGATGTTGGGCAGTTCCTAGGCTGAGCAACTCTTTCAGTTGTTCGTTTGATTGTTAGCAGGTAGTGATCACTTCCAATCTCTGGCCCCCTCCAGACTCTTGCATCTCGGACATATCTGAATGAGCTTCTCCGAACAATGGCATAGTCGATCACTGACTTCTCATTCTTGGTTGGTTCACATCTAGTGTATGCATGTATGCGCTTATGGGGGAACTTTGTGTTTGTAATGATCAGATTCTGCTCACTGCAGAATCTAAGGAGTCGCTTTCCATTGTCATTGAGAGTATCTTCTCCATATCTTCCGATAACTCCACCCCATCTAGCATGGTCATTTCCAACTCTGGCATTAAAATCTCCGAGCATAATAACTTCATCTAGGCAGTCATCCACTGTCCTTTGAAGCAGCTCGAAGAATTCCTCCTTGACCTCTGCTCTCTCATCCTCATTTGGCCCATACACTATGACCAGGTTGACTATGGTTTCTCCTTCTTTTAGTTTTACAACCATAATGCGCTCCGAGACAAAGTTCCATCCCTTGATACTATCTTTTTGATTTTGGGCCACAATGCAACCCACGCCCCCTTTAGCTCTTTCAGATATGGGTACACCACTGTAGAGCAACGTGTTGCCATCGAGATCCATGACTCCTTGTCCTTTTTTCTTCGTTTCCGTTATAGCCAGGATTTCTAGTTTTGCTTTCCTCATCTCTTCCACCAGCTCCTCTTCCTTCCCATTTATACTTCTTGTGTTCCAAGTTCCATAAGTCGTAGTCCGTAGTCCGTTCCAGTTCGTCGCCTTTAGAATCAGTCCGGTTTTCTCTCTTGTAGTTCGCGTAATCATGATTTAAAGCAAACAGGTGATTGGCCTGTTGTGCCTTTGCATGGTGGAGGGGCTGCCTCCTTACGGCCTCCATGCAGGCCGCCCTCCTCCTTTTTCATCCGGGCTTGGGACCGGCATAGGCGGAGTTCATGACTGAATATATGAATTTCATAATTCTGTAAAACTCAATATTTTCTTATTATGTATAAATTATATATATATATATATGAAAACATAGTCAAATCTAAAGTTATGTTATTAACATTCACACAAAGTTTGTTACCAACAGCCTGCACACTTTTATTTGTGGTTTTTTTACGGGTCGTTCTCTCCCCCCCCCCCCCCCCCCCCCCCCCCCCCCGCGGGACACTCAAGCTTGAAACAAAAGTCATCTAGTTCATTTGTCTTCTGTCGGTCCGTGCTGTTCATTCAGGTCCTTTCCCTCCCCTGACTGCTCTCACCTTTTATGTCTTCTCCAGTTTGTCTTTTTTCCTCTAGGGTTTCATAACTGAAAATTGTAAGGGTTACATTTAAAAAAAAAAAAAAAAAAAAAAAAAATTTTAAACATATATCCTAACTTTAGCAAATGAACATTATTGCCCATGTTAAGAATATTTAATTCACTTTCGTTAGCATGTTGTGAGAAGAGAAAAGCTGGGATGTATTGGGACAACAGAAAATACTGAAGGGAAAAATAAATAGAGAACGACAGAAAGAGAAAGTACTCGACAGTCTAAGATCATGGCACGGAATGATGTCAGCAACAGAATTGATCAGCAACATTGGGGACAGGAGGTTGTGAAGACACAGGATACATAAGCCAGCTAGCATTTTATTTGATGAAGAATACTCTCTATTTAGATATGTTCCTTGTTTTTTGTTTTTTTTTCCATCAGATGCGCTGATATGACTGCACGTTTAAGGATTCCGCAATGGAAATTCTTTGCTTGCATACTATTGCAAGACGTCTCCTAGCGTTGTCGCGTCGCTAAAAACCCTTATTTAATTAATTAATTAATTTTTCGAGATTGCGCACCCTGTTCAACGTGACTGAGGTGGGAACATTTGGTTATATCTAGGATATATTGTGCCAAATTTTAAAAATCCAATTTTGAACGCTAGACTCTTATCATCTGTTTTTGCTGGTTTTCTGGCAGCCCTTGATACAGTTAGTCCTTAAGAGGACTACCTAACTGAACGATAGATCCATTTGAGAACCACTTAGGTTACCACCATTTTTAAACTGTTGTTTTCCTTGCTTGCGACCAGCATTGGCAAGTAGAATAGAAGTTTGTTATTTACGCTGTATAATCAATATATAAATATCCACAAATATACAATGGTAGATCAGATAATCGATATTAAAATTATTCAATAACCAGCTAGACGCTATTTTCCTGTTTACAGAATTCATTATATTTCATCACTGAACATTAGTGAGGAAGGACATTGGTCACTCAACCTCACAAAACTGGGGCTTAGTAATAGTCAGGTCTCAAACACTTCACTTCCCTACTACAATATCATCATCATCATCATATTCCAACGCGCTCCGTACGAAGCATGGAGCCACCACTACAGCTGGTCCCCTTGAATCAAACATTCACATGCCCCCCCCCCCCCCCCCCCCCCCCGCAGCAGTGGTTTTTGTGGCAATTTGTTTTATATGATGAAGTTTCCAACCCCACGCACAACCACACTTTAGTCTTGTACGACATGCTTGAGGCGCAGCAATTCCTATTCTTTCTTTGTCCCTTCAGAGAACCCCCGGGAATTACGCAGCACAGAGTCTGATATGGGACCACCTGTTCTTAAATTAAGCAGCAGAAATATCCCACAACCACCCCACCCCAATGCTTCCAGTCACGATAGTGGCGTTGCTGTATTAAACTCTATGAATGATGGGATGGTCGCAGAAAATAACCACAAATGTTTATTAGTATAGTTTGACAAGTCGTCTTGATGTCTGGAGGTTGTTCCGGTGAATTCTGTCATCAGAGACCTCCCCCATGATTATAAATTCCCGGGAGCTGGAGATACACGAACACGATGGTGGCCTTGACTTCATACAGATATCATGTGTACCGGTAGTGCATCCTTCAGCTTGAAATTCGATACCCTTGTTATCAAATTTTATCGCTTCTTGTCAGAAGTGCATACTCCTATTGACACCTGGCATTCAGCTATAATTTATCCGCGGCTATTTCTTCGATGCAGGTGCTTTTTTTTAATGCATCATCTCACGCACTGTTTCAAGGTTATGACCTGTACGTGTGGAAAATGGTGTGGTAAATAACAGTTGATTACAAGGGTTTAATTATTCTCATCATTATCATCATTGTGACAGAATGTAGCGGCCCCTATCGATCGTTGTTTCACTCCAGCAGTATCGGCACATTTGTGGTACTAAATTTTATTTTTTGCTCTAAAATGTCACACATTTCTTTCTTTCTTCGTGATTTTTCTGCTAAGTAGCACATATTTGCGTAATGTCGAATCATTCGACACTCCCTGTAGGTGATAATAATCACATTTACTAGGCGCTGCCCAGATTTGTTGGCTATAGGCGCAGCAGATTAACACGTACATCAGCCAGCGCTATCGGCTTAATCACCGATAAGACATGGATGACCAGATTACTTTATATAAAAGATTGCTACATCTCGAACACATGGTCATATGCGGTTACCGGTGTGTTTGGAAGTTTGTACACAAGGGTATCGGACATCTTATTACCATACATGGAAGAGTTGACCTCTGCCTTACGTTCAAAATTATCCGATGTCGGAGTATTTTGAAATTACCCCAAAACCCGCTTGTTTGAATGTGATTGGAGTTTTTTGATAGCTCATAACAAACGAAGGCGTGGGAAGGTAGGGAATATAATCTGACCATTTTCTCAAGCTATTTCACTTGAGAAATCGCTCGCCAAGACACCAGATTGCTACAGTGAAGAATTAGAATTCAGAATTCGTTCCCAAAATACCGGACACTTTTTATTGGAGTATTTTTCAGGACTTACAATATAGCCCAGGAAATCTCTAACATTGTAAATAAGGAAACCGGGACTGAGAAAACTGAAGGACCACACACGAAGTCACAGAGAGAACTTATTAAATTAACGGCACCTCAGACGCGTGTAAGTGGCCGATTCAAGTCTCTTTTATTCATCTGAGCACAATGTCTATGAGTCAGGATTGGCGTAAGTTGTGATTTACATTTCATACTTTATTACCAACATGTGAACTAACATATATATATATATATATATATATATATATATATATATATATATATATATATATATATATATATATATATATATATATATATATTACCATGTGAAGTTTAATGTGTGAAACTCGCTATTGGATGTCAAAGTCATTTGAGGCTGGCAACCTCAGCGTATAGAATGATGATTCATGAACCACGACTGCACGGGCTGGTGATTGCTTTATTGATAGTTTCGTAAAGAGAACTAAAAGCATAAAGTAGTTCCAGGTTCCCTATGGAGCAGGGAGGGAACGATGAAAGAAATGATGTACATTCTAATATAATAATTACATTTTCAAAGCAGTGTAAATGTCCTTATAAACTCATTCACTTCAAAATTAATGTTTCAAGCTTTAAACCAGTGTAAATGGCTATATGAAAATATTCATTTTAAAGTAATGGAAGTTTCAAACTTTTCAATCAGTGTAAAATATAAATGAAAACATATTCAATTTATATTGTGAACACTTTTCAGTCAGTGAAGATGTATATGTAAACTGACTGTTTGATTAACCTTTTCATTTAAATATAAAGTAACTATGAAAGCTATTCCTTTTAAATGTAAAGAAAGTTTTATCCCAAGGGATTAAATTTAATTCTCATCGAGGGTAATGTCTGAGTAATTGGGATGGTGGTATGGGAAGATAGGAACCCATAACTATGGGGTGGAAAACGCCGAACTCAGAAGAGCGTTTCGTACTATTCTTTTATCATAGTTATTGGTGGTACCAGCAGAAAGTACTATCTCTGGAACAAGAAGAGAACCGTGGCCTAAGCTTTAAGACGAAGGACCCACGTGGTAGACTCTCCTTGACATTTCTGGGAAATGAGCTATCCCCGACAACCTTGATCAGAGACGAGCGTGAGCTGAGTGAAAAGAACCAACCCATAAGAAGGAGCAAAACCATCATTGGCAGCTAAGTTCAAATATATGCTGCCACTTGAACTTCTTGTAACATCTCACATTCCATAAAGACTGTGATGATAACTTTTCTTGATCCATAACTATTCAATTTATCTTCCAGCTGATGAAACTCAAAGTGATTATTAAATTTTGTTATTTGTAATGTTACAAATTTAACTTCGATTTAATCATTTTAAAGTTACTGCATGTTTATCTCAGGCAAATTACTACACACACTCTAAACAGAGCTATACTAAAACAATAGAATTACACTAGGTAAATCAGGGGTGGGGGCTTAAACGAGCTGTCCTTAAGAAGTGCTTAAATCCTTCACAAAAGCGTCGGCAGAATTACAGAGTTAACATACTCAGCCAAAGCAGTATTGTTCTCGCTTATTCTGAATATCTTGTGAAGACTCCCTTTGTAATAGAAGCATCATCATCCTTCTATCTACATCTATGCCAAGAGTAATCTTGTGCGAAGGTAGATACCTTTGAAGCCCATATTAAATCCTCTTGAGTTTTTGCCACTCTTGGACCACAACTGCAAAGCAGGGGAGGCCTTACCATCACAATCATTATTTTCCTTTGCGCTGCTTATGGATCATGGAACCATCACTACAGCTGATCTCATTGATAGAAGCCTGTACCAAACATTCTCATGCTCTTGAAGCAGTGGTTTCTGTTGTTTGTTGTTTGACATGATGAGGCTGTGTCGTAAAATATTCTAATCCACATATATAAATTAAAAAGTAAATGTAAAGCCTAACAAATAACTTCAATAAAAGGAAAGAAGAATGGTAAAGAACAGTGCTGTCACAATGACTGTACTCGAAATCCCCCTTGTTTTCTCCTTCGTCTGCAAATTGTAACGTTTCACGTTGATAGTAAAAGCCTACTGCTTCAATACCCGCTTTCTACGATAAAACGTGTACTGCCTTTCTAAGAAAAACCTTGAGATACGCAAGCTGACCTATAATTAATATTCCATTCATGTCATTTTATACACTAAGTTACCACAAACGAAAGACAGATGGACTAAGGATAGAAAGAAAGGGAGGGGCTGAAAGCCGGAATGCAGGCAATACTACCACAGTCTCGCGATACACAATTACTACCATCACGCGTGTAAGGCCACAAGCACTAGCTTTTTTTTTCAAATCGACAGTGATAAAAAACACTACCCATACGAGTTAGGTTTTAAAAAACTTACAAAACGCTTATTAGGAAACATGACATTATACTGGTTTACGTTTGAAAAAATTACAGTACCCAGACACCACATCGTATTCGAAGTGAACGGGAGGTAGAAGAAAATACATATTTTGAACGCAGCCCCTTAGCCCCATTAAATTTATATATTTGGGTTCCTTAGGACTTGCTGACAAAGAATATGTTAAACGTTACGCAAATAGTCTAGGAATTAACAAATTATAGCCAAAAGAAATAGTGAGGGATGTCAGACAACACCAAAATCAGAATCGCTCAGTGGCAGATTTTCACACCACCATTGTACGGGAAATAGGCTGACATGTTACCTCCTATTTGATTGGCGGAAAGTAAATATAAGGCTAAACACGATTAGTCGGGCTATAAATATTGATTCTTTGTTGTTAGGGAAACGTGAGTAAGTGTACTTTTTTTCAAACGCTTGGGTAAACATGGCACGATTGGTTAGACCCGCCAATATAGTCAATCAGAGGCGTCAGGTCAGCACCACATTTTCAAATAAACTTACTAAAGAACCAGTGCGTTGAGCGCCAGTGCATATTTTTCTAAATAAAAGCCTGGGACATCGGCAGATCGAAATTGTGCTATATTCATTGCCAGTCAACGTAACTGTGTATTATTCCATGAATTGTGGGACCGTGGTCCTAAAGTTATTGAGCAGCACCTGGTCTGAGCTTTGCTGAACCTAGAGGCTGACAGCATACTCCTGGGTCCAGATAGTGACCAGTGAGGTGTCTCCAGAACACAAGGAGGCTATCGAGCAGAGGAGTCTTTTCTTGCCGCCGTCACGAAAGATAAGCGTCTGTGGCCAGAGGAGCTCAACATTATGCCCCCCCCCCTCAAAATCTGACTTTATAATAAAACAGAGGGAAAATACAGTGTTTAAATTGATAGGAACTGTGAACTTTTCCCCATATTATTTCCAAGATAAACAAACACTTGAAGTCATGATGACAAATAACAACATAGCTTGAAAAAACAAAACCAGTATTACCTCATATTACTACTACACAACTGACACACATAGGATAATATTAATAAAATATGTCACTACAAGGTTCATATTGATAAATTCTGTACATATAAATTGTAATTACAATTGATTGTGATTCCTGGTTCACTTTGTATTTGAATCAGGACACAAATATTAGTGAAAGTAATTAATACATATTTATATTTGAAAATTTACCAGTGACTCATTTAAGATAGTCTTATAGAGTGTTAAATGTGTGTGAGTGTCACAGTGTTGTCAAGTGTGGTGGAATAAATTAAATTGTTTATCTGTCTGTTGTTGTTGTGACTTACACTTCATCATATACATACCCTAGACATTTAACGTAGTCATCACAATATTCCAGAATAATTCTGACTGAGTTATAATGTGGTAGCAAGTAAGGTTATCTGTAAAACACTACACCTATTAGATACAGATACCTTCACAGCTGATCTCAGTCAGTACACTAAGTCCCCTATAAATATTTATAACATCCCACTTTACCACATATATTGGGGTCTCGCTCCAGGGATATTGAACTTTCTCCTGTTATAGATATTGGGAATAATAAGAATTAAAAGGTATCCTTGGGTGGAAATAAATAACGTTGAGCTCTCAGTGCCTGTAGTGTCCTTAGATAATTATTGAAAGATTGAATTGTTTACAATTGCATGTTAGACAATGGCCGACTTGGCAAAATTTCGATCTGCTGCTGTACAGACTGCGAAAGAGTTAGGAATGGACGGGCAAATTATGATTGCTTATGTCACTGCTGAATGTGACAAATATATTGAACGGGAAGAAAGAAGATTAGAAAAAGAGGCCGAAAGAAAACTAGAATCTGAAAGATTGGCCGAAGATAAGAGGTTAGAGGCTGAAAAGGAAATTAAGAGGTTGCAGATTGAGGCTGAGGCTAAGAGGTTGCAGATTGAGGCTGACAAAGAGGCTAAAGCATTGGAAGCCGAGGAAAGAAGACAGGCTGCAGAAAGAGAAGAGAAGAAATTAGCTGCAGAAAGGGAAGACAAGAGATTAGCTGCAGAGAGGGAAGCAGAAAAGGAGGAGAAGAGATTACAAAGGGAACATGAGTTACGACTAAGGGAGTTTGAGTTTCAAGGCCATGCTCCTGAAAATGGTGCCAGTCCCTTTGCCTCTGATGCCACTGCTAGTCAGGGAGCCTCAACCTCAGCTATGAATTTTCATTTAGATCATTTTGTTGAGAAAGACGATGATATTGAGAGCTATCTAAATAGATATGAACTATTAGCTACCACATATGGGTTAGAGAGAGAAAGGTGGAGCTTAAAGTTATCTCAAGGTCTTCGTGGGGCAGCTTATGAAGTTTTTGCCAAAATGAGCAGAGGTGATCAGGAAAATTATGACATGCTAAAGCAGGCTCTTTTGTTAAGATATGAAAAGAACGCAGAATTTTATAGGAAAAAATTTAGGAATGCTAAACTACTGTCAGGTGAAACCTATCACCAGTTCTCTGCACGGTTAGAGACATACTTGGAGAAATGGACTTCTCTGGGGAAAACCCAAGATCTTAAGGAAATGGTCCTTATAGAACAACTAAGAGAGTCCATGGCTCCAGACCTGAGAAAGTTTCTCATGGAACAAGGTGCAGAGAGGCTGGGTGAGTTGCTAAATGTTGCTGAAAGGTATCAAGCAGCTCAGGCAGAGGTATCAGATAACAAAAAGAAACAGGTGGAAAATTTTAGGGCACCACAGAACTTTAATAAATTTGATCCTAGAGATCAAAACAAAGGTAAGCACCAGTTTGATAGGCCACGGTATGACAATAAAAATAAAACCCCACAATTCGATGAAAGGAAATATGATGAAAGAAAATCTTTCAACCAAGGGAAAAGGTGGTGTAAAAATTGTAAGATGAACAATCATGACACTGACCGTTGCAGAAGGAACCCTGTAGTTATGGCCACCCTTCAGGTCAGGTCGACCTCAAGACAGGAGGAGGATATTATGTTAGATACCACTCCAGAAGAGATGAGGAAGGCACAGGCTGGGGATAAGACCCTCAAGCCTTGTTTCAGGAAATTGTCAACTTGTCATACAACTCCAGGCAAGGGAGATTTTTACATGAAAAACAAGTTGATGTATAGGAAGACTGGAGCTAGATCCAAAGGTCAGGGACAGCTGGTACTTCCTAAAAGATATAGGGCAGAATTAATAAGGAGCCTACATGTGAAACCAGATGGGGACCATGAAAAAATAGGTACCATCATCCAAAAGGTGGCTCACAATTATTATTGGCCCAAGGCAAGATGGGACATTGAGAATTTTGTAGAAAGGTGTAGCATAGCACATGAGGGAACACCCACAAGTGGGAACATTGATCAGGACCTGGACACGCCACGGGGCAAAATTAGGCCTGACAATAAAAAGAAAAATAAATTTGATAAAGTGGACCAAAGGGAATGGGAAGCCCCTTTTCACGGACAAGCTTCACTTAACTGTTTTACAATGGCCACTATGCGGAGAGTGCAAAAAGATGTCTTACCCCAGGATAAGCCGAAAATCCCTCAATCGGACTTAAACAAACTGGAGGAAGAAGATGTAGAGAGGAAATCTCTCATCAAGAATTTTAAGTGGGGAGAAAGCCCCAAGAAAAAAATTGGTAGCGGTCGTTTTGTGAATGATAAATCTGGGAAGAAAAATCATCACTATAGCGCTTCGAGTGGAAGAGACCATACCGGTGCATGGACAAATAGGTCCACAAAATTAAAGGTCCATATGTAACGCTGTTAAGAACGTGGACTGATGAAAAGGCAGAGGAAAATATTACATCCTCATACCAATATGTGAATGAGCTGACCACTCGTTTAAAAACTGGCTGGAAACTTGCCAATGAAAATTTGAAACAAGCCAGGAAGAAACATGCTGCCTATTATAACAGGAAAGCTAAAGACAGAGATTTGGCTGTGGGAGAGAAGGTACTGCTTCTTCTCCCCGGTAGTCAGAATAAGTTACAAATTGGATGGCAAGGTCCATATACAGTTCTAGAGAAGGTGTCTAGAACAATTATAAGATAGATAAGAAGGGGAAAGAAAAAATCTATCATGTGAATCTCCTGAAGAAATATTTGGAAAGAGAACATCAGGAAGAGACACACTTGTTGACCTTGTCCATCGCCATGGAGATGAAAAAGGAACCACTTTCATCATTTGAATATCCATTACACCCCTGTGAGACAGCGGCACAGGTGAAAATCAGTACACATTTAACGAAAACTCAGAAAGAGAGAGTGCAACAGGTTCTAGATAATCATGCAGAGGTGTTAACAGACCGACCAGGGCATACAAACTTATTGGAATATGATATGAAACTGATAGACCCCACACCTGTCTGTATGAAACCCTATTCGATTCCTTTTGCTAAGGAGAAAGCTTTGAAGGAAGAGATAGACTATTTGTTGAAGGAAGGAATTATTTCACACAGTGAATCTTCGTATAGTTCCGGTGTTGTACTCTTAAGGAAGCCCTCTGGAGAACATAGACTCTGTATAGATTACAGGAGACTGAATGCTATTACAGAAGGACAGGTGGATCCATTGCCGGATACAAATCAGTTGTTTGCCAGACTAAATAAAGCTAAATATTTCTCAAAGTGGATCTGAGTAAAGGATACTATCAGATTCCAGTAAAACCTGAGATCAGACAAAATTGTTGGATGTAAACAATTCGGAGGAACGTAATGAATCCCTGAGTTGCCTCTTTGATTGAGGATATTCCGAATGTTTCATACAGGCTAATAAGAAGATTATGGGATCCACTACGAAAACTCTGCTATCACCAGGTATATGTTATCTCCTCATAACGTACATTTTGAGGAAAATCTAATGTTCTCTGGACATGTCATTGCGCAGACTCAGAGAAGAGAAATGGTGAATACGGGTTGTGAAGCAGCATTAAGACAAGCAGTCACACTTGCGGCTGTTCAGTAACATAACCGAAAAATATTATTGGTTGTAGAGGTCTGAGGCAGATTTCATGAGTAGTGCCTACTCTGAATGGACCCAACTACATAAAACCATGATAGCACAACAGCAGAGTAAAGTCAAGTTGACTTACATTTATCTATGTGTATATAGAATAAAGGACTGACATAAGATGTCTGTTTTAAGAGGGGAGATGTCGTGAAATATTCTAATCCACATATATAAATTAAAAAGTAAATGTAAAGCCTAACAAATAACTTCAATAAAAGGAAAGAAGAATGGTAAAGAACAGTGCTGTCACAATGACTGTACTCGAAATCCCCCTTGTTTTCTCCTTCGTCTGCAAATTGTAACGTTTCACGTTGATAGTAAAAGCCTACTGCTTCAATACCCGCTTTCTACGATAAAACGTGTACTGCCTTTCTAAGAAAAACCTTGAGATACGCAAGCTGACCTATAATTAATATTCCATTCATGTCATTTTATACACTAAGTTACCATAAACGAAAGACAGATGGACTAAGGATAGAAAGAAAGGGAGGGGCTGAAAGCCGGAACGCAGGCAATACTACCACAGTCTCGCGATACACAATTACTACCATCACGCGTGTAAGGCCACAAGCACTAGCTTTTTTTCAAATCGACAGTGATAAAAAACACTACCCATACGAGTTAAGTTTTAAAAAACTTACAAAACGCTTATTAGGAAACATGACATTATACTGGTTTACGTTTGAAAACATTACAGTACCCAGACACCACATTGTATTCGAAGTGAACGGGAGGTAGAAGAAAATACATATTTTGAACGCAGCCCCTTAGCCCCATTAAATTTATATATTTGGGTTCCTTAGGACTTGCTGACAAAGAATATGTTAAACGTTACGCAAATAGTCTAGGAATTAACAAATTATAGCCAAAAGAAATAGTGAGGGATGTCAGACAACACCAAAATCAGAATCGCTCAGTGGCAGATTTTCACACCACCATTGTACGGGAAATAGGCTGACATGTTACCTCCTATTTGATTGGCGGAAAGTAAATGTAAGGCTAAACACGATTAGTCGGGCTATAAATATTGATTCTTTGTTGTTAGGGAAACGTGAGTAAGTGTACTTTTTTTCAAACGCTTGGGTAAACATGGCACGATTGGTTAGACCCGCCAATATAGTCAATCAGAGGCGTCAGGTCAGCACCACATTTTCAAATAAACTTACTAAAGAACCAGTGCGTTGAGCGCCAGTGCATATTTTTCTAAATAAAAGCCTGGGACATCGGCAGATCGAAATTGTGCTATATTCATTGCCAGTCAACGTAACTGTGTATTATTCCATGAATTGTGGGACCGTGGTCCTAAAGTTATTGAGCAGCACCTGGTCTGAGCTTTGCTGAACCTAGAGGCTGACAGCATACTCCTGGGTCCAGATAGTGACCAGTGAGGTGTCTCCAGAACACAGGGAGGCTATCGAGCAGAGGAGTCTTTTCTTGCCGCCATCACGAAAGATAAGCGTCTGTGGCCAGAGGAGCTCAACATTATGCCCCCCCCCCTCAAAATCTGACTTTATAATAAAACAGAGGGAAAATACAGTGTTTAAATTGATAGGAACTGTGAACTTTTCCCCATATTATTTCCAAGATAAACAAACACTTGAAGTCATGATGACAAATAACAACATAGCTTGAAAAAACAAAACCAGTATTACCTCATATTACTACTACACAACTGACACACATAGGATAATATTAATAAAATATGTCACTACAAGGTTCATATTGATAAATTCTGTACATATAAATTGTAATTACAATTGATTGTGATTCCTGGTTCACTTTGTATTTGAATCAGGACACAAATATTAGTGAAAGTAATTAATACATATTTATATTTGAAAATTTACCAGTGCCTCATTTAAGATAGTCTTATAGAGTGTTAAATGTGTGTGAGTGTCACAGTGTTGTCAAGTGTGGTGGAATAAATTAAATTGTTTATCTGTCTGTTGTTGTTGTGACTTACACTTCATCATATACATACCCTAGACATTTAACGTAGTCATCACAATATTCCAGAATAATTCTGACTGAGTTATAATGTGGTAGCAAGTAAGGTTATCTGTAAAACACTACACCTATTAGATACAGATACCTTCACAGCTGATCTCAGTCAGTACACTAAGTCCCCTATAAATATTTATAACATCCCACTTTACCACATATATTGGGGTCTCACTCCAGGGATATTGAACTTTCTCCTGTTATAGATATTGGGAATAATAAGAATTAAAAGGTATCCTTGGGTGGAAATAAATAACGTTGAGCTCTCAGTGCCTGTAGTGTCCTTAGATAATTACACTGACAAACAACATTTTTCTTTCTTATATAAGAATAAGTGTTCTTAGGTCAGTTTCTTGCGCTGATTTCAAATTTGAAATCCGTTTATCTCTATCACGTCGGGTTCTTAAGATATTTGTGAATAAATATATTTTTGTGAAACCGTTATTTGCTCCGTTTCAATTTTACTATATAACTTTTTAAAAATTAATAAAATGCAAAATAATTCTACTTTTTATACTGCTAAAAGATGCATGACATATGTTACGTTATATTTCAAATAGTTACTGTATTTTGAAATAATTCTGAGTGAAATATGGCTTCTAGAATTTGTAGAAATTCGGCTGATCTGTTCTGTTACGTGTGCGGATATTTTACCGATCGTGTTCACCAGAAAAACTTTACACCATTGCTAAAGAAAGCATATGAACTTTATTTCGATCCGAAAGTTGATGATGCACATAAATCTTGGAAGCCAAATGCAGTTTGTTCGACTTGTGCAAATACATTGGCAGGTTGGTTACGAAAATCGCCGAAGCATAAGTCGATGCCTTTTGGAGTGCCAGTAATATGGCGTGAACCGACAAATCACGCTACTGATTGTTACTTCTGCTTGACAAATATCTATGGTTTCACTTTTAAAACTAGAAAGTCTGTGGTTTATCCAAATATTGAATCGGTTTCGAAACCAGTGCCTCATGATCCAATCACGTGTCCGATCCCAGTTCCACCAGAACAATATCCGTTGGACGTGAATGAACCATCAGAAAGTGATAGTTTACCTGCTTTAGAATCTAATTCTGACTCGGATTATGTACCGGTGAAGGATGGTGTTCACTTAATTAACCATTCAGAACTTTCAGATGTAATACGTGTTCTCGCTCTCACCAAAGGACAAGCGGAATTACTCGGTTCGCGACTCAAAGAATGGAATCTTTTAGCGCCCAATACTCCGATATCTAAATTTCGTCATAGACACAGAGAACTTGTTCAATACTTTGAGATGGATGATGACATTTGCTATTGCAAAGATGTAAAAGGTCTAATGGTGCACCTCGGTCATGAGCACATAGTCAACGAATGGCGACTTTTCATCGACTCTTCCAAGACTAGTCTAAAAGCCGTGTTATTGCATAACGGACATTTATTTTCATCAATTCCAGTCGCCTACTCTGTTCATATGAAAGAAACTTATGACAACATGGCTATACTTTTGGCAAAAATAAAGTACAATGACTACCAATGGCGGATTTGGGGAGACCTAAAGGTCATTGCAATTCTCACGGGCATGCAGACTGGGTATACTAAATTTTGTTGCTTCTTATGTGAATGGGACAGCCACAACAGACAGGAACATTATGCAAGAAAGGTGTGGCCTATCAGGGATCGTATGCAGCTTGGGCATAAAAATGTAATACACGAGCCATTAGTTAACAAAGACAGCATCATTTTACCACCGTTACATATAAAGTTGGGGCTCGTGAAGAATTTCGTAAAAGCGTTAGATAAAACGAGCAAAGCTTTCACTTATCTTCGAGAAAAGTTTCCGCAAGTTAGCGATGCAAAGATAAAGGAAGGTATCTTTGTAGGACCTCAGATTAGGAAAGTTATTGCAGACAAACAATTCGAGAACTTGTTACATGGTAGTGAACTTCGCGCATGGATGGCATTCAAATCGATCGTCGATAACTTTCTGGGAAATCACAAATCTGTCGACTATGTGCATATTGTTAAGCAGTGCATAGATGCATACAGAATTATGGGCTGTAACATGTCCCTCAAAATCCATTTGCTCGATTCGCATCTTGACTTTTCCCCTGACAACCTTGGCGAAGTCAGCGATGAACATGGAGAACGATTCCATCAAGATATCGCCGTAATGGAGTCACGTTATCAAGGACGGTGGAGTGTGACCATGCTTGCCGATTATTGTTGGATGCTTCATAGCGATGTACTACATGCCATTCACCGACGAAAGTCGACTGCAAAGAAATTCAAGCCTACATAACTGTTATACTTCTTGTACAAATGATGTTGTAATACTGTATGCGTTGTTAAAAAACTTCAATTGCGTATCTCTAGAGATCCCGACCTGATAGAGAAAAACGGTTTGCAGATTTAAAAACAGCGCATTAAAATTGACCAGAAAAACATAGAAATGTTAGAGAAAGAAAAAAAAAAATTTTTTTTTGTTAGTCAGTGTTATTGAAAGAATGAATTGTTTACAATTGCATGTTAGACAATGGCCGACTTGGCAAAATTTCGATCTGCTGCTGTACAGACTGCGAAAGAGTTAGGAATGGACGGGCAAATTATGATTGCTTATGTCACTGCTGAATGTGACAAATATATTGAACGGGAAGAAAGAAGATTAGAAAAAGAGGCCGAAAGAAAACTAGAATCTGAAAGATTGGCCGAAGATAAGAGGTTAGAAGCTGAAAAGGAAATTAAGAGGTTGCAGATTGAGGCTGAGGCTAAGAGGTTGCAGATTGAGGCTGACAAAGAGGCTAAAGCATTGGAAGCCGAGGAAAGAAGACAGGCTGCAGAAAGAGAAGAGAAGAAATTAGCTGCAGAAAGGGAAGACAAGAGATTAGCTGCAGAGAGGGAAGCAGAAAAGGAGGAGAAGAGATTACAAAGGGAACATGAGTTACGACTAAGGGAGTTTGAGTTTCAAGGCCATGCTCCTGAAAATGGTGCCAGTCCCTTTGCCTCTGATGCCACTGCTAGTCAGGGAGCCTCAACCTCAGCTATGAATTTTCATTTAGATCATTTTGTTGAGAAAGACGATGATATTGAGAGCTATCTAAATAGATATGAACTATTAGCTACCACGTATGGGTTAGAGAGAGAAAGGTGGAGCTTAAAGTTATCTCAAGGACTTCGTGGGGCAGCTTATGAAGTTTTTGCCAAAATGAGCAGAGGTGATCAGGAAAATTATGACATGCTAAAGCAGGCTCTTTTGTTAAGATATGAAAAGAACGCAGAATTTTATAGAAAAAAATTTAGGAATGCTAAACTACTGTCAGGTGAAACCTATCACCAGTTCTCTGCACGGTTAGAGACATACTTGGAGAAATGGACTTCTCTGGGGAAAACCCAAGATCTTAAGGAAATGGTCCTTATAGAACAATTAAGAGAGTCCATGGCTCCAGACCTGAGAAAGTTTCTCATGGAACAAGGTGCAGAGAGGCTGGGTGAGTTGCTAAATGTTGCTGAAAGGTATCAAGCAGCTCAGGCAGAGGTATCAGGTAATAAAAAGAAACAGGTAGAAAATTTTAGGGCACCACAGAACTTTAATAAATTTGATCCTAGAGATCAAAACAAAGGTAAGCACCAGTTTGATAGGCCACGGTATGACAATAAAAATAAAACCCCACAATTCGATGAAAGGAAATATGATGAAAGAAAATCTTTCAACCAAGGGAAAAGGTGGTGTAAAAATTGTAAGATGAACAATCATGACACTGACCATTGCAGAAGGAAACCTGTATATATGGCCACCCTTCAGGTCAGGTCGACCTCAAGACAGGAGGAGGATATTATGTTAGATACCACTCCAGAAGAGATGAGGAAGGCACAGGCTGGGGATAAGACCCTCAAGCCTTGTTTCAGGAAATTGTCAACTTGTCATACAACTCCAGGCAAGGGAGATTTTTACATGAAAAACAAGTTGATGTATAGGAAGACTGGAGCTAGATCCAAAGGTCAGGGACAGCTGGTACTTCCTAAAAGATATAGGGCAGACTTAATAAGGAGCCTACATGTGAAACCAGATGGGGACCATGAAAAAATAGGTACCATCATCCAAAAGGTGGCTCACAATTATTATTGGCCCAAGGCAAGATGGGACATTGAGAATTTTGTAGAAAGGTGTAGCATAGCACATGAGGGAACACCCACAAGTGGGAACATTGATCAGGACCTGGACATGCCACGGGGCAAAATTAGGCCTGACAATAAAAAGAAAAATAAATTTGATAAAGTGGACCAAATGGAATGGGAAGCCCCTTTTCACGGACAAGCTTCACTTAACTGTTTTACAATGGCCACTATGCGGAGAGTGCAAAAAGATGTCTTACCCCAGGATAAGCCGAAAATCCCTCAATCGGACTTAAACAAACTGGAGGAAGAAGATGTAGAGAGGAAATCTCTCATCAAGAATTTTAAGTGGGGAGAAAGCCCCAAGAAAAAAATTGGTAGCGGTCGTTTTGTGCATGATAATTCTGGGAAGAAAAATCATCACTATAGCGCTTCGAGTGGAAGAGACCAAACCGGTGCATGGACAAATAGGTCCACAAAATTAAAGGTCCATATGTAACGCTGTTAAGAACGTGGACTGATGAAAAGGCAGAGGAAAATATTACATCCTCATACCAATATGTGAATGAGCTGACCACTCGTTTAAAAACTGGCTGGAAACTTGCCAATGAAAATTTGAAACAAGCCAGGAAGAAACATGCTGCCTATTATAACAGGAAAGCTAAAGACAGAGATTTGGCTGTGGGAGAGAAAGTACTGCTTCTTCTCCCCGGTAGTCAGAATAAGTTACAAATTGGATGGCAAGGTCCATATACAGTTCTAGAGAAGGTGTCTAGAACCAATTATAAGATAGATAAGAAGGGGAAAGAAAAAATCTATCATGTGAATCTCCTGAAGAAATATTTGGAAAGAGAAAATCAGGAAGAGACACACTTGTTGACCTTGTCCATCGCCATGGAGATGAAAAAGGAACCACTTTCATCATTTGAATATCCATTACACCCCTGTGAGACAGCGGCACAGGTGAAAATCAGTACACATTTAACGAAAACTCAGAAAGAGAGAGTGCAACAGGTTCTAGATAATCATGCAGAGGTGTTAACAGACCGACCAGGGCATACAAACTTATTGGAATATGATATGAAGCTGATAGACCCCACACCTGTATGTATGAAACCCTATTCGATTCCTTTTGCTAAGGAGAAAGCTTTGAAGGAAGAGATAGACTATTTGTTGAAGGAAGGAATTATTTCACACAGTGAATCTTCGTATAGTTCCGGTGTTGTACTCCTAAGGAAGCCCTCTGGAGAACATAGACTCAGTATAGATTACAGGAGACTGAATGCTATTACAGAAGGACAGGTGGATCCATTGCCGGATACAAATCAGTTGTTTGCCAGACTAAATAAAGCAAAATATTTCTCAAGGGTGGATCTGAGTAAAGGCTACTATCAGATTCCAGTAAAACCTGAGATCAGAAAAAATTGTTGGATGTAAACAATTCGGAGGAACGTAATGAATCCCTGAGTTGCCTCTTTGATTGAGGATATTCCGAATGTTTCATACAGGCTGATAAGAAGATTATGGCATCCACTACGAAAACTCTGCTATCACCAGGTATATGTTATCTCCTCATAACGTACATTTTGAGGAAAATCTAATGTTCTCTGGACATGTCATTGCGCAGACTCAGAGAAGAGAAATGGTGAATACGGGTTGTGAAGCAGCATTAAGACAAGCAGTCACACTTGCGGCTGTTCAGTAACATAACCGAAAAATATTATTGGTTGTAGAGGTCTGAGGCAGATTTCATGAGTAGTGCCTACTCTGAATGGACCCAACTACATAAAACCATGATAGCACAACAGCAGAGTAAAGTCAAGTTGACTTACATTTATCTATGTGTATATAGAATAAAGGACTGACATAAGATGTCTGTTTTAAGAGGGGAGATGTCGTGAAATATTCTAATCCACATATATAAATTAAAAAGTAAATGTAAAGCCTAACAAATAACTTCAATAAAAGGAAAGAAGAATGGTAAAGAACAGTGCTGTCACAATGACTGTACTCGAAATCCCCCTTGTTTTCTCCTTCGTCTGCAAATTGTAACGTTTCACGTTGATAGTAAAAGCCTACTGCTTCAATACCCGCTTTCTACGATAAAACGTGTACTGCCTTTCTAAGAAAAACCTTGAGATACGCAAGCTGACCTATAATTAATATTCCATTCATGTCATTTTATACACTAAGTTACCATAAACGAAAGACAGATGGACTAAAGATAGAAAGAAAGGGAGGGGCTGAAAGCCGGAACGCAGGCAATACTACCACAGTCTCGCGATACACAATTACTACCATCACGCGTGTAAGGCCACAAGCACTAGCTTTTTTTTCAAATCGACAGTGATAAAAAACATTACCCATGCGAGTTAGGTTTTAAAAAACTTACAAAACGCTTATTAGGAAACATGACATTATACTGGTTTACGTTTGAAAACATTACAGTACCCAGACACCACATCGTATTCGAAGTGAACGGGAGGTAGAAGAAAATACATATTTTGAACGCAGCCCCTTAGCCCCATTAAATTTATATATTTGGGTTCCTTAGGACTTGCTGACAAAGAATATGTTAAACGTTACGCAAATAGTCTAGGAATTAACAAATTATAGCCAAAAGAAATAGTGAGGGATGTCAGACAACACCAAAATCAGAATCGCTCAGTGGCAGATTTTCACACCACCATTGTACGGGAAATAGGCTGACATGTTACCTCCTATTTGATTGGCGGAAAGTAAATGTAATGCTAAACACGATTAGTCGGGCTATAAATATTGATTCTTTGTTGTTAGGGAAACGTGAGTAAGTGTACTTTTTTTCAAACGCTTGGGTAAACATGGCACGATTGGTTAGACCCGCCAATATAGTCAATCAGAGGCGTCAGGTCAGCACCACATTTTCAAATAAACTTACTAAAGAACCAGTGCGTTGAGCGCCAGTGCATATTTTTCTAAATAAAAGCCTGGGACATCGGCAGATCGAAATTGTGCTATATTCATTGCCAGTCAACGTAACTGTGTATTATTCCATGAATTGTGGGACCGTGGTCCTAAAGTTATTGAGCAGCACCTGGTCTGAGCTTTGCTGAACCTAGAGGCTGACAGCATACTCCTGGGTCCAGATAGTGACCAGTGAGGTGTCTCCAGAACACAGGGAGGCTATCGAGCAGAGGAGTCTTTTCTTTCCGCCATCACGAAAGATAAGCGTCTGTGGCCAGAGGAGCTCAACATTATGCCCCCCCCCCCCTCTCAAAATCTGACTTTATAATAAAACAGAGGGAAAATACAGTGTTTAAATTGATAGGAACTGTGAACTTTTCCCCATATTATTTCCAAGATAAACAAACACTTGAAGTCATGATGACAAATAACAACATAGCTTGAAAAAACAAAACCAGTATTACCTCATATTACTACTACACAACTGACACACATAGGATAATATTAATAAAATATGTCACTACAAGGTTCATATTGATAAATTCTGTACATATAAATTGTAATTACAATTGATTGTGATTCCTGGTTCACTTTGTATTTGAATCAGGACACAAATATTAGTGAAAGTAATTAATACATATTTATATTTGAAAATTTACCAGTGCCTCATTTAAGATAGTCTTATAGAGTGTTAAATGTGTGTGAGTGTCACAGTGTTGTCAAGTGTGGTGGAATAAATTAAATTGTTTATCTGTCTGTTGTTGTTGTGACTTACACTTCATCATATACATACCCTAGACATTTAACGTAGTCATCACAATATTCCAGAATAATTCTGACTGAGTTATAATGTGGTAGCAAGTAAGGTTATCTGTAAAACACTACACCTATTAGATACAGATACCTTCACAGCTGATCTCAGTCAGTACACTAAGTCCCCTATAAATATTTATAACATCCCACTTTACCACAGGCTGCCAGTCTTAAACACAACCTTTTAGTTACTGCCTTTTATGACATGCCTGAAAATACAATAGTCCTATTCTTTATCGTCTCTCCCGAGACCCCCCGGGAATTACACGGGGGTCTGGTTGTTATGGTAATGACTAAACGTCGTACTTGCATATTTGTTTCCGAGTGACACATTGGTTAGAGCACTTGCCTCTCCGGGTAAAAAATATCCCTGGTTCGAAACCAGATCGCGTCATACTCAATCCTATCAATCAGTAAATGGGTACCTGACTCTGCTCTTGCCGTAAGACAAAGGCAGCGAGGAAGGGAACTAGTCATCACTTCACATACAGTTGAGACCTAGTGTATGTGAAATCTCTAACACTTCACTCCTCTGCGGTATTATTAGTTAAACAACAACCTGCAGCAGCAGACTACAAGCTACTTGGATTTACCGGACTAAAAAAAGAGATTTTCCGACGTGATGAAAATGTTTTTAATGTATTTAGATTAATAAGTTTTTCCTCGATAAAGATCTAGCAATCGGAACGTTGGTCATTTCTTTATCCTTGGTCCCAGTGTGACTTTAATGTAGTCCCATAGAAGAAACAGCCGTAGGGTAGAGAAGTGTTAGAAACTTCACCATAATAGGTCCATAATTTTATGAGGTGGGGTGTTCAGTTCCCATCTTCGCTACCTTTACCTTACACAACAAATTTACTTACACGGTATCAGCAGGCTACAGTAAACTCTCCACATAAACAACAAATATCGTAAACAGTGCATAAAAGCTGAGCGCCGGAAACAAACACAGCTGGTAACATGTAAGTATAACTATAAACGTGCAGAGGTCGCCCAGTGCGTCTGTTTCATCATCAACAAACCACTTCTTTCCTGTCAGGGGATAGCCCATCAACACGAGCTCTTTCGTACCACCTGCCCTGAGTTATCTTTCTCCGGTTTCTGCTAAAGCTAGCCTTGTTGACCACTGCTAGGTGGTCCCTGTCTCGTGTTTTCTTGTTGGATTTCAGTTTTATTAATCATTGGGGATTCATTCATTCATTGACATGCTTTATCCAGTGTTATGGAAAGTGGCCTCCATAACGTGTGCTGCTCTAATTCTATTAGCTACAAGTAAGCAACCCGCCAAAATAATACGGGGGGGGGGGGGGGCGGGGGGGGGTGGTGGTAATTATATTGTCCACTTTTTGCTGCACGTCCAGATGATGGCACTAATTCTTTTCCATTCCATTTCAACTTCATTGGATCTTTGTAATTAAACTTTTAATGAGTTCTGGTCAATTCACTATGAAAAAATTAATAAGCCTGCGTGATTTTATTATGGATGTTTAATATTGTTTTCACTGTGCAATGCACGCCGTTTCCGTATGTCACGGTTTGCTTCCCCTTAGCTCTGCAATAGTGGTCCAACAGTGGCCAAAACTCAAGGGTATCTAATGTGGGTCTTCAAAGTTCTTTGGCAGAAAAACCAAGATCCTTGCCTAAATTCAAGTAAAAGGTGTGAAGGTTTTGGGACTCGGTCATTCTGAGCGAGAAGTCTCTTTACAAAGCAACACAAAAAATGCAATTGCTACTTAACTAGTGAAACTTAACAAAATTACAACATCAATTTAGCCACAACAAGTGAACTTCTTATTTCTCCTTACTTTTGTTAGAGAAAATTTTGTTTCTTTCCAATTATTCAATTATTCTTAGCAAAATTATTTTACTGTTATTTATCAAAAAATACACTCTGACAATATTCTTTCAGTAAATCTAAAATTTATGTCAGTCACGTCTAGGGGAATAACTAGACAGGTTCTATAATCTGAGACGGGACACCAATTTTATTTATCACACTTTGCGTCCGACTTCAATCCCAAGACGAGACCACAATTTGTCACGGTTTGCCTCCCCTTAGCTCTGCAGCAGTGGTCCAACAGTGGCTAAAGTGTCAGGTTATATTGCCTGTCTTCCCTCGCATTTGTTTGTTACGATGTTAACCAGGGCTCCAATCGGAAGGGGTGTTGTGCATTCATTCCGAATGTCTGCCATGCGTGTTTTGTGGGGTAATTCACATTATTTCCAAATGAAAATTTCTGTGCATTCATGCAAAGGTCATGTCTCCCAAATATGGAATGAAAACATCCGATCATCTCTCGGCAATGTTTTCTCAAATACAACATCTTACTTTCATTAAACGTAATGTTTTTGTAACAAGGTGTACCGAAAACGATTATGTCATTTTTGTCTGTCCAGAAATGTGTCGCACAGGCGAGTAATCTAACTACCCGTCGCTTGCACAAACAAAATTCTTCGTTTACTTATCTGATCGAGGAAGGCACATCAGTCTTATCAGCGATTAAACAAATTCGCTTGGCGATTTTAGTGCTAATCCGTGGCCTGATGTCGGGCACACCCGAAATTTTCCAACATAATTGTCGGTTAATATTATCCATCCGTCTCCTTTTCCAGCAGGGATGAACGGGTAAACAAATAGACATGAAGACTTACCACTGAGAGGAGTGTAAGATGATTTGAAAGAACTAAATATCTGCTTGATAGCAGGGAAATAAAATATGCCGGCCACAGAAAAGCACGTTACTTAGTCCACTCAAAATATGTAACTAAATACTGCCGGGGAGGAAAAGAGATCGACCCAATATTTCTGTGTCACCGTATTGTTCTGAAAATATGTGGGGATTTTTTCATTGTTGATTACAAGACATTTCTTTTAGACAATACATAAAATGGTGATTCCTGTTTTCAGATTCTACCGGTAATAGATTTGTCTCGCTGGCACATGCCAGTGTTACTCACATTAATTCCATCTAGTCTCCCCAGTATTTTCTATGAAGTTGTTAATAGCAGTGAAAAATAAAGCCAACAACAGAATGGATTAATAGTATTGTAGACAGGAAGTTGTGGAGAGACATGATTACCTACGCCACCAGACATAGTACTGGAAGAAGAACAAGAATATCCAACAGATACAAGTAAGGATATAGCAATTTTAAATTTCATAGATGTCATCTTCCTTGACAAGAAAATAAGAAGAAACGGAGGGACAACTAAACACATGACATGGGAGAAGAAAAATATTGAACTTATTCAAAGCATTGAATGCCATAGGATGCCTGAAATTCACGCTATACATATGCGGACCACTAAGAAGAAATAACATTTTCAGGATTCATTTCACCTCGGGTATTTTGTGAGTATATTATAGATCTGAGAATTTATAACACAGCAAAGAAAAAAATAAGTTTACGTTTATTAAAAGTCAGGTCATCTAACATTGTGACTTAGTAATACATTTATTTATGTACTCATTTAAAGTTTGTCAGTAATCAGACTGGAGCAGGTAATAGTTCCATGTGGTTGGTTGGTAACAGAAAGTTTTCGAATGTCTCTCTAAAACAGGTCTGGCTCGACATTAAGTCTGTTCATGTATTTATTTTTCATATGTACGAAAGATGAAAATGTACATTCGACAGGGTTTTAGTGGCAAAAGGCGTCAAGAGTTTTATTACCCTTTTAAAAGCATTGGAATACAAGGGCTGCGCATGTAACCACAATTCTACCAAAGCTGTTGAAGAAAAGATTATCTTTTAAAGAAGAAACACAAAATAACTCAACAAGTTGATCTTCCTCATTAGGCAGCAGCATTTTCAATCTTCAGGAAAAGGTTTTTTTCATCCACTATTTTTTGTTCCATTGGAAGACATTCTTGTTCTTCGTTCACTTTGATATGTCGACTAGATTACGTTCATATACAGCTGTGGTCGGAAACTGTTGGTATCTTCGTAGATTTTTTCTATGAATGGTACTGGTGACGTCCATATGTGCTTTCTCTGTTCCTCATATATTGGACTGTTCGTCGACATTTGAAACCGACGAAAGCTGTGTTAACTGTCCCGTTAATGTGTCAAGTTTGTACTGTTTACTGTAATATGTATCGTTAAGAGATCTGCCACGAATGTGACACTGGATTACCTGCGGCATGTAGTTTTTGTTAGTTTTTATATATAATAACTCCTTTTTTTTCCCTTAACCAGCGGCACTTTGGTTTTCAGCCCTTCGGCCCAGTGACATGTCATTGCGAGGCTGGGGAACCTAAGGACTTTCCTTCCAACCTGGTCAGGAGCTTTGCTCCTTCATATCCACAGAGGGTTTATCTCAGGAGCCGTTCAGGTTATTCAGTCAAAATCCCGATCGTTGACACTTCTTCAAATGCTGACGCCCGGGCTTGAACCTTGAAAACCTGGTCGCCAGCGCAACGTTGTAACCATTACACCAGCGCGGCTCCCATATAATGACTTCAACTTTCGTTAGCTAGTTTATAATATAAGAAATAGTGCAGTATATTTTTCTTTACATCTCGGCTGCGATAGTTCTTTTGTGTTACATTTCTACCGTTTTTATGCATTTGTGGTGTTAATATTTTTCTCTGTGTGTATTCAGTAAAGCTTACACATCTCGTTTTGCAGGTTTCTTCTCTATGTGATTGAGGGAAGGGTAATTCACGACAAGTTTTGTCAGTAGTTGTTTGGTTTTGTTTTGTTTTGTTTCGTTTTGGTTTTAAGGACCATCCTTATTGCACACGGGCAACTCCACAAGTCCTCCGATCTCCTCCCTTATATCACACGGTGAAGATCTCAGCACAGTGCACGGATTCTGCAGCACCGGCGACGATCCCACTGTGTGTATACAGGAATCACACATTCTATAAATATTTTTGTAATGGGTAGGTTTTCTAATTTTTTAATGTTGCCAGGGCAGTAGTTGTTGGAACATGTACTCCTCAGGGAGATGCATTGATCTGGGTATACGAGTATGATCTGTGATTTGGGTGGTCTGTTAAAGCGTGATTTGTATTTGTGATTGATGTGTATGGGAGTTGTTGTCAGCTGTTCGTGTCTGAACAACAGGATATGTTTACAGGGTGAATGAATGTCAGGAGATGACTAGTGAGTTGAGCGAGCGTAGTGCAAGGGCAGTTGGAACGAGAGATGTTGTCGAGTGACGGAGAAAGTGAGATGGTATGATTAAGTTGTTGTAGAGACACCAGGTTAATTTCAGTGTATTAAATTCAGGATGTTGACTGGTGAAGTCATGGGCTATTTTGTATTGTAACCAGCATGCCGAGAAATATGCGAGGAATGTCGATTTGTTTAGTGTACAATGTAGTCACATAGTAGATAATGTCATGGTGTAGTGAAGTTTTAGAGAATTCACTATCCTAGGTCCAGCATCGAGAGATGAGGTGGCCAGTTCCATTCCTCACTGGTTTTCCTTTCCTAACTCAAGTGCAAAGTCATGCACCCATTTACAGCTGGGTAGACTGAAGCGTGTCGATACCGTGAATCAAACCCGGCACTTTTGCCTCGAAAGACCAGCGCTCTAACCACTCTGTCAATCAGGCGCTTGGTCTTGTGTACAAGTTTTATTGTGTGCACCACAATATCTATTTGTTATTATGAAGAGTTACTGACTTATTAAAACAAGGACATTGACTCGGCTGTTATGGCGTAACATTACTACCAGTGAGTGGTGTCCTGCTGTTACAGTAATCTTGACGTTTAGATGGCGGGTCTGACACGGCAAGGCACACAGTTGACTTTGTGATTGTAGACCTTATTTGTGCCCCGTGTCAGGCATCTTTGTAGCATATTTTTTTTTGTCATTGTAAGACATGAAATAGTCTTTTAATTGAACCGCCTTTTACGCCATGTGTCCCTTCTTGTACTCAACAATATTACATAGAAGTTGTTGCTCATTTGTTGCACGAAGTCACTGAGAAAAGAGAGCGTACCAAATTTATTACTGTCAGTACGGTGAGTCGAGACCTTTAATTTCATAAATGTTGCCCAAGTCTAGTCCTGCACACAGATTACAGTAGAAGTGGAACATTGATATTCACCTTATGAATTGTGCCAAATAGCGACTTATTTCTGTTCAGTTGATTTTAGGTTTTAATATTTTGTCACATTTTTACGTCAGTACATCAGGAACTTCTCAGTCTTCTTTGCGGACGCATCATGGGACTGTGGACCTCACGTTAGGAAACGCTGCCGTAGAAGATCCCCACAAAAACTGTGGGTGTAATATTCTATGTTTTGAATAGTAAATAAATAAATATTACACATAAAGGTATGTTTCAGGCACTCGTAAGAAATAAACACGTAGGAAATCTTTATTTGTTTATGTTTTGAATGGAAGGATGAATTGCTAAAATATAGCTGCTCTCTATGCTTCTCTATCCTTTGCGTTGTTTTCTCTCTCCCCCCCCCCTCTCTCACTCTCTCTCTCACTCTCACCAGTTGTTGTTTTTTTGTTCCATTCTCATACATTAAGATTCTTGAGAAGCTGTTGGAATAAAATAGATGTATTGAAAGCTATTCAGCTGAATATACTTGTTCCAGGCACAACCTCACATTAATCGCCTTTTACAGCACGCCTGAAGATGTTGTAGTCATATTCATTCATTATCTCTTCAGAGACCCCCCCCCCCGGAACTTCACGGGGGGCACTTAAAGTACTTCATCGACATAATCATTTAAACTTCGCTCCAAATCGTTATTGAAAGTAAAAAATAAACCTGACCGCAAGGTGTTTTATATTTTGACACGTGTCATAATATAACCGACGGACCTTGTCTCTAGGTTGAACGGAGCGCGCCTCACCAAAACGAGGCAAAATAATAAAGATGTATGTTGGTATCAGTAATAAGTTATCATTTTTGTCCTCCACAGATCCACTGCTGGTTTGGAAGAAAGCCAACATTTTAAAATGTTCTACCCTTACACAGATTGTATTCTGGAGAAGCTGTTACAGGCAACCAGTAAATGTTTGGGTAAGTTCTCGTCGTTTTCATCTAACACATCATCGTTATCTTTGCAACAGTTGTCGTTATCGCTGCAATCACTATCGTTATCTTTGTAGTCATAATGATCATCTTAACACTTTACAATATTCATCGTTATCTTTGCAACAATAATAATTAACTTAGCTTTCATAATGATCATCTTGCCACGTCTACTCGCTCACTCACTCACTTACTTACTCACTAACTCACTCACACACTCACCCAATCAATCACTAACCCACTCAATCACTCACTCACCCACACACTTACTCAGTCACTCACTTACTCTTTCACTCACTCACTATCCATCACTCATTCACTTATTCAATCTCTAACTCACTCACTGACTCAATTACTTACTTACGAATGAAATCTTTACGTTACCACGGTAAAGAAATAGGCATTATTCCTGTTTGACACGTATGTCCTGCAATAATATAATTGAACGAATAGACCACAACTTTGTTTTTTTTATGTATGTATATATGCCCTGATATAACCGACGGGCTATGTGTCTAGGTTGAACGTGACGAGCCGAGCCAAAACGAGACAAACTAAAGCAAATTAAACAGCACTATTAGCCCACTACCATATATGTTCTAGTCATGTATGGAAGACAACATATTCCCGCAGTATAAAGAAACACAGAATTATCGGTAATAAAATAATACCGAATGTTATAACAGCAGAACAAGATTGTAGTAATAATAATTATTTTTAATGTTATTTGTTTGGTACTATTATTATTTTAAAATGTAATACAGTTACTCGACTAGGGAGACTTATATAACAGCCTTATCTTACAGGTTAAAAGCCCGACCAACATCATTTACAGTTATAAATTATTTTTTAGATTTAATTTATAGTAATCAAGAACTAATCGTCGTAATCATCGACAACACTAGTCATAGACAACTTTCAACACCTAAAATGTACTTTCGCAACGTGTAAAGCAGAAAGCAATGTGTCGTGGTTGAGTAAAGTGTAGAGTATTTGTCGAGTTGGACAATAGTAGTGAAATCGACAAGGTATAGTGGACTGACAGAGTTATAGCTTACACACACAGAAAGGTGTAAATAGGAGATGGACTTGAGACAACCTGGAAGAAGATTTATCAAAGTGATCTCTCTCTCCAAGCCTCAACTCACTTTTACTGTCTAAGCACCTCCTGCTCTCACTCTTTTCTCTTATCAAACATAGAGATTATAGTAAAGAGCTAAAACAAGTTAATTATGGATGAAAAGGGTCGGGAACAGCGCATTAATAAATGTGTAAACTTTATTAAAGAAGAAAAGCATGGAATTAATGCATATCATCATACACAGCATAAATTACATCAATAATCAAAATATTCATCAATAACCTTCATTAATGCAAATACACACCCACAAACACACACACCACCAACACTCATAACCTGTAGAACACAGAGGAATGAAATAACTGTCTAACAGTCTGTCCGTTTTTCGTGGGACCAAGTACAATGCTTCCGACAGTGTCTTTTACGTAAAAATATACTCCATGTGAATGGACTTGACCTGTATAAATCCACTGTAGTCGCTATTTTTGGTGGCACCCTGATTTCGCGATGGGGACTGGAAGACTGTCTATCTCCTGCTGACCAAATAAACGAACTGAGCGACAGCCTGTCCGCTTTTCGTGGGACCAAATGTGCTAGCCCCAGAAAGTGTCTTACGGATAAATATCCTTCAAGATGAATGAAGTGAAATACCCAACTTTCCTTGTAGGTGCTATACGTTGGTGACCGCTACTTGCGTGAGGGGGGCGGGAACTCTGTCCATAGATGGCTGCTCATACGTGCGAGGTTTTAAGTATCCAGAAATACACCAGAAGAAGTCACTTGAGGACACGGAGTCCCAGGCGTTCTTATCCGGCGCTAGGCTCTGCTTGGCTGTAAATCCTGTTTAAACTGGTTTGGCTGTGGTTTGCTGAGTGCCCCGTTTAGGCACACAAAGTCGGGTGATATCAGATTCTGCTATAGACATGCTGGGCGGTTTTGATATTCTGGAAGCGGCAATGCTCTGGTTGGTAATCCAATAGGCGAGTAGGGAACTACTACTGCATTTGGTGATTCCAGATTTAGCGTTGGCTCCGTCGCATTGCGTGAGCTTAACTTGGCGTTGACAAGGGGTTTTGATTCAGGAACGGGGTTGACGATTCGTGACGCTAGCGGTATTCAGAAACCCTCTAGATCGAAGAGAATATGACGTTCTTCGCCTGACTGGAGTCTGCTCTAGTGATTCGGTCTCCCTGAAACTGAGACCCCCCAAAAAACACCTTTTACCTCAAGCAACAACAAAATCAATCTAATGTTTTATAACCTAGTCATGCTCCGCTCCTTCCATTCTATCAATTATAGCATGTGCCCGCATAGGCTTAATATCTTTTGTACACCCATGTAACTGTCATTAAATGTTCTAACAGCAAAATCTACTCTTCTTCTCCCAATCTCAACATACAGGAGACCTAACTTTGTAGTTACAGTTAAATGAATATGCTTATTCATCTTAAACATTAAATGAATTTACATAAACAGATTACAGCATGTGACATTACACAAATAAATCGTATGTCCCCTTGGGGAAATATATTAGCATTCCACAAAATGAGTACATAGAAAATGCAATGTTCTTGCTATAATAATACAGTTGTGGCTGAATCATAAGATAGAATTATATCTATGCCTGGTGACTGCTTTCTGTGAAAGTTATAGACTAGAGTCTAGCTACACAAGTAAGCATAAAATGATCCTCCCTTTGCCACTAGACATATCTATCAAAAAGGAATAAGTGACTATCTCCTATAATCCAGAGATATTACCTGCATCTCACTATTCAGTTTTAAGTGAACAATCCACACCTGACATTATCTTACAGAAATGACAGTTAATTAGCCTATTCTTAACCCATGATAAGCATCTGTGGACTGATTCTACGCCTAGTGAGTCTCTGTTATTGTAAATTTAACATTTAACCCATGATAAACCGTAACAGTTTAAGCACCACTTAACTAAGGCCGTAGACAGCGCTACATTATCACTGAACTAAATTATTAGAAGTCCTCAAAAATGAAGTCACGTCACTTCCTATCAGATATATATAAAAGCTAACATGAATATATCATATTATAATAAGATATGTCAACTCACCCCGAAAAATGACTAGAGATAGGCCTTAACATTTAGTTCTGTTGTTAAAGTGCCTTAATTCTCATGATGGTCCATCTCGGGCAGGAATATTCACGAATGTGTTGGCTTATTAAACCCATCTACTCTTATAGATTACAAAGGACGCTCCCCCCGGACACCTGGCCTGCATATTTCTACAGATGTATCGGAGTAATGCGTAATCAAGAGAGTAAGACAAAGGTTATTCTAGAGACATCAGAAGTCAACAACCGCAAGAAAGTTCCTTCAGGTAGAGAAATGCATAATATTATGATCACTAATGCGTTCTAAGGGGCAAAAACCCAGAGACTGACCGCGATAGTTATCTCCCCCTGAAACAGATCAAACTCGTTACCCAGGCCTCAAAGGGTACTAGCCGCTCGTGATCAAACGTTTTAAAGCGACCAGAGAAATTCCCCTGGGCGGACCAGGTGCGTGTATGTAATATTACCGCTACGCTGACCGTTTCTGACCAGTGGGGGATTTCTACTGAAAGCCAGAACGTAACCAAACGCGGGTGGGGTTTGAACAGGTGAAAAATGAAAGATAGAAAAGAAGAATACAAATGTCTAGGAAAACAGAACATTAAAGGAGTTAATAACATATGGAACGAAATGGTAAAATAAATTATCTATCTACGTGACACAATGCTCTGTCTTAATGTTCGCGAAGGACATGGATACCGAATTAGAATATCGTGTGAACAACATTATAGTCCGAAAGACCAACCAGTAAATATAATCTTTGGTAAAATAACTATATCATCAATATTGGCGCATAAGAGTTTCAAACTGTATAGCCGCCAGAAAGTGGCTAGATCAATTACAACGCCGAAATCTTTAGAGAAGAATACACTGGCGATGGATAGGACACAGATTGCGGAAACCTGCTGGTAGCTATACAAGGCCGTTCGCTCCTGGAATCTCCAGGGTAAATGAGGTAAAACACATTGAGAAGAGAACTGGACATATGAATGTACGAGGAAGACATATAAATATTTTGAGCTGATGGCACAGGTCAGGAGAGTTTGGTAAATTTGTTGAAGGTCAATACTCCTGGAGGATCTGAAGGGTAATAATGATATTGCACGTGCACCAACAGCGACCAGTCGCCAGACACTACCTTGTGATACTGACAACCTATATTGTCTATAAACGTCTTGTCAGCAACCCAGAACATACGATTGTCCTTACTTCTCCAGTCATCCTGTCAAGCACTACGCCCCCGACCCACAGATCTTGTCACCATGCTCCATTTGCCTTTAATCTTTACAGATTTTTATAACCTTCTTCTCAAGTATGTAGTAATAATGAATTTTCCGCTCTCGCTCCTTTTGTACTTATTAGAATCTAAAAAATAGTTTTTATTTAATCTTTATACATCTTGATTTTTTAGTGTTGGTTGTAATAATAATAATAATAACAACTAATAATACTGCTTATTTACTTAGTCATTCCTCGTCTACCCTGGGATGTAAAGTTTGCCAGAGAGAGCACAATACTATCCTATCAGCTGTCTTCCTTCTGGCCTGATTCCATTCTAGTCCTCGGTCCTTCAGGGACTGTCTAATGTTAGCCTCCTAGAATAATAATAATGCCAAGTGAGGATTGCGCGCAGTGTGCATATGTTTTATTATAGCCGTGTCACTGTAGGCAGGACGAATATTAGATCAATTGTGACACATACATGTAATTAATCAAGCCAGTGCTGGTTGTCAATGTAACCGCAACAATATGAATTTTTTGTTGTAGAGATGATAAGATGAGTTGACTGAATATATGATGGAATAAACAGCTCGTTGTGTGAACGCGCACTCTGGAATTGGGGATAGTACTACGTGGAGTTCATGTAATAGAGCACTATGAGGGTAGATATTAGAGAGTTATCTTTTCTTGGTTGTCAAGGATGGCCGTGGATGTTCGTGTGAAAGGCTCGTCTGTCTTGACAGGCTAATCGCTTGAGGTATTGATTCAGACAAGTATTGGTAAGCCCAGGTTCTCAGGCCCTTGCTTTAGGTTGGAGACTTACTCGTTGTGGAACAGTAGAACTCTCAGAAAGCTCTAAAGTGTCAATGCTAACTTCAATATATATATATATATATATATATATATATATATATATATATATATATATATATATATATATATATATATATATATATATATATATATATATATATATATATATATATATATATATATATATATATATATATATATATATATATAATATAAGTCCAAAGTCTCAATAAATGAACTCTTTATTGTCGATACGAAGATTATAGACTCATTTCCAATTAGTGATGCATTTCTGTACAAATATTCTGCTACATTTAATCTCTAAACAGAGCTTTCTTCAAATGTTGCGACATGTATTCTCGAAGTAACAATATGGTTACTTTCTCTCTCAATCCTTGCTCAGTTTTGATTCTTGGTGGGAACCTTATACTGCTTAGGTTGTATGCATGTCGGTTTTATATACTGAAATTTCCTACTACAAAATAAAGCTCAATGCGAAACCTAATTCTATTTCGAGACGGTACCGTACTTACGGGCGCTATAAACCCAAAACGGGTAAAGCACCAGAAAAACATGTCGGTTAATATAACCTTCTTTTTTCAAGCTCCTAGCTACCAGCCTCTGATGTAAATAATCTTCGTAACTATGTGATCTTGACCAATCAGTATTCTCTATAATCTGGACCACCGACCTAACTTGTGTGTTTTCCCCACACTAGGTTTGATGACGTCATTGGTTCATGTTTGCATAGATTGATGACTTCATGGATTCGTGACTAGTGTTCATTCCACTTGCTAGTCTTATTCAAGTACTTAGTGAATTAGTCTTGCTTAAGTACCCTTAATACAATCTATCAGATGATAGCCCGAGTAATGTTAAAAGCAACGTAGTAAGCCATACGGTCACAGCTGTGCAATACTCTACTATTTCTTTTATGCATCGACATTAATATAAATGTTCATTAATATTTATCAGTTGATTATTTAGGAACAAATTATTTTACCTGATATAAAAATATGTGCTTGTTCACGTGCTAATGCTAATGGCAGATGCTGAATGTCTCTGTGACTTGTATAACAATGTAGACAAACTGATTTCAAAGGTCATCTTATCGTATCTCTTCCATACCTTGAAGAAATGCACAGTTCTTACACAATGATTAAGTCCTCGCCAAAACATGTCGGGAAGTAATAAAGATGTGCTTTTTCTGTTTTTCTAATTGGCCTCTGGTTATTTATCTGGATTCATTATTTCTGAAGCTACGTGTCAAAAATAGACTGGGGAGAACTTAAAAAAAAACATAGAACGAAGTCTGACTAATTAATTAACAGCTACTTTATCGCAACATTTTTTATAAATGTACTGATAAAGTTTTGGAACGTGTTTAAAAAAAATTAAACAGCAAATTAAAAATAAACGGTCTATTACTTTGTCTCTGAATCATTATTTAAGGGAGTATCGACTTGTGCGACTAAACAGGCAGAGTTAATGCAAAGTTAACGAATTGCATTCTTTTTTCATTCACACCCAAATTGAAAATGGGAAAATTTTTTTAAAATTGCGTACATAACCAAACATCCGCCATTATTAAGGATGTTTCAGCAGGCGCATAATTAGCTTCCATCCCGAAAATGTGCGACATGAAAAAGAATGCATCTTTGTATTTCTGTAATAAAATTTCAGAAAATTGTCCCCGTTTATATTCCGCATTTTAAGTAAGTATTGAGTAAGTATTCCACCATATATATATATATATATATATATATATATATATATATATATATATATATATATATATATATATATATATATATATATATATATATATATATATACACACACACACACACACACACAAGTGTATTTATATATATATATATATATATATATAGCCAGTGAAGCCTTATTGCTCATCATAGATGAAGCTTGTACGCTTTCGTGCCACTAGGTTTCCGTTCTTCTGAAGCAAAGGAAATGAATGACGTGAACACAGGAGAGGTTAGTGCCGTCATCAGTAGCTCTATTCTTTGATCGTGTCCTCAAAGACCCCCGTAACTACACGAGCAACTGTTACATGTAGACTGGACCTATTCCTAATTACAAAAACTCTGAAACCTGAAAGCAGGGATGAGTATTATCAAATAGATGTTTAGATAACCTCTCAGCTGAAGGGTCTCCTACGGCTGTGCTGTACTGATTCCCGCCTGAACAATACATTTGTTTTGGTTTGGTTTCGTTTGGTTTTAAGGACTATATTCAATGCACACGGACAACTACATCAGTGCTCCGATCTTCTCCATTAGATCACACAAGGAGGATCTCAGCACAGTGCACGAACTCCGTAGCACCGGCATGAAATACCAGTAGATGTACATAGGGTCACACATTCTATAAAAAAGCTTGTTGTTGGTAGGTTTCTAGTTTTTTTTTAAATTTTGTCAGAGCAGCGTCCTTACGGCCAACTGTTTACGAGTTCCAACTACCGAGGGATTTTTAACGTGCGCAACTTGCACATAGGACTATTTTTTTCGCCCTTCTCCGAGAAAGCTAGGCATGCATCCGATCTCACTACCCAGGAGACCAGGGCGGAGTATGACATCATTAGGACCACTGGTTCTAAAAAATAATTTCCATAAATTATATTCACTCTGCTGTGAATCGAACCCGGTACCTTTAGAATTCGAAGTGGACGCCATACCTCTGAGACACTCCGACCCCCCAAATTATATGTTTAAAAAGAGAAAAACAAAATATCTACAGTTAGAGATAACTGTTCAATTGTGAGATTGCGTGTGAGAAGGCATGATCAAAGTTGAAATGTTTTACATTAAAAGCTCAAATGAACCCTTACGGTAATCCTTTGTTTTGAGTGACGTCGGCAGATCTCAAGGAAATTTTAAGACTGTGCTTTGTGCTCCAGAAAAAAAAAAACAGTTACGAGTTAAATAATACTAATGAAATGACAACAAGATAATGAAGAAAGAAATGATAATTACATAAAATGTTATTATTTCATATTTGAAAGAAATCGGTTCCTTTATCTGCCAAGCATGTATAGTTTAAACATAGATGTTGTTTGCCAGCGCCTGGGAAACGAATTAACTAAAATTGATTGATAGTCTCACAGCTTTTTTTTTTTTTCAAAATGTTCAGATTGGTCAAACCTACTTTTGGAGCCAACACCTTTGCACACTCACACAAGAGCAACATTCTGCGACAACACATATGAAGTTATTTTTTACACTTTACAAAAAGATTTCTATTTCTTCCAATTTTTCTGTCAATATCATCTTCGGTATCAAGAGAAAGTTGTGATAGTAGTCTAGACATCAACGAAGCAGAAGTTAAAAGTACAGAATGCAAAACAAAATAAAACCTTAAATCTCAAAAGAATATTGTGAACGACTGTAAAAAAAAAAAAAAAAATCCCGGATACTGAGAGTTCGAGAGAAACAGCAACTTTGTAACAGCAGATGTAATTTCCCAGAAAACGAGCGCTCCTAAATGTCATTAAATGTCTTGTCATCGTAGACAAACCATGTTGAAATAAGAGAAAATCTGATGCATAATATACACTAAAACACGGATGCATTACTGCGAAAACTTGGAAGCCCTTGGTAAAGGGGGAGGGGGGGGGGGAGGGAGGGGGAGACAACGCAAAAAGAATATATTCAAAATATCAAGTAGTCCGCCAAGAACGACAGGATCAATATGGAAATTGATAACGGCCGGACAGGGATTTGTTGTAAAAAAAATTTTAAACAGCACATTGCGCGACAAAAGAAAACCTTCACATTTATTTGATCTGTATACAGATCTGTTCTTGCAGTTTTTATATCCGCGGGCCTGATCTGACTTTATACCCCCTCCGTCTCTTTAAAAGAAAAAAAAAATTGAAAAACAAAAGCAGCTTTCCAGATTTAATCAGTTAAAAACGATCAAACTCCACAGCCTTGATTTTAAGTTTAAGAATATAATGAAAAGATCACAAGAAAGTTAGTCTCTACTAGAGCTGTGTTTAAAACAAAGGACTGGCTGTTTACTTGGCCTCGCAGATGACTAGGTTGTTTGAAGATAATGGCGGTTAGTGGGGGACGTCTTGTTTTATCATTGTCGCCTGCCCGTCTATATTATATGTTCCTACGGCCTTACACTATTTTTACATGCGCCTAAATTTGTGATGTCGCTACATAAGCAATATAGAAGAGAAGTTGACAAAACAGATATAACGTATTTTACCTTCTATGTTGTTTACAAAGTGAAATTTGAAGTCAGTTCACTAGGCTTACAAGGTGCTAGGTTATAAAGAATATTTCACTCACCCACCCATATTGCTTCGAAGATGAGGAGTCCAATCAAGAGCAGCCTATACTTGCATCTCAAATGCCAAACCAATGGTAAATAACTTGTCTGATTTTGGTAGGGTTTCATCTCCCACCCGCGTCTCTCGTGTAGAACATTCTACATGACACATAAAATATATTTTCAAACGCTATTACCATGTAAGATCTTGATACTTCCGTGGGGATTTATCATGCTTGCAACTCACTACTTCATAAAACTTTTACTGACAATCTTCTCCAAGATTGTCATCGACAGTGTTTCTGGACATTGCATTATTGCTAACTGCCGCTTTTATTCTAAATAACGTCTGTCCATTCACATTTGACCACTGCGAACACATGTTTTGTGTAATTTCCCATACAAGAAGTCTGGATTGACAATAGGGATGTCGCTCATTATAGACGTTTACTTCGTCTTGAGCTGGTCATAAGACAAAAGTCAATGTGGCAACTCCGATTTGCACCAACAAAGTCAAGGTGGTTTCAAAAATAGGTCGCGCGCTCAGGTAAAATTAAAGGAGTGACAACTTAGAACAAGATGTGACAAGAAAACCTTGAACTATGAAAGCGTAAACAATAAATATTGGGTGAAGGTAGCACGTAAGAGGAGTGGTAGATAATAATACAGGAGAACAGAGAAAGACCAGAACAGAAGAAAGAACGTATTTCTTGACAATGGGGAGGCAAAGAAAAACACAGGACTACTACTACTCCCTTATGCATGTCGCACGAGGCGACGAAAGTGAGGCTCTGCTTGGGGCTGGCAACATCATTGTGTAAACAAAGATTTAAAAAAAAAAAAAGAAATCATTGCGCCAAGAGCACATGTGAATGTTTTAACACAGGTGACCGACAGCAGTGGTGATTCTTTGCTTCATAAGAAGTGAAACTGATGATGACTACATACTCATGTCGTCTCTGTTCTGTCCGGGTTCATGGAACTAAAGTCTTCTTGAAATTGTTTTTCTTAACCAATGGTTCCTAATGATGGCTTACTCCCCCCTGATCTTCTGGGTAGGGAGATGGATGCCTAGCCTTCTTGAATAATGGCGAAAAATAGGGTGTTCCGTGTGCACGTTAAAAAATCCTCGGCAGTTGGAAATCGTAAAGAGTAGGCCATACGGCCGGTGCCATGGCAAAATCTAAAAAAAAATTGGAAAGCTATCCACCACGAAAAATATTTATGGAATTTATTTTTCCGGTATACACACATTGGGATCCTCGCCAGTGCTACGGAGTTTGTGCACTGTGCTGAGATCCTCCTTGTGTAATCTAACGGAGGAGATCGGAGCATTGATGGAGTTGTCCGTGTGCAATGAATTTGGTCCTTAAATCCAAACCAAACCAAAAGATTCTTCGCCTGTGTTCCTGCCTTTCTTAAACTTAAAAAACAATCCTTTCTAATTTATCTTTCTGTCTACTTGTACATTTGTTTACTCCTTTACACTCAATGCACTTTCAAACACGTTTGAGGATGTAAGTATGGAAGCACTTCCGTTAACATATTAGACATCCGAGTATTAACAATCAACCAGTTTTTTTTTTAAATTTAAAAGAAACATTCTCATTTATGCCACGTACGAAAAAAATTTTGTTAATACGCTTTCATTTTTTTTGTCTATTAAACAACAAGGGATTTACAGTAAACTTCTATATTTACATTCGCAGAATAGACATTCGATTGTGATTCAGCAAATATAAAAACAAATGTTCCTATTTTCCCACCAAACACTGTTTAAACAGACGTACAGCAAATACTTTTTTTTGTAAACATACCGAGAAATTACAAGCGCTCACGTCATACATTTTGCAAGAAGCTTCATTACTTTTTTTGGAATTGGCTTTATTACTGGTTTTTTTTTTTTAGTTTTGCAATAAGCTTCGTTATTTGCTCATTATTAACTTTAAAAAAACAAATCTCTACTCACATTCTAATACTTCACTTTCATCTCCCGTGCTTCAGACAAGAAAGATGAAATTGAAAATGTCCACACAACGTCTCATTTAACGAGCCATTTTAAGCTGCCAGGAGCCAATTATTTATTATGCACGCATATAAGCAGTGAATATATAGGCTTGGTGTGAATTTACAGACTGTATGTACTCTACACCAGGGGTCGGCAACCCAGGAACTTTTGGGATCTACTTTAGTAACACTTAGTCCTCTAAAGAACTTATATATATGTATGTATGTATATATATATATATATATATATATATATATATATATATATATATATATATATATATATATATATATATATATATATATATATATATATGTGTGTGTGTGTGTGTGTGTGTGTGTGTGTGTGTTTGTGTGTAATTTTAAACTGGGGTAGGGTGGAGGGAAGATAAACCTTACAAAGAAAAGATCGCCTTCAATTTCATGCAGTTCACGAATCTGTTTTAGTAGACAGCGCGAGAGTTTTCATTGGGAAAGTGGAAAAAAAACACCTTTGATCCCTGGAGACCGAGAGTTTTAAAAACCATTGGGAGAGGTTTAGTCCGAAATGTTCCCTAGTTTAGTCTTTCTTTCTACTTTTCTGTAAAATTTACATTAGTAAATAAATTGTTTACACTTAGAGAGAGATATAATCTAGCGAACTCAGAGACACACAGTATTACACCCATATCCATATATATATATATATATATATATATATATATATATATATATATATATATATATATATATATATATATATATATATATATATACACGAAAGGGGACGAGACATCTCTCATCCTCTCCGTCAGTCCTGATTAACGTTAAAAGGTATCCGGTGTCGCGCGTCGCTTATCGAGCACAGGTTTGGTAGAGGCATGCAGCCTTTCCCCCGCCCGCTCCGGTCAGCGATCAGCGCACAATGTCAATTATGATTTCATTATCCCTACGCGTACTTAACCAATATCGCCTGTTGTTAATAGCTATTAGATTTCCGGCATCTGGAATAATTAACATTCACTTATTACGATTACACAAAATGGAATAAACGTGAATTCTATCTGTCACTCTAGTCGCACTTTAAAAAAATATCAGTCACTAAGCCGTATCTTCTTGTGGTATAAAGCGGGTGGTTAATTTATCATTAAAACTGAAATGTCTGGAACAAAATAGCTACGCGTTGTTTATTTCACTAGTTTTTAACGCTAAGATCACAGTGAATTATAATGGTAACTTAACACATTAACACGCTTAAGCACAAATTTATTTTTACCAGAAAAATCAGAAATAAGATCCCCACGAATCTATTAACACAACTGCCACAGTGGGTCTAGAATAACGTGCTTAGATACTCTGAAAAATCCTGAGCTACACTGATAACTGATTTTGAGGAGACACAGTTTATATACCATTATGTTATAATGATCTCTAGAAGATGTGACTTTTCACACTCCGTTTCAGAGCAGAGAAATCTGAAACTACGTTTCCCAGATCAAGGGTTTAACGGTCGCTTCTGCCGGCCGTTGCTAATCGACAACAAAGCTTAACTCGTGTAACTAGTTTTTCCCCGAGATTTCTGTTCGCTTCTGAGATCAAAGAATTATTTCCCCCTAAGTGTATAAACATCAAAGGATTAGCTCCCTTATTGAGAGAATCTTCAAAAGGCCGTTACCCTTCCAAGTGTTTCCAGCTTGTGAGCGGTCCGCTGTCGTAATACTGACAGCTCAGCTCGCGTGAGAAACTCAGGTAAACCAACGTGATTCGCCCCCTGCTATGAATGACAGTTTGCGAAAGTTAGTAAACAAACTCGTTTGTTATGGTCAAGTAAAAAGAGGCGTGGATTACAGGTGAGTAGTGCAGTCTGTCAAATGTTTGACTTTGCGAACGAATAAAAAACTACAGCGTGATCGGAAGGCTGGGAATCCTGTCAGATGCTGTAGGCTCTATTTCCATTTCACGTCACAAGGTCCATAGCCTCAATCGGATAATCTAAGCGGTCCGTGGCACAGAAAAAGTTAATAAATTCTGCTTTAAAGTTACAGATACAATCTGTTTATTAAACTTCAGGCATGAGGAAATCTGTCTCTACCTGCACGGAAGAATACTGTACTACAAACAAGTAACCCGCCAAAATATGACAGGGAATAATTATGTTATGATCTTTCTCTTTCCGTGTCCTGAAGACGGCACTAGGTCTCCTGTGGTCACATCATTTCTTTTCCTTCCACTTCAACTTCTTTGAATCTTTGTATCATGACTTAGTTAATAAGTTCAAGTTAGCTTCCGCGGCGTAATGCGCGCCTTTTCCAAATTTTCCCGAAAAGATGGATGAACTGGCTCATCATTCGCTTGAGACTCTTTGCTTAGACAATCAGTATAATGGCAATATCATGCCTTACCATAAACCTCCCTGTGGTAGACAGCGTTTATCTGTCTCAGACATCAATGCTTTAAAAAAAAAAGATCAAAAACTGCCACTGTGGAGTGAAACAATTCTTTAGCAGCATTTTTTTGTTGTTGGATATTACGCCGTGTAGTTCCTCAGCAAAATAGAAGTTGGCAAGAAAACGAAGATGACTTTATACCGCTCCACCTACGTCCCGGTCTTATCGTATGGATGCGAGTCATGGGCAATGACTACAACCTACAACAGTCAGATCCAAACCTCAGAAATGAGGTATCTGAGAAAGGTGGTTGAAGTAACAAGAAGAGACCTGGTCCGGAACCAGACGATACGTCCAGGCCTAAAAACTCAATCCCTGCAGATCCAAGTAGAACAGCCCCAAATCGGATGGTTTGGCCATGACTGCAGAGTGGGGTGAAGATCGGCTGCCACGGCAGGTATGGGAGGCTAAGAACCAAGGATCCAGACCTCCAGGACGACCCAGAGTCCGCTGAGAGGATAACATTAGACAATCTCTGAAGGACCGAGGACAAGAATTAAACCAGGCCAGGAGGAAGACAGCCGATAGGATAGTATGGCGCTCTCTCTCTCTCTCTCTCTCTCTCTCTCTTGAAAACATCTACACGTCACAGTAGAAGAGCAACGAGTAAGTGATTAAGTAGTTTCCGGGGGGTCACTGAGCAGACACAGACAGAACAGGCCTACTACAGCCTCAGGCATATCGTACAAGGTGACTAATATGAGGCTGTGAGTGGCACTGGCATGACTGGCATGACTGACATGACTGGCATGACTGACATGACTGACATGACTGGCATGACTGGCATGACTGACATGACTGGCATGACTGGCATGATGTGAAACAAATTGCCACGGAAACCACTGCTGCAAGCGCTTGTGACTACTTGGTGCAGACCGCCTGCAAGGGGACCAGCTGCACGGGCGATGACGAGGATGATTTTTTCTATTATCGAGACATTTTCTTCTCTTACATTAGTCTTCTTGTAATTCACTCTTGTCTTACATTCACTCTTCTGTTACATTCACTCTTCTGTTACATTCACTCTTCTGTTACGAGTACATTCAGTCTTGTCTTACATTCACTCTAGTCTTACATTCACTCTTCTCTTACATTCACTCTTCTCTTACTTTCAGTCTTCAGTCTCATCTATGTTTTTACTTTCAATTTTGAAACACAAACAGACCAGCGATAGGCAACCCAAGAGCGTGGGAATCTGCTTAGGAAACACCGCTATGTCCATTGATCTATCTTGAGAATGTCATATCTGTAAAGTTAGGTAGATAATAAATCTCAATACTTAAATGGAATGTTTTAAATTGCCTCTTGGGATTACCGTTCTTTGTTTCCCCCTCCGACACCTACAGATCTACGAAAATCAATGCCTGTGGGTTACCAGTATATCCCAATCGAAAGGTTAGCGACACCTGAAGTAGACTAATATAACGTGTAATTTCTACTCTATGTTTTTATGTAGAAAAATCTATGTTCTTAACTCCATTTTTGGTAAAAACTAAACTATATGAACTCCGCCAATGCCGGTCCCAAGCCCGGATGAAAAAGGAGGAGGGCGGCCTGCATGGAGGCCGTAAGGAGGCAGCCCCTCCACCATGCAAATGCACAACAGGCCAATCACCTGTTTGCTTTAAATCATGATTACGCGAACTATAAGAGAGAAAACCGGACTGATTCTAAAGGCGACGAACTGGAACGGACTACGGACTACGACTTATGGAACTTGGAACACAAGAAGTATAAATGGGAAGGAAGAGGAGCTGGTGGAAGAGATGAGGAAAGCAAAACTAGAAATCCTGGCTATAACGGAAACGAAGAAAAAAGGACAAGGAGTCATGGATCTCGATGGCAACACGTTGCTCTACAGTGGTGTACTGATGCGTGATGCCATATGATGATGGATGGCATCCGCATGTCTGGTTTTGTGTAGTGTGTAGATGTGTTCAGTCAAAACAATGTTCATGCAACAATAACAGGGCAATCCACATAGGACGTCAGTAAACTCACGACGTATAAAGTCAATGAGTCTTGAAACAGCCGTTGACGTTTTTCTTCATTATTTATTGTGGACGCCACAGTGACAAAATGGTTACGCAAATGTGTAGGCACATCAAACAGTCATTATCACAGCAACATTCAATACAGCAATAAACGGTAGACAGCATTACAATGATGAGTCAGATGCATGTTATATTTCAAAGTGCTGTAAATGTAGTCAGGTGAACAACTCCATCCTTTTCTATAACAGCCAGGAGATAACCAGATGTATGAGATCAGTTCACTCTCCTTAGTTTGACTTCAGCAAGACAGACACGTCTGCCGAAGTACAAATAATGTCCTCAAGAATATCCTCTAGATAATAAAGGTTTTCTAAACCTAGTTCATTTAACAAAGTAGCAAGTAATGGTCCTTGGAACCTGCATCAACCGATGCAGTACAATGCAGCGACATGTGAGCTGGGAAAGAACATCTCGTGACGACGACTTTCGGAGACAGGCTATGAATCGAAATCGCTCACGACCCAAAATCGATAGAGTTAATGAAAAAAGTCAATTTACCTTGCTTTCATGAAATACACAGAAATATCACGCCTCCCGACATGTGGGAAAACACTAGAGGTATTATCTCGACTAAACGAAATATCCATAAGAGGACTACACATCCCTGACAGAACAAAAAAAAGCGGAGATCCCCTCTTCAACGAGGCATCTCTTTCGCCATTCCAAATCGCTCACTCCCACTAGTGGTGGGCGGAAACCGATCGACCAAACAACAAGACAAGTCATGCGCAGTCCAGCGCAAAAATGACCACAGCTCAAAAGTTAACTGCATTCGATACCAACGCGAGAAGACAAATGCTTACCGAGAAAAGTGACTATAAATTTCAAGCAGTTGTTGCCCTTGCGTTATAAAACAGATATTGAAATAAAACGATGTTGCGAGAATTTATCACGCAACATGTACCCATATCTGAAAGAGCTAAAGGGGGCGTGGGTTGCATTGTGGCCCAAAATCAAAAGATAGTATCAAGGGATGGAACTTCGTCTCGGAGCGCATTATGGTTGTAAAACTAAAAGAAGGAGAAACCATAGTCAACCTGGTCATAGTGTATGGGCCAAATGAGGATGAGAGAGCAGAGGTCAAGGAGGAATTCTTCGAGCTGCTTCAAAGGACAGTGGATGACTGCCTAGATGAAGTTATTATGCTCGGAGATTTTAATGCCAGAGTTGGAAATGACCATGCTAGATGGGGTGGAGTTATCGGAAGATATGGAGAATATACTCTCAATGACAATGGAAAGCGACTCCTTAGATTCTGCAGTGAGCAGAATCTGATCATTACAAACACAAAGTTCCCCCATAAGCGCATACATGCATACACTAGATGTGAACCAACCACGAATGAGAAGTCAGTGATCGACTATGCCATTGTTCGGAGAAGCTCATTCAGATATGTCCGAGATGCAAGAGTCTGGAGGGGGCCAGAGATTGGAAGTGATCACTACCTGCTAACAATCAAACGAACAACTGAAAGAGTTGCTCAGCCTAGGAACTGCCCAACATCACGCAAGAAACCAAGTAAACGAGCAGGAGAAATGAGCATTAGGACCTACAAGCTGAGAGAGCCAGAAATTAAGACCAGATATCAGGGGCTTATTGCTACAGCAGTGAGCAACACAGAAGAACGACCTGATGACTTGGAAACCCTCTGGAATAAATTCAAGGATATCATAAAGACAGCTGCTGCAGAAGCATGCGGTGAAGTCCGACTTGGGAACCAGAGAAAGAGGACACCTTGGTGGACAGAGGAAGTCAAAGAGAAAATAAGAGAGAAGAAAATGGCATGGAAACAATACTTAGGAGCTAAAAACACAACAGGACAAATGGAAAAATATAGAGAATATGTGACACTCAGAACAGAAGCAAAGAACAAAGTGCTAGCAGCAAAACAGAAGTCCTGGGAAGAATTTGGAGAAAAGCTAGAAAAAGATGCACAAGAAAACCAGAAATTGTTCTATAAGACCCTAAAGAACATGAGGAAAGAAAAACAATGCCCTCTCAAATTTATAAAGGACAAGCAAGGCAAATTGCTTACTGCCCCGAAGGAAGTAATGGAAAGATGGAAAGAATATTTCTCAGAACTCCTGGATGGTGAGCATGATGAAGCATCAGAAATGATAACCACTAGCACAGAAGAGGAAACCAATGATGGTGAAGATGACATAAAGATGGAAGAACTGAGGGCAGCACTAGAGAAAATCAAGATGGGCAAAGCAGCAGGGCATGATGGTATAACACCAGAAATGGTTAAGTACATGGGAGCATCAGGCGACCTATTACTCTTAAAGGTCCTACAGGCAGCATGGTGCAACAAGACCATACCAAAGGATTGGGAGATTGCCATCATAACACCAATTTTCAAAAAGGGTGACAATCGACAATGTGGAAACCATAGAGGCATATCCCTTCTCAGTGTCCCTGGTAAAATCTACTCTAGAATCCTAGAGCAGAGACTCCGACGCCTAGCTGAGCCACAATTGGATGAGGTCCAGTGCGGATTCCGAGCAAACCGAAGTACTCAAGACCTAATCTTCACACTCAGACAGCTGAGTGAAAAGGCCCTTGAGTATAAGAGTGAGATCCATCTTTGTTTCATAGATCTGGAAAAGGCGTTTGACAGGGTCCCCTGGAGCAAACTTTGGGAATGTTTGGCAAGGAAGAATATTCCAGCACCTCTGATTCATGCTATACAGAGCTTCTACAAGTCTTGCAGAAATTATGTGAGGACAGCAAACCATAAGTCAGAAGAGTTCAGGACCACCACTGGTGTAAGACAAGGTGATATCCTATCACCTTACCTCTTCATACTCCTTATGGACGATGTCATCAAGGCATGTAAGGAGAGAACAAGAAAGTATTCAGTGGGGTACTGGAAGATGAGACAGGTCTATATTTCGGAGCTGGCATTTGCTGATGATGTTGCCCTGATTGCTAAATCAGAGGCACATCTCCAATCCAACCTGCAAGTCTGGAAGGAAGAGCTGGAGAAGAGAGGGATGGTCATAAGCAGCTCTAAAACCAAATCCATGGTGATATCACGAGAAGAAAGAAAACATCAGATTAAGTTGGGAGAACAGGTCCTGGAGCAGGTCGACCACTTTAAATATCTCGGAGCTATTATAGACCGAAAGGGAGGCATCAAAGAAGAGTTGGCCACTCGGAAAGCAGCGGCTGGGAGACTTTTTCAGGCCATAAATCGTGGATTCCTCAGCAAGAAAGAGGTTGGTAAGAAAACGAAGATGGCTGTATACCGCTCCACCTATGTCCCAGTCTTGACATATGGATGCGAGTCGTGGGCAATGACTACAACCCACAAAAGCCAGATCCAAACCTCAGAAATGAGGTATCTGAGGAAAGTGGTTGAAGTAACAAGAAGAGACATGGTCCGCAACCAGACGATCCGTCAAGGCCTAAAATCCCATCCGCTGCAGACCCAAATAGAACAGTCCCAACTAAGATGGTTTGGCCATGTCTGCAGAATGGGAGAAGATCGGCTACCACGACAAGCATGGGAAACAAAGAGCCAGGGATCCAGACCTCCAGGACGACCCAGAGTCCGCTGGGAGGACAACATTAGACAATCTTTGAAGGACCGAGGACTAGAATAGAACCAGGCCAGGAAGAAGACAGCTGATAGAATGGTCTGGCGCTCTCTCTTCCAAACCTCTACACCTCACGGTAGAAGAGGAACGACTAAGTAAGTAAGTAAGTACTAAACTATATGTTTAGCTTCAATCGGAAGTGACAAATATATGTTCTTTTTCAGTCTTGAAATATCTTTTTCTTCTTCCGTCCTTAGCCAACGACCGGCAAAGCAGTCAGTGGCCATTACGCCTAGTGGCGTCTTAAGGGCAACAGCGAATAGATTTTCTCTGCCGTTGTTCCCATCACGCCTAAAGCGTCTTTAGGGCAACGACAAATCAATCCGTTTGCTGTTGTTTCCGTAATCAAAGTGACTGGCAAACGGGTGATCAGCCCGTTGGGTCTTGAAATATATTACTCTATTAAGTTACTTTCAATTTTTAATAGAATACTTTATTATGTTGCACTCATTCATGAAAATAGATTACTCTATTATGTTACTTTCAATCTTGAAATAGATTACTCTATTAAGTTACTTTCAATTTTGAAATAGAATACTCTATTAAGTTACTTTCAATCTTGAAATAGATTACCCCATTATGTTACTTTCAACCTTGAAATAGATTACTCTTTTAAGTTACTTTCATTCTTGAAAAATCTCTAAAGCATCTTAATCTCACTTTTCCTGTAGACAAATGCGTCTTCTTCCTTTCAATTTTGAAATAAACTACAGTATTTTGTTACCTGTAGTCTGAACATAAACTATGATCTATAATCTAAAGTCTATATTTTCAAACGAGAAGGTCTTATCAAATTACACGATGTTCAAAATTAGCTGACTTCCTGAGAAAACGTCTATTCTTATCTCTTTCTCTGCAGGACACGGCTTTAGTGATTAAAGTTCTTTATTTATTAAATTGTGTTTTACCTTTACACCTCACGGTAGAAGGGGAACGACTAAGTAAGTAAGTGTTTTACTTGCAGTCTGAAAATAGACAAATCTATGACCTTCATTGCCTTCATGAAAAAGTCTTATCTAATGCCATGATATATTTTGAAAAGCGGCTGGTTTCCATTGAAAACATCAATGTTATTCCGTTCTCAGTAGCACACGGCGTGAGTGAATGAACTTCATGGTACTGAAAAACAAACAGTTGGCCTACATCGTGAAACCCGTGATAAACGGACAGAGAAATTCTGGCATCGGGTTCCATTAACGTGGCGTGTTAAATATTAATGAAGTACACAGTGAGCATATCAAAACTGACATAGCTTTAGGTTTTTTTTTTTTTTTTTTAATGTCACTTTAATGAGATGTGATTAATTTTTTTTAAACGGCGCATGATTGATGAACATGGTTGTTATTCGGAAGGCTTGGGGAGTTGACATGGGGCGATCTTTTATCTTCTTATGGCCGGAGATACTGAAGACTAAAAAATCTTTACACTTGAACCACTTTGTAATTACAAACATAGGGAATATGAAATAGAGTATTCTATAACAAAAGAGGAGTCCCCAATCTATCTAGGAGTAAAACTGGACAGACAATTGAAACTAGATGGTGTGGTGAAGTGGGATGTTATAAATATTTATAGGGGACTTAGTGTACTGACTGAGATCAGCTGTGAAGGTATCTATATCTAATAAGAGTAGTGTATTATAGATAACCTTACTTGCTGCCACATATATATATATCTCAGTCAGAATTATTCTGGAATTGTGTGATGACTACGTTATATGTCTAGGGTATGTGTATGATGAAGTGTAAGTCAAAACAACAACAGACAGATAAACAATTTAATTTATTCCACTACACGTGACAACACTGTGACACTCACATACATAAAACACTCTACAAGGATATCTTAAAGGAGTCACTGATAACTTTTCAAATAACAATATGTATTCATTGCTGTCATGAATGAATATGTGTCCTGATTCAAATACAAAGGGAACCAGGAATCACAATCAATTTTACTTACAAGTTATATGTACAGAATTTATCAATATGAATATTGTAGTGACATATATTATTAAAAGTATCCTATGTGTGTCAGTTGTGTAGTAGTAATATGAGGTAATACTGGTTTTGTTTTGTTCAAGCTCTGTTGGTATTTGTCATCATGACTTCAATAGTTTGTCTTTATTGGAACTAGTATTGGAGATGTTCTCAGTTCCTGATATTAAAACAATTTACTTCCCCTCTTAAGTTTATGTTACAATGTTATTTTAAGATGGGGGTACATAATTTTGAGCTCAGCTGGCCACATCAGCTTATCTTGCGTGATGGCGGCAGGAAAAGACTCCTCTGCTCGATTTCTCCCCTGGGCTCTGGAGACACCTCACTGATAGCTAAATGGACCAAGGAGTATGCTGTCCGACTCTGGATTCAGCAAAGCTCTGACCAGGTGCTGCTCAATACCATGAAGACCACGGTCCCTGAAAACAAGAAGGATGTACCTTCTACGTCATAACTAATTTATACTCTCTTTTTACACTGAGCACAATACATCACAAACATTGAGTTCAGAGCGTTAGGCCAACTGTCAGCTTCATCTGAAATACTTTATACCAGTATTAACCTCCTTAATGGTTACTACGCCTCTGCACTTCCAGCATTATTTCTTTCTAGTCAATCATCTAGGTGTCAGTGTACTGTTTGGCCATTCCATGCCGTTTTACTTTCCTCCGACACCTTCTGTTCAGGCTGGAGCATTATAGGCTTTACATCATGTTTGCTACTGAACTACACATATATACAGGCATAAATTAACAATTCACATTCAATTTTCATTAAAAGATACTGAATGTTTCAAGCTTACCACAATTCATAGAATAAACACAGATACGTTGACTAGCAATGAATTCTGGCACAAATACTGGCACAAATTCCCATCTGCTTATGTTCCAGGCTTTATTTAGCAAAAATATGAGCTGGCTTCAACGCACTGTTGCTTTATCAAGCTTATTTGAACTAGTGGTCTCGAACTAACGCTCCTAAGTGATTATATCAGCGAGTCTGGCCAATGGAGCCACGTTTCGACAAGTGTTTGAAAAAATTTTACCTTCCTACGTCTCCCCTAACAACCAAAGATAGTATTTATAGTCCGACCAATCGTGTTTAGTCTTATATTTGTTGCGCTCCAATCAATTTGGAGTTTACATGGTAGGCTATTTCCGTACGCACGGTTTTTTTAAACACGTTATAAAAACATTTTATGAGCAGAAATGATTTCATGCTGTCAGGCATCCCCACTATTTTATTTTGGTTATAACTTGTTAATTCCTAGACTATTTGCGTAACGTTTTACATATTCTTTGTCAGCAAGCCCTAAGGAACCCAAATATACAAATTTAATAGAGCTAATATGCTGCGTTCAAAATATGCAATTCCTTCTACCTCCTGTTTCGAAGATGTGCTGTCTGGGTACTGTAATGTTTTCAAACGTAAACCCATCTATTGTTATCTTTTCTAATAAGAGTTTTTCAGGATTTAAAAACCTAACTCTGGGAAGGGTAGTGAATTTATCACTGTCCGTCCGAAAAAGTTAGTGCATGTGGCCTTACACGCGTGATAGTAGTAATTGTGTATCGCGCGACGCGTGTTTAGTGTTGCACGTGTTCGGCTTTATGCCTCTCCCTTCTCTCTATCCTTTAGTCCATCTGTCTTTAGTTACGCCGTGTATAAAATGGAATGAATGAAATATTAAAATTAGGTCATTGTTCAGCTTGCGTATCTCACTGTTTTTCCAAGAAATACAGCACACGTTTCATTGAAGAAAGCGGGTAATAATATAGTAGGCTTTTACTATCAACGTGAAAGCGTTACAATTTGCAGACGAAGCAGAAAACAAGGGGGATTTCGAGTACAGTTATTGTGACAGCACTGTTATTTTACCATTGCTCTTTTCTTTATTAGAATTTATTTGTTAGGCTTTATATTTACCTTTTAATTTATATATGTGGATTAGAATATTTCACGACAGATGGACAAATCTACAACCACAGGAAAAAAGCTGGTAAGGGCCTAAACCTCATCAAACGATTAGCTAGTACAAATTGGGGAGCGGATAAACAAACTCTTCGCCAACTATATCTAGGCTATGTGAGATCAGTGATAGACTATAACCTTCCCCTCCAGACCATTGTGAGTACTAACACCATCTCATCTGTGAACCGTGTGCAGAACCAAGCTCTCAGGTTAATTTGTGGAGGAATGAGATCAACACCCACTGCCGTATGTGAGATAAAAGCCAATATAGAGCCGCTGGATATCAGGCGTAAAAGAGCACTGACTGAAGCTGTAAGAGATACAGGAGACAAGAGAAAGACCACCCACACAAAGTACTGATCGACACTTGGAAACAAACAAAAAGACTGAAACAATTTTCTTTCCTGTACATAGTCAAAGAGGAAAACGATAAACATCATCTCCCACAAGAGAGAGAATTGGAAAATAATTACTTTGGATCACCCCCTTGGGAGAACTTCCATCAACCAACTGTCAAAACACAGTTGATAGATAAAACGGCCAACGAAGGAAACACTACCCACAGTCTTGAAGACGCGTGCCTTGTATACCATAAACAGCTACTCAACATCAGCAATCCAGGCCTACACAGATGGTTCGGCTTTCAAAACCACCTCTTTTGCTGGATATGTTGTCTGCAAATGATATCCGGATGGATTCTCTAATGAGTTCTGTGACTCCTGTGGTGAAAATTGTTCAAATTATGAAGCGGAGGCTGAAGCTGTCAAGACAGCCATTGAATTACTGCACCAACAGTTTGACATTAAGGAACAAAAGCCTTCAGACATAGTGATTTTCAGTTACTCCATGTCTGTTTTGGAGGCACTTAAACAGACTCCATATGAAAACAATCTACTCTGAAAATTCTAGTTTTAGGGTGCAGAGACCAACCATTTCACCTTCTTGTGTTATAAGAAAACCATGAGCTGGTTTTTTTCTTTCTATTATAACAGCTTTTAAACAGAGTCTGAAAGCTCATCTTCAATGACAGCAATTTAGGACTCTTTAATATCTCTGTTTGCCCAATGGGCTGATCACCCGTTGGCTTGTCACACCGATTACGGAAACAGCGGCAGATGGATCTATTTGTTGTTGCCCTAAAGACGCCGCTAGGCGTGATGGGAAACTACAACAGAGAAAATCAATCTGCTGTTGCCCTTAAGACGCCACAAGGCGTGATGGCCTCTGACTGCTTGGTCGGTCTTTGGCTAAGGACGGAAGAAGAAGAAGAATATGAAAACAAAGACATCTTTCTTATTCACAACTTGATATCACAGCCTACTCCATCAGTGTAACCCTACAATGGATCCCTGGTCACAGTGATCTAACAGGAAATGAGACAGCTGATAGACTTGCTAAAGCAGGAGCCTCTAAACAACAAAAGGAAAGACCCTGCAGCATGAGAACAGTCAAACAGATTCTCAGAAACAACACAAGGGAAATCTGGCTGAACAGATTGGCAAACGGGCCGATTGGCCGAAATGTCTTTAATGAAATGACCTGCCCAAAAGACAATGACAATATCAACAGACTCAACAGGAGAAATCACAGTTTTATCTTTCAGTTTCGAACAGGACATACCAGAGTCAATAGCCATCTAAACCGCATCAACCCTCAGCACCTACCCATGTGTAGACACTGCTCTCATTTTTATGAAACAGCCAGACACCTCCTCATGGAATGTCCATCACTCACAAATGCCAGGAAAAAACTATTACAGACACCTCTGACAATCACCAACTCACTATATGGAACTTTGAAACAACTGCAGAAAACCTGCAATTTTCTAAAAATGACATTGGGCTGCCAAGAGTAGATATGCTCAGCAGCTATGGGATATCGACAACAACAACAACAGTATTGATCTTTAATTGGGAAGACTATTTTAGACATACGCTACGAGATGGATACAGCAACACTGACCTCGGTGACCCCTGAAAATATAATCTAAAGATGACATTATTAAACGATTATGAAATTGCAGAACAACATGTGGAATAATATTAGAGCCTTGTACCACAAAATCTGCAGCGTTGTCACGGCTGTTTGTGCCCTATACACGGCTGTTTGTGCCCTATACCAGAGCGCTCTTTTAGTTTCGGTGACCGGAATTCTGACACCGGGTATAAAATTTTCATGTGTACCGTAAAAGACTACTGAAGTTTTTGGCGGGGAAAATCAGCTGATGTGTGTGTAAAATCAGTAAAATATAAATCATTACACACTCGTTCTGGATAAACACAGCGCTAAAATTCTTTTGTGTACTATAACTTTGTTCTGTGTTCTATTTTTGATTGCATTTTTATTTGTTTGAAATTATATTTGACGGAGTTACAGACTTTTGAAAACAGCGTCATCATTTGAGGAAATTCATAACAGAAGTAATCTATTTATTAATGTAATATCTAAAAATTGGCCCATTCATATGAGTTTATAATTATATAGACTTCTCGAAGGGAAGCTAAAGATTATTTCCACATACTTGTTTTTTTTTTTTTTCATATCTTGAGAATGTGTGGTAGTCAGTTTTGTGAGTTTGGCATTACAAGAACAAGCATATTGTCACCAGATTTTATAACATTTAAATCACTGTAAACGCATTCCTGATACTCGCAAATCTTAAATAAGGTTGTAAGAAAATAACTTTTTGTAAAGCACCATCTGCTTTTGCATTTTCATTCATTTATAATGATATTTAGCTACGTATATAAGCGCCAGAAAACATGTAAAGCTATAGATAGATTACTTCCACATACTTTCATCTATCTTTCAAGTCTTGTTAATCTTGTATTTATAATATGAATGTCTTTTTTTATTGTGTGTGAGATAAGGACTGTTCCATTAGTGGTCTTTGGTAGACAATCCTGTGCACAAGACGGCTGCCAAAGAGTTCTAAGTAACTGTTTGTATATCTTCTTTCATTCACAGATAAAGCATTCTACAGCATTGTGTTAGACGTGATACTCTCAAATATTCCATTATCTTTATACATACACAAGTAAACTATACTACATAACAACGAAATGGAACATACTTTGTTGCATCATATGAATTGTGCCAGTGCACTGTGCAGAGCCTGTGGCAAGAGAGCATAAACTTCCCAAACAAAAAGTTCAAAACGGAATGCACTGAACTGTTCGAATTACGTTAGTGATCTGTTCTTTGTGTTTGGAATTAACGTATCAGATGATAAACCGACAGAGCATTCGACTATATTTTGTAGGAAGTGTTACTTACCAATACAAAACGCAAAAAAGGAGGCATAATGAGAAGTGTCTTGAAACAGGCAAGTTACTATCGGAAAACAGTTAGCACATCAGGAAAGACTATGACCATAATTTAACTATAAGTGAATGTCAACTGTGCAATTATTTTGCAAATGACATCTTTTGATGTTTTAAAAACAAAAAGCTGCTCTATCCCCTGTGATGTTCTTTCTGACCCCTCTATGTCTAGTCAGCCAGTTAGCTGTAGTCAGTCAGTTAGTTGTAGTCAGTCAATTAGTTGTAGTCAGTCAGTTGTAGTCAGTCAGTTAGCTGTAGTCAGTCAGTTAGCTGTAGTCAGGATAGCTCTGTACAGCAGGAGGTTGATGTGCCTGCCCACACTAGTGATGATATTGTTCAGCTGGAGGTTGATGTGTCAGCTCACATTAATGGCAATACCATTATTCATTTGGAGGTGGATAACACTACTCACCCTAGCATGCCAGTTTTTGTTGCCACATCTACACCTACCAAGTCAGTTATACATACGACAAGTACATCCACCTCGCCTGTCTTCAAAAGCGACATCACAGTACAACAGTTACTTCCCAAGCCACCTTCACAACCACTAACACAACAGGAAGAAACCCTATTCATATCCATTGTTAGAAAAAAACCAGAAACAGCAAAAAATAATATCATAAAATGCAAATCCAGAGGACAGCCTATTGTACTACAAAAACTAATTAAACATAGAAGAGAAACATCAGTCACCAGAACGCCAGCAAAACGTAAGCGATCTCAATTTCTCCACACTGTTAGGAAACATATTGTTGGAACATCAACTGACTCACTAGACCTGCAGCAGGTACATGAGAGTAGAATATGTACATTCCACTATTTCCAAAATTGAAAGACGCGCCAGTGGTATTAAAAATATAACTTCACAATTAAAATTTATAATGGAAACTCATTTGTTACAAATTTCTCCATCTGTGAAAGTACAGATTTCTCCTATTAAAAAAAAAGGAAGTGTGAATGATAATTGAGCGAAATTTCGGGGCTAGAGCAAATTATGGCAGTTGTTGCGTGAGAGTGACAGAATTAACAGAGTGTGGAAATCATTTAATAGGTGTATTTATTAAATACACCTATTTATTTATTAAATTGAACATTTCGTTTAACTCATGACCATACTCATTTTTACATGACCATCGTGATGTATGATTGAGATAATTGTTAGCTCTCATGTTTTGGGACAATTGGGTGTGTTATTTTAAGGTAATAAATGTGGACTTGCAATTTAATGTTTCAATAATTAATGTTTGACGCATGAAACCAAAACAAAACTATTATATTCATTTTCTGCAGGTTTTCTACTTTTGATTTCTGTAATTTGTTAAGCATGTTGATTGTGATCGTTTTTGTGTAAATTGCATTAGAAACAAACCATAACAAAATATAAAAAAACGTAAATTTTACACTATTTCAGACTATTATATCTTCTGTTTTAATTGTGATAAAATGTTTGTTCTTGTTCTAAAATTGACTCTAACATTTCTAGTCTAGCTTTACGCAAAATTAAAGCCGGCATTTATAATAATAAAGTAGCCTAAAAGCATTAATTAAGCCCTATCAAAAGTAAACACCGCCACATTTTTTTTTCTCGTTAGGAAGTTGACCACGCGACCTCTGTCACGATGGCTATAAATAGCGCAGTCAGAGAAAACTAAAAGATCGCTCGCAAACAGCCGTGTGGTAAGAAGAACAAATTGTTGCACAAACATGGTTGACGTTAAAACAGAAGTGTGGCAGGGATGTGTACTGTCAGTTCTAATGTTAATCATTTATATGGATAGGATATAACTAGAAGCCCATCTAGCACCTGTCACCATAAATAAATTACTATTTACAGATGACTAAATTCTACGGCAAAGAAATGCCAACACTCCAGGGACGCCTATTCGCACTCGATAAAATCATGTGAGCGATGTAATATGAAGGTCAATATGCCAAAAACAGAAGTAATGATGTTCAACAAAAATCCAAACAGCACACGAATACTTTCACGTGGGATTCTGTCGTGGAGTAGTTTTGAAGGAGAAAGTGTACGACTTGAATGGAATGGAAGAATAAAGATAATAATGTCTTATTGATAGTTTACGAGTTCGTAATAGAACTGCCTCTCCCCGGGAATTAGTGTACTCGAAATTTACTTAAAAGAGAATTCTGGTGAAACTAAACAGGATATTTTCTGGGCGAAAAATTCTTTACCCGAAATCCTACAAAGGAATATGTATAGTATATATAGTTGGATAAGAGACTTGGTTCCCAGCCACATTAAAAATATTCCGACCCAATAGTGTTTATTAATTATGGCTCTGCCCCCAGGGTGTAGGTTTTAATTACTAAAAACTAGGAACCCAATTAAAAATAACAAGAAAAATAACAACAGACTCTGTTATGTAAGGTTTACAAAAATGAAGATAGATTCTCACATATATTCAAATGTACAACTATAAGCTATCTTCACTAATCTATGAATGGTTCTAAACAATGTCAGAATGAATTTTTCATCCTAGGACAATTGGACTATTCTGTAGTGGTTTTGCTGGCATTGTAAACTACTCATCTCAGATGCTGCTGAATTTATGTTGTCTAGTTGCCAGGGGGTTCAATCTGTCCCAGCACTCCAGGTCCAGTATGGCAAGTTCTTTTTAGGGTTTCAGAGGATGGCTGGTTGCTTCCTCTGTCTTGATACAGGGCTCATCACCAACTGGGATGGAGTATGTCTGCCCTCGAGAACACTGCATACGGTTAGGTCTCCTGGAAGGACAACCTGGTAGGACTGGATTGACAAACAATTGAAGCTCCATTAGTAGTCTTGCCAGAGAAGTCATTTCCCATATCTGCTGGACGCTAATCGTCCATCAGAAATCTAACGAACATTCATAGTTAACATCAATAACAAGGTGCTATCTGTTATCTATGAAATACTATTGCATAACTGACGTTATAAGCATACAGGTGGATCTCAACCTATATCTGGCTTCCAGCTTGTCTACCGCAGTGATTTTCAACATATGTGCCGTTAACGTCACCAACTGTGAAGTTTGGGGCTGTGGTCATCAAAAGTTTGAGAACCACTGGTCTACCTTGTGCCCATAGAGCAATAAAATCAATTTGGGGTCATTGGTACAAATGGTTTGAGAAGCACTGGGTTATAGTCGCCCATGCTGCCATAAAATATGTTGGGGTGTCCTTGCTGCCAAGGCTTGAGAACCACTGAATTACATTTTTGCTACCTGGGCATTAAAGCTATTAAGGTGTGTTCCTGGTCTCAGCCTTGAGAACCACAGGCTCACAGTCAGTTAAATTATGCATTCATAAAAATGGCTACAGTGCTGTTGCCCATCGTTACATAGTTCTATGTTTATGTTATAAGCATTCATATACCTTGATAATACCATCATAACACAGGATACATGCACATAAACACATTAAAACATAATAAGGATATTTTCAGAAATCAGTTCAGAATTAAAATATGACAAGGATAATCATGGCTGAAATCATACAGTAGAATTAGTAGAAACCATTCAGTATAAAACATGACAAGGGTAGTTCGTAGATGAAACCTTCAGTGTACATAGTGCCGTAGCCTCCTGTACAAAATCAAGGACATTAATTGCTGTCACAGTGAAGATGAAAGTACATTTAGAACTGTTTCTAACAAAAGATACCGACATGATATGCTGCAGATAAACGTATGATTATTATTCATGTTATTCATATAACAATATTAGATCTGCTCACTCGCTCAGCTAAGCACCATTGCTGTGTTAAATTTGAGAAAGTTCCCTCTGTATTTGCTTTCGTAGGACCACTAGTTGTTTCATGGTATGGCCTGCCGTCTAGACTGCCGCTTCAAGAATCGCTCCTAAATTCACTCTAGGGTTTGCTGGGTTTAATCAGCCTACGTTAGGGTTGGTGGACCTGAACTATGTTGACATTTCATTCCCTCCCCAACCACACACACACTGCCCGGTACTTGGGAGGTCAAAAGTCACATGACAATACGACTGCCTACCAGTTGGCTAAAATTGTAATTATTCCCAGTGTGGTAATTTTATTTGAGATAGATCTTAGAAATAGTGGTCCCGTCCGAGTGGGAAATCATAGTGAAGGCTCTGTGATAGTAAGGGTTAAGAAATGAATAGTTGATTCACAAGGGTGCTGAAAAAGAGTACGGACAGTCTCTGAAATCGGGTAATTTCTCCGATCTGCCTATCTTACGAAAATTTTATTTATCTGTAGACTCCTAAACCTCTCCTGGCTAAACAATTTTTGCCAGTTACTCAACACTCATGTACACACACCAATTTGGTGCTACAAACACACGGACGTGAATACAAACTACATATAACAGTTATGGGGTAATGGGTCGGCCAACACAGTAATATCAGTTTTATGGTGTTTATTATCATTTAAACCAAAATCACAACATTTAGCATGGTACAGTCAAAAAATCATAGTTACAGACAAATACAATTTAACAAGGTGGGGGGGGGGGGGTGAAGGGGTGGGGGGGTTGAATAGTAGTATCCCAATATGCCCTTCCCGCTTGTATAGATAAAAAAAAACCAGTCCAAAGACAAGTGGTTATCAGAAAGAGACAAGTTAACCAAAAGATAGATTAATTTATTCTGATAGGAGTTATTACACTATTTAGGATGGGGGTGGGAACAGAGTCCTAGTATTCTGCAAGTTATCCCTTGACTAAGCAGATTAAGGGAGGGGAAATATGAAAATATAAACAATCCCCCTTAGAGAAGAAAAATGCAATGAATGAAGTGAAAGGATATTTACCAAGTAAAGAAAATTATAAGTTTAGCTAATCTATCTCATTCATTCATGCACGCTAGCGATTGCCGTCACACACATTCACACTTACCGATCGTTGAATCTGGCAATCTCTAGAATCACACAAACCGCTATAAAATACTCAACAAATGTATGAGTCTTTCCTTCGTTTTCCAGCACCAGACTATCGGGTTTTGGCGTTCAGCAAATTTTCCTGTAATCGCTGGAAGTTGAAGCATTAGTGTTCTTGTTTGGTTTTTCTAAAGTTTCTATGGGATGGCACTGTCACATGTATAGTTATGAGAAGGTAGTGGTCTCCTGGATTTCACCGCTGGTGGTGGGAAACTTCTATAGCGTGATGACAAAGACTGAACAGTGAGTCATGTTTTCTTCGGGGTTTTAAATCCAGTGGAAATAACAGGACTGTCAGTGTACAAGAATATATTCTTTTCCACAGTAGAGCAGTAAAAAATTATATATCGCTTCTGGCAATTGTTCTTCTCCAGTTATTTTTTCATAATTTATTGCTTTATGACTTTTAAATGTTCTTGGGTTGCTTTATCTCATGTAAATTTAGAGAGCGAGACCGCACAGGGCCGCCACAAGAAGATTATATTTAAAAGGTGCATAACAATTCTGGGTGGTAGAAGAACCGAGTCTGGAGGACTCTATAATTGCTGGTACGCAAAGGTATATGATCATCCGCTTTCACAAACAGAATGAATTAAAGTCTCCATATAGAAGATATCCGCGAGAAATCTTGTTCTATAAGCTAGTACTATATTCAGACTCTCTGGCGCAAATGATAAACGCATTCTTCAGTGGTCGCAATATATAATTAAAGAATTGAAGGATCAGGGGGACACGCGAACTTTCACAACTTTTTTTACATCAGGGGAATTCTGCGTTTCTGCGCCGCCATCCCCAGCGCCATTACCCAACTATCTACCGCTTGACTTTTCCCCGTTCGTCTCAGTCTGCGAGCGATTTCAGCGATCTTCTCTGGTTCGCACTGAGGTGTTAAACGAAGGCGTGAAACTGCTTCGTCCGTTCTGCGAACCACCACTGCATTTTAGGATACCGCTCTCCCGATAAGCTTTGGCAACTCCTACTAGGCGGGGTGCCAGAAAGGTGTACAGAAATGCTTGATTATAATGGCTCTAGAGATAGGCAGTAGGCGTGGTTTAACCTCCCCTAAGGCAAACCGAACCTCCTGGATCCTCGCCTGATAACTGTTTATCATATTAATTATCCAACGTTGGTAAAAATCCACGTGGAAATGACGCATACTAATGAGCCCGCGTGGAATCCACGGTGACTATTGTGTTTCACACAAATCCAGGGCTGCGATGCTATTTAAGGCTACTATTCTTTATCATCCATCAATTCAGGGACTTCAATTTTCATACTCTACGTCACACCCAGGGGAAACCCATGTACTAAACCGCGGTCAAAAGTTCATGGCGAGGAGTCGAAAGACTTTTTGCCAGTAAAATATTGAACAAAGAGAAAGGAATTTCATTCAGAAAAAATGGGAGATCTGATTTTTAGACGAGTGGTGGATTTTCTGGAGGAAAGAGAATTGGTATGATAAAAGATTGACAGAGAGAAAAGAAGGCGATTTTTACTTCGTCACAGATTCTTGCTACGGGACCAGCTTCAGTGGTAGTTCCATGCCCCAACAGGATCAAAAAGGAAAATGCTAATAACGATGGTGCGTCCAGGTCCACTCAACATGTCAGTAATGCTGTAATTAAACAAGTCAAAGAACATATAGGAAGCGTCCTGACAGTGGATTTACATCACCGTCGAGACAAAGCGACAGCTGATAATGGTATGAAAGTCTATAGTGAGCATTAAAACAGGACATAATCTGTAATGTATCAAAAGTGTTCCCGTCACACAAGTATTTCATCTGTTTTAAATTCTTGACACTCTACTAAGGAAGGGACACATAGGCCATGTCTTCCAGGCGTCTTTCTCTTGAAGATAATTTGTTCGCCTGGACTTGGATCTGATCTCAGTCCACATCGGCTGCCATTTTTAAATTGGTTTGTGGTTTTAATCCACTCCACCTTGGCGGCAATTTTCAAATAGGCTTGAGATTGGAACTCACTCAAAATTGGTTGCAATTTTCAAATTGGCAGTTACTCCTGTTTTATCCATTGTGCCAACTTGAGGTGGTTATGAAAATATAATAAAAATTTAAAGCATACACATTTACTGTGCTGAAGTTTGTTGTCCATTGCGATACTTCCGCAACTAGCTATGCCTTCTATGCATTTTTACTACCTCTTTGTTTGGCTTTATTCCTCTTTGTCTATTCAGATCCATCTGTTTCTGTAGATCATAGACTACGGCGGCCATTTGACGTCTTGCACCTAATTCTACAGCTATGACATTTACCTCATGTCTCAGTTCGGTGACCAGATAAATATACGTAGTAAGCCATTCTGAAAGCTGGTATTGCTCTTAGAGAACAACCAGAACAGTAGCCAAGAAGTTACAGACTTTCATATTGGAATTAAAAATTGAAACGGTGTCTCCATTTTCTTTCTCGTTCGCCTTCAGACTTCCACATTAATGACTGTAATAAAGGCAGAAGTCAGCTCAAGGTTTCTGACATGTCCAAACAGTTGAGTGAAGTAGGTAGTTGCCATATTCTACTCCTTTCAATGCTGTATGTTGGGCAGGACTGCAACAGGCATTCGGCTGTCATCGAGCTGGTGCCTCAGGCGCAGAGATCTGCTGCGCCAATTCTGTACTTGTGGTATAGATGGTGTCTCAATCTGTTGTGTCCAGTTCGTAGCCGAAAATAATTATATTAAGCAATTCTGAAAGCTTGTATGGCTCTAAAACATAAAGAACAACCAAAACTGTAGCCAAGAAGTCACAGACTTTCATAAATGGCGCTTGAATGGAATACAAGTATTGAAATGGAATAACATGGTCACCAATGGGGAATTGATTACCAGAACTAGTCAATTGCCAATGAAACAAGTGATGGAACAAGTGATGAAACAAGTGATGGAACGAGTGATAAGAAGAAGATGCTGGCTATAGATAGAACAAAAATGAGGAAAGTTGCTGATAGCATGACGAGAAATTTCTTGTTATGGAACCCCCAGGGTTAGAGAGTTGGGAGAAGACTCAAAAACACAAGGAGAAACAAACTGGAGACAGAATTACCAAGGATGAAGAAATCATAAGTAGATGGCACATGACAGGAAGACTTGTTATACGTTTGTTGAAGACATGTGCTCCATGGGGTTTTGAAGGTAAAGATGATGAAGATGATTCTGAAAGCATGCTGCTCATTTAATTTGGATTCAAATCCCACTGTCAGCTCAATCTGGTGTGATGACAGGGAACGCAACATTATATCTGATCATCCTTGAGACTTCTCCTGACTTCCAGGTATGTCCCTCGCCCAGCTAGGTCTGCTGCCATTTCCTAGCTGTTTGCGCTATTCATAATACGTAGTTGGTAATGTGGCCGTGTGTGTTGATAGGTTGATATAAGTGTGTCGTATAGTGGTTCGATCACTGCCCTAAATAAGGATAGTTGCAGATGGTAACGATAAATGCTTGGATGAAAACTTTGTTGACCACAACAACCAGACAGTGCAGATGGTTGATGATTTCTTTAGCTATTTGATAATAAACCTCATGCTAACAGCGGTGAAACTCAAATCCAAAAGTTTATTTTCAGATTTATATTCATCTGATTTGCACGTGACACATCTCTCTCCTTGCATTCCGTCTACGTCGCTCGCTATTCATCGGTACTGTACATACATTTGGCTGTCTCTAACTTCAACTCTGTCTTGATTTATTTTATTGGGAATACTGTTGTAGTGTATCTTGGATATAAGACTGACCTAAACCGCCAGGGGAGAAATTTTCCGCCACTGTTTATGCTTCCCTACGTCTCCATATGTGCAGTCTATCCTACTGCACTTCACTTTTAGTAGCTGTCTATCATACTGTACTTCATTACAAGTAGCTGTCTATCATATTTCACTTCACTGCTAGTGGCTGTCTATCCTACTGTACTTCATTGCTAGTAGCTGTCTATCATCTGTCTGTCATACTGTACTTCATTACTAGTAGCTGTCTATCATATTTCCCGTCACTGATAGTGGCTGTCTATCCTACTGTACTTCATTACTGATAGTTGTCTATCATACTGTACTTCATTGCTAGTAGCTGTCTATCATAATGTACTTCTATGAGGCGACCTCACATACCTGCTGGACTCGGCGCTCTCACCCACCATGGACTGCATATCTTGACACCCTTGTCCTTCGAAGTAATACTTGTAGCTGACACCAGCCAAAATCTACACTAGAGAGTGATGTACTGAGCGGCTAAATGGCTAGGCAGACAGTTTAGATACTTTCTCTGTGACCACAGAAACCCAACCACCTGAGTGGCTATCCGCCCGAATGTACCATTCTAGACCGCGCTCACCACTGCAACATTTTAACACAGCAAGAACTTTGCTTGTCCTAAAGCTTCTCGCGTTCAAAACCTGACTATTTAATATTTTACGCCGATGTCCCATTACTACTTTTCCTATCTAAAATGTGTTCATACTAGCCAAATTTCCTCGTGCACACTTCTTTCTATCAACCTCAAAACAACTCATGGGACGTAATTTCAAATTGTCTCCCTTTGCTAACTATGGTTAAACGTCAAAGACTCTTCTCTGCTTACTATAACTTTAACAGTACTATGCAAAATAGTTAAACCATAATCTCCGACTGATATTACTTTATAAATAAAATGCCCGTCTCAATCGTCTCAATCCTGTCAATCTAAAATTTTCAATGTTCTCGTCTCATGGTCTTTTATATAACCGACTAGGTTGAACGGGACGCGCCTCGCCAAAACGAGGCAAGACTTTATTTTTAAAAAATATCTTCTCAAGCGCAGAGATAACACTCAAAAATACTCTCCTGCTCATTTCACCTCCCCTTAACAAAGTCATATAGTCTGTTACAACTTCTTTATGCAAATTTTCTAAAGCCCAATGTCTTCACGTCTGTATTCTACTGCCTTCGCAGTGCCTGTCACTAAGCTAATATTTATCAATAATTAGTCTGTTGTCGTTTCTCTGTCCTATATTCCATAGTTGCATGGAGTTTCTTGACTATTTTTATTGTGCGGAGTGGGCAATGTGGTTAGTCACGATTCGCTTCCGTAGCAAAGCATTGGTGCCATGCTGATGGTCCTGGGTTCGACTTTCCGGTAAGTCTATCACTTCAAAACTTTTCTGTTGTCTAGCATTCTTCTTCTCTTTTTCTCACCAATGTCTGCAACATACCAATTTTTGTTTATTATTCAATATTTGTTGGTTTTCCTCGTGGTGCTGACTGTCTAGCTCTCACGAAGCACGTGTTTGTAATGTTAGACTTGGTTTTGAAATGTGTCTTCAATTATGCCAAATCTGTTGTATATAGCAGATATCTGGTTTATTAGTCTGTTGTAGTGCCTACTTACTTACTTACTTAGTCGTTCCCCTTCTACCGTGAGGTGTAGAGGTTTGGAAGAGAGAGCGCCAGACTATCCTATCGGCTGTCTTCCTCCTGGCCTGGTTCCATTCTAGTCCTCGGTCCTTCAAAGATTGTCTAATGTTGTCCTCCCAGCGGACTCTGGGTCGTCCTGGGGGTCTGGATCCCTGGCTCTTTGTTTCCCATGCTTGTCGTGGTAGCCGATCTTCACCCATTCTGCAGATATGGCCAAACCATCTTAGTTGGGACTGTTCTATTTGGGTCTGCAGCGGGTGGGATTTTAGGCCTTGACGTATCGTCTGGTTGCGTACCATGTCTCTTCTTGTTACTTCAACCACCTTCCTCAGATACCTTATTTCTGAGGTTTGGATCTGGCTTTTGTGGGTTGTAGTCATTGCCCGTATGTGTTCTAGCGATACTTTGCACACTTAGAGTACATGTTCCAGCGTTCGCTTCACTTGGCTTAGGGAGCACTGGACATCATCGGGTTTTCCCGATCACCCGAGGTTTGTGTCCAATAGTAATAAATCAAATATGAATCCGATAATGATGCAGAATCATTATGTGCCATATGCCATATATTTCTTCATGTAAAGACTTCCGCAGAGCTCATTCCCATGCAGGGCTACGTGTCTTTCCATTAGTCAAATCTAGAGTTGTCGACGATTTTCTGTATAAAATAGGAGGAAAAGTCTTGTCTACTCTTCACGATTGCTCTCGGAGAAAAGGTGAAAGTTTCGGTCATGTAACTAACTATACAGCCACATAGCACTAAATATCTGAATACTTACGTGTGTGAACGGTGGTTTGGTTTTAGTAAAGTAAAAGAGTGTAGAAAAGTGGTTTAGGAAATATGAATGGAATTGGATACTGACTATTTGTCTTAGTTGAAGGGAGATAAAATGAGTGAAGGAATGCTTTGAGAATAGGGAGGAAACTCCGCATATTACGGTTGGTAGATTGTGATAGACGAACTCAGCTGACCCTGAATGACCTCTGAAGTGTTGGATGATATAGTATGACCCTTTGTAACGACCCCTTCGTATAGCATCAGTGCCCCCGAATAATATTGTAACCTTTCGTCAAACGGGATTTTTTTTCACCTGGACTCATTAGCTATGCAACCGTTCCACACAGATGGTCAACACGTTTGCTGATTAATATGTGGACAGTTTATCTACCGTTCATTCTGGTCATCGCATTGATTTCTTCTTCTTCTTTGATCCTTAGCCGCCGACCGTCAAAGCAGCCAGTGGCCATCACGCCTTGTGGCGTCTTGTAGGGCAACAACAAATTGATTCCACTTTGCTCGGTCGGCGGCCATCCTTCGTACAGTGCCCCAACTCTGGTTCATTCTTTGCATCTCAGCCTCCACAGTCCTCCGCCAGGTTGTTTTTGGTCGGCCTCTCTTTCGTTTTCCTTCAGGGGTCCAAAGCATAGCTGTTCTTGTGATGGCATCGATTTAAGGAGAGATTAAATCACGCCCACGGACATCTCTTGAGCAATCATATGCAGTATTTTCATTAACTTGGCCCGATGGGGGCGGTGCCAGAATCAAACAGAAAGTAACGGCACACGATCAAACAGACTGAGGGATCTCAGGAAAGACTATCGGCGTTATCAAAGGCAGTAGTGGTCCCTGAAACGAGCGACGCAAGTTCCCTGCCGGTATTTCGCATCTCGGTGTTAAACGCGAAACCGATCGCAGTGGGAGCGAACGGGAAAGCCGACGCGAAAGCAGCGAGCGGAGATACGTCAGACCAGGGGCGGCTTCTCTCTTTAGTCTGGCGGTCAGATCCCCAAAAGTCTCCTGAGATCTAAAAATGTGTCAATTTTCTCAGGCCCCACTCATCTTGCATTTCAGCTAGATATATACAGACCACGTAGAAAGCTATGTTATCATTCGGTCGCCAGAGATTTAAGATTCACTAGCTATAGTAGAAATTCTGCTAGATTTCCATCTGAATTGGTGGCTACATTGGAGTGATTTCTGTTTCTGTGCACGGTATAATATATTTGTTAAAGTGATCAGTGGTCTAGTGCTTTCATTTTGTTTCACTGGATTTTGTGTTTATTTAAATCTTTTTAATTAAACTCATCCCAAAAGTTCCAGTGGTAAATTTAATGATATATCTATTATAATATTTCCAAAAAAATAATAGATGCTTTAATGTTAAAGTAACTTTTAAAGTCGCGAAGGAATTTATAATTAATAAATTTAGTTAAGTCCTATATATATATAGAGGTGTATTTTAACCATTAGACTCGTGACGTGTTTTCTTAAATACATAATTAAATACGCGAGTATATATAATAGCCTTAACGGTAAATTTATTGCGCGTTAGAATATTATTTGATTTTTGAGGTATGATTATGTTGTCATGGGTTTTCTATCTTTTTCTATAGAATGATCACCTTTGCAATCCCAGCATAAAGAAATCGTACAGAGAGTTTCAGACTCGGTTCTTAAACTTCCAGACATATTGATGAAACATTTTTTAAATTTAATCTTGTGGCGGTCTGATGCGACCTAGCTATCATAGTTACATGAAAGAAAGCCTACCCAAGAACATTTAAATAAATCATCAAATTTAATTTCAATCTGTGAGATAAACTGGAAGATGAACAGTGCCAGTAGCGATATTTTATTTACTGCTCAACTGTGAGAGAGTACCGATTTACCTGACTGTGACTGAGCCTAGTTTTTCCTCACTGGATTAAAAACTTTACCGGTCAGTTGCTATCATCACGCATTGAAGAAATTTTACCACCACTTCATTTTCACCCCTGTGTCGAACTGTGTCAGTGCCATCCCATAGACTCCTTTTTATATAATAAAACACAAGAACTCTTAGGCTTCAAGTCCGGCGATAAGTGGGAATATTTGCTATCAGCAAACCTCGCAACATCTGGGGCGGGACATCGAAGTACTAGACAGTTTCATATGTCAAGAGTGCAATTGCTGTTTATATAATTCTATAGATTGTCTGATGCTGCAATCGGTAAGTGTGAGTGAATATATGAGTGTGGATCCTCACGCGCGTGCATGAATGACAGGACATTTTAGTTTGTTTTGAAAAACCATTTGTTAATTTGCCTACCGGGTAATACATTTTCAGTATACCCTGCATTGTTCCTTTAATTGGGATATTTTGTTAACGCTGTTCACCCCCCCCCCCTTTTCATTTGCTTAGTAAAGGGAAGAACAATTGGGAATAACAGGATTTTTTCTACCACCCATACCTAAGATTTGTAACCCCTCTTTCAGAGTAATTAACTTCACTGTTAGGTTACATTACCTATGTTCCTGATAATTATCTATCTTTGGACTGGGTTTATCTTTGTCTAATACAAGCGGGAAGGGCTTAGTCGATACCAATCTTCTTCACCCTCCCCCACCTTGTTATTTGCATTTTCTGTACTTATGATAATTTTATGTAACACTTGATATTTGTTTGTGATTTGATTTTAAGGTTAATAAACATCATAAACTTATTTAGTACTGTGTTGGAATACCCAAAGCCCAACATTTCCCCTATTTGTTTAATATAGCTTGTATTCACGTGCTACTGTGTGTTTGAAGCACCAAATCGGAGTTAGCGCAGATGTGTGTCTGGCAACTGGCAAATAATTGTTTGACCAGGAGAGTCTGAAGAGAAGATTGAGAGGAACGATTTGTCGTAAATAAGTCTGTCTTTACTCTCCCCAGCACTCTGTGAAGCAACTATTTACTCTCTACAATTTCTATCACTGAGCTTTCCACCACCATTCTCCACTCTAAACCGGACCACTATTTCTAAGACTCTTTCTCTCAAAATAAATTTACGACATAGATGAAAGTGTTGAATTAGGGTTAAGCAGATTTAGTGGGTTCTCAATTATGATTGAGAAAATAAGCATGTAATGATTTGGTAGTAAGCTTTAAAGAAGAGAGTATGGTGTTCAGTTAAATCGTCAAAGGGAGATAACGTAGAATTAAGTCCCTTGCAGGTTTTAGTGAGTTGAGGAAAGAAAGTACGCACGGGAAAATTGGGATGTGTGAACACATTTTAGGGGTGAACGAAGAAATGTTAGAACGGGGATTAGGGAGTTGAGATTGAGACGTGCTAGGCGTAGGTAGAGAAACGGGTTTTCTCCCAAGTGTTAAAGTTGGATGTCGAACGCGCTCAGCGTAAGACTTGTGTGGGTAAACGCGCTCAGCGTAGGTGGTCAGAAAAAAAATGTGCTGTGAGTTAAAGAGTGATAGAAACCGCTCAGTACATTACTTATCATAAATTGGTGTACCACAGTATTTTTGTGATAGCATCTTTTCTGAGGACAAGATGGTTATGAAAAGAAAAAGTGTATTTCTATAAAAACAAAACCAGGTATGTTGAACAATTTTGATCTATTACTAGCATGTGTAGCTCAGCAGACAAGGTGAGATGCATAAAGAAAAATAGAAGTAGTCTTGGCAAAGTGACAGCCCTGGCGGTAAGGCCAGTTTTCTCTCAGTGAGATATACCAAGAGATATATGAAGAAAAAAAACGTAGAAAAAACCAGTCAGTTCAGAAGAGAGACAAGAGGTTTCACCTGAAGAATTAGATGACATTTTGATAGCTGGAACAAGCAGTAGCAAAGAAGACAAAGCAATGTATGTGAAAAATTGATACTGAGATTGTTTGAAACTGAAGCTTTTATTATACAAGACTGCCAACCTTGAAGAGGAAGGTTGGGCATACCATTTTTACCCATTTATCAACTTATGTTAATAAAGTTCGACATTTGATATTTTCACTGCTGTTTTTCGGGTGAATTCGATTGATCAACAGTGGGTATGAGAAAATGTACAGTCAGTCTGAGAGAAGGAAGTTTTCGTATTTACCTTACAACATACTATCTACTGAAAGGGCAGTGGTAAGAACCTCTAATACTATCAACGGCCACACGTGTTACATAATGTTTACGTGTTACATAATACTTACGTGTTACATAATGCTTACGTGTTACATGATGTTTACGCAGACACACGTAAGAATGATGGAAAAGTCACTTCCTATTTTTAAATTGTTATTTCTGTACTTCTATCCAACTAATCTACATAAAACGTACGTCAAAATAAACACAGTTAACTGCCATTTTGTTACATAAAATAATGTTACGTTAACATTCCAACTGAGTATAAGGTTGGTCTGTTGAACATAAGATTTCAAAGCGAGCCACACGTTTTGCTGTCTCTTGTAAGGTTTATTGGTACATTTTAGATTTTTAAAATTTTATTTAGTGATGGGAATTTTTAAAAAATGTATTTGTCACATAGATCGTTGTTTTGACATTTGCTTCAAATATGTCAACTGGACACAAGAGAGGAAATTAAAATTTAAAAATTAAAATGATTACACAGCCCTACACAAAAAAAGCATTTTTTGGTGCCAAACATTTTACTCTTGATTGTACATAAATGAGGCCTGCTCAATCCAAATATCACATTTACTTGTCTGTAGCAGCTCTAGTTTTTGAGATACAGACATTTTTGTATTTCATTAATACAGGGTGACCCAAAAAAAAAAAAAAAACGGGCCCGCGCGCGCACAAACAGTGCGCGCGAGGGCCCGTTTTTTTGGGTCACCCAGTATTATTACAATATTTTCTATATAAGGCTATGTAAAAAAAAACTATTGCTGTCTAGTCCTTTACAAAAGAAAACTGCTTGTTTACTCTCAGTTTCAGTTTTCCAAGAATCTTCCCAGAATTGCCTTTTTTAGATTTTAAGCCACTGCATGCATGTTAGTATGCTACTTATTTTATTACACTTCTAACAGAGAATGGCATCATCTTCAAGAAGAGCATGTTTTCTTTCACCGCATTTATTTTGTTATGTTTGTGGAGAGTACACTTTCAAAGAAGAACATAGGAAGCATATTACTGTTTTTGTGAAAAAGGCATACTTTGCTTACTTTAAAGTAAAACTAGGTGACCAGGAAAAGTCTTGGGCTCCTCATATTGTTTGCAAAACATGTGTTTAACACCTGCGATAGTGGACTTGTGGGAAAAGAAAATGTTTAAAATTTGGAATTCCAATGGTTTGGAGAGAGCCCAAGAACCACTATGATAACTGTTATTTCTGTGTTGTGAATATTAAGGGAATTAATGGGAAAAAAATCACAAAAAGTGGAAATATCCAGATTTAGATTCTGCTAGGCGACCTGTTCCACACGGAGATGACATACCAATTCCAACTTTCAGTCAGATTTCGAATTCCCTGCTAGAAGTTGAGACAGCAGTGGCATGTGGAACGACAAGTGACAGTGATAGTGATTTCGAAGATGATTTTTCAGATGCTCAATGCTTCGACCAGCTTGAACTAAATGATCTAATCCGAGATCTATATCTCTCCAAGGAATCTTCAGAACTTTTGGCTTCAAGGTTGAAAGAAATAAAATACTGACTGCTGAAACAAAGGTTACATTTTATCGCAGCAGAGAGCAAGGTTTTATTCCATTCTTTTGTAAAGAAAACAACCTTGTGTTTTGTACTAATGTAGGAGGTCTTGTTAACAAAATGGGTGTAAGTTATACACCAGATGAGTGGCGACTTTTCATTGACAGCTCTGAAAGAAGTTTGAAGGGTGTTCTCTTACACAATGGTAACAAATATGGCTCAATTCCAATGGCTCATTCTATTACAATGAAGGAGGAGTATGCTACAATAAGCACAGTTCTGGAAAAATTGAAGTATTTAGAACATAACTGGATGGTTTGTGTAGATCTTAAAATGGTGAACTTCTTGCTTGGCCAGCAAATGGGATTCACCAAATATCCATGCTTTATATGTTTGTGGGATAGCAGGGCGAAAGATATGCACTGGACAAAGAAACGGTGGCCGTTGAGGGATGAATTTAAAGTTGGAGAAAAAAAATATTGTCAATAAGCCTCTCATTGATCGAAAAAGAGTTCTACTGCCACCATTACATATAAAGCTTGGCTTGATGAAGCAATTTGTTAAGGCACTGAACAAAGATGGTACCTGTTTTAATTACTTATGCAAAAAGTTTCCAGAATTGAGCATAGACAAACTTAAAGCTGGAATTTTTGATGGACCTCAAATTAGAAAGTTAATAAACGATCCAAATTTTATTGATTCCATGAACAAAACCGAGTCCACAGCCTGGTCATCATTTGTTTTAGTTGTGCAAAACTTTCGGTGTAACTTTAAAGCAGACAATTATTCTGAATTAGTTGGAAACATGCTGTCGAGTTTTTGTGAACTTGGATACAACATGAGCATAAAATTGCACTACCTCCATAACCATTTACATTTATTTCCGGAGAATCTTGGCGACTTTAGTGAGGAGCAAGGTGAAAGATTTCACCAAGATATAAAAACAATGGAAGAGAGATACCAGGGACTTTGGGATGCCCACATGATGGCAGATTACTGTTGGACCCTTAAGCGTGACTGTCCGGGCATATCACATTCCAGGAAGTCCTCGAAAAGATCCTTTTTGCGTGTTGACTAAACAAGTGCTAGTGATAAAGTTTTATTACATTTTTGGTAATATATGCACAGTAATTACATATAATATGAATGCAGTTAAAAAAGTTAGTTGCTTATCCTTTAGAGGACGTGGCAATCAACCCCAGCTTTTATTGGCTGTATGTGATTTTTCTAGGCAATTTTTTCATTCAGTAGTTTGCCATTGCTTTCTGAACGGTACGGCGCTTATACCATTGTTAAAAATCCACACAATGCGATCTGCTACCAAACCGCCTGCAGCTGGTTTCGAACCTGGTATATCTGGATTATGAAACTGCGTTCATATCCATTAGGCCACAGACGCCGACATGAATGCAGACTAAAGTCAAAATGCCACTGATAGCACCTAACTCTAGGATTATAAATAACAATTGCCCTACGAATATGGTCATTCTTAGTTATCTCAAAAACTAGAGCTGATAGAAAAAATCTGATTACATTTTTGGAATCAGCAACCCAAAATTACCCAAGAACAGATATAAAATTTAAGGGACCAAAATGTGTGTATACCAGTGTTATCAATCATTGTTAATTTTTACAACAGAAGTCTTGATCGACAGTGGCATAGTTCGAGTGGTATGAACCAACTTGTAATAATCAGCTTAGGTTTATCTGTTATTTTCACATGGTAAATATACAACAAAATATTAAAGGCTTTATTACTCCTTTTTGTAGATCAATTCAGGAATTTCCCCCCGTAATTTCAAGCGGAAAAAATGAGTCTTAGCTTGGCACAATAAACTGGCACAAGCAAATATACAGGTATTGATTCTGGCGCTGCTTTCAGAAATGCACAGTTCCTCTTATCTACCATCCTCTCCTCCTTTCATCTCTTTTTTTTTTCTACTTATTTTAGTGACGCGTGCTGATTTCTTTGCTCTACGTCTCAATAGTTCAGTGAACTTTTCCCAATTTGATTATTTTGTAGTTCCGTGGGGGAAAGCGCTTTGGCTGTGGTGGTGTGTAAATTAAATTGATTGCTAATTCTACTGGTCTATGGTTACTTCCTCTCAATTGTTCGTGTAATGTCCTATGTGTTTTATATGCTAGGTCTTCTGTGACAAAGGTTAGATTTGGAGTAATGTTTTCCAACGCCTTGAGAAGAATGATTGGTTGATCTTCTTATGTCTGTTTTATTAACTGTCAGCTGTAAGAGACAGCGAAAAAATAGGACTACTGTACCATTAAGTACGTCGTGAATCAATACCCTTTAGCTCCCCAAGGAGCATAGGCCTTCAACAAACACATGCCAAGTCTTGATGTCCCGTGCCATCCGCTCAAGTTCTTTCCATGTTTTCCTCATCATTTTCACCTCTGTTTCCAGTTCTCTTCTCCATGTGTTTTTAAGTCTACCTCTGCCTCTCTTTCCCTGTGGATTCCAGAACAAGGACTGCCTTGTAATGCTATCAACAGGTTTCCTCAATGTGTGTCCTATCCATCGCCAGCGTCTTCTCAACTCTTGTTCCACTGGCACTTGTCTGGTTCTTGTCATCAATTCCACATTTGTGACTGTCATACCATTTTAGTCCTTCTATTCTACGCAAGCACCCGTTTATAAAAGTCTGTAGCTTTTTGGTTGTTGTTTTTGTTGTTCTCCATGTCTCAGAGCTATACAGTAGGACTGACTTGGCATTTGAGTTGAAGATTCTTATTTTCGTGTTGGACTTGATTTCTCTTGTTCTCCGTATGTTTCTCAATGCAATGAAAGCTCCCCTTGCTTTTTGTATTCTTATTTTGATATCCCTGTCTGTCCCTCCAACTTTGTCTATATTACTTCCAAGATATGTGTTCGATTCTACATCTTTTAGTGGTGTTTCTTCAAGTTCAACCTTGTTATCATTTCTTGCATTTATTCTCATAATCTTTGTCTTTTCCCTGTGTATTTTCAGGCCCACTTGTTGTGACCTCTCATCGAGAATTTTCATTTTCTCTTGCATCTGATTATGGTTATGGGACAGAAGAGCCAAGTCATCTGCAAAATCCAGATCATCAAGCTGTTTAGTCAGATTCCACTGGATTCCATTTCTGTTGTGTGATGTCGATGTTTTCATAACCCAATCTATTGCTAGTAAGAAAAGAAATGGAGACAAGAGGCATCCCTGTCTCACTCCCGTTCTAATCCTAAACGGTTCTGAAAGTTGTCCTTCATAATGAACACTGCATGTCATGTCTTCATAGGTCTTCTTTATTAAGTTAATGATCTTCATGGGAACTCCATAATGCCTCATCAATTTCCAAAATGATTCTCTGTCTATACTGTCAAATGCCTTTTCATAGTCCACGAATCCGATGTATAGCGGTGAATTCCATTCCAGACTTTGTTCAACTATTATTCTCAATGTGGCTATCTGGTCTGTACAGGATCTGTTTTGTCGAAAACTTGCTTGTTCATCTCTCAGTTGTTTGTCTATGGACTCTTTTAATCTCTCAAGGATGATTCGGTTTAATACTTTTCCTGGCACTGATAGTAACATTATTCCTCTATAATTTGTGCACTCTTGTAAATTTCTCTTCTTAGGCAACTTGACCAGATAACCTCCCTTCCATGCTGCTGGTATTTTCTCTCTCTCTCCCAGACTTTGCCAAGTAGTTTGTATAATATCTCTGTAGAGGTATCAATATCTGTTTTGATGGCCTCCGCTGGAATGCAATCTGGACCAGCTGCTTTTTCATCTTTCAGAAGCTTTATGGCTTTCTTTATTTCTTCTCTACTTGGTCATTTACAGCTGATTTGTAGCTCCTCTTCTGCTGGCTGGATGTCTGGGGGTTTAGTTGGAGATGGTCTATTGAGAAGTTCCTCAAAATATTATGTCCATCTCTTCATTTGCTCTTGTATATTACTAAGCAATTTTCCATTCTTATCTTTTATGAGGCCATTTGCCTACTTAAATTTCCCTGTTAGCTTCTTTGTGTTGTTGTACAGGTCCCTCATATTTCCTTTGGCTGCATTTTCCTCTGCTTCCCTTGCCAAATCATCAATATATTTCATCTGGTCTCTTTTGATGTTTCTTCTTACTTCTTTGTTTGCTTCTATGTATACTGCATGAGCCTTGGCTTTGGAGCTTCTGGTTTTGCTTCTGTTTAAATCTGCTTTCTTGTTTTTCCTGTCTTCTATCTTACTAATGGTTTCTGTTGTTATCCATGCTTTGTGCAGATGTTCTCTTTTTCTCAGTACTTCTTCACATGTCTCGTTTTATATATTTTTTACTTGTTGCCAGTGGTCTTCCGTATCAGTTTCATCTTCCAGCTGCTGGAGTACTTGGTATTCGTTGGATACTGTGATTGAACATTTTTCTCTTATTTCCTGATTTCTTATATATCCTACATTATACTGTTGTCTATAGCTATATTCTGTTGTAAATTTCTTGAGTTTTATTTTTGTTTTAGCCAACAGAAGATGGTGGTCTGATACAACATCTGCTCCTCTACATACTTTCACATCATGCAATGATGACCTAAACTTCTTACTTATGCATATGTGATCAATCTGATTCTCAATTCTGTGGTTTGGTGATATCCATGTTGCTTTATGTATTCTTTTATGTGGAAATATGCTTCCTCCTATAGATAGTTGATTTGAAGCACAGAATTTTGCTAATAGTTCCCCATTCTCGTTCATCATACCTAATCCATGCTTTCCCATGATTTCTTCAAAGCCAGTGTTGTCTGTTCCTATTTTCGCATTTAGGTTCCCCCTTCAAAATTGTGATGTCCTTTCTTTTCTTATTGTCCAAGACATTTTGTAGTCTGGTGTAAAAGTCTTCTTTCACAGATTATTCTTTATAGTTTGTTGGTGCATAACACTGTATGATGTTTATACGAATATTTACTTTCTTTTTGGCTGATTTACACCTTGCTGTTATAATTTGGGATCCCATTGCTTCCCTTTCTATAAGTGCCTTCTGTGCTTCCTTGGACAGCATTAGAGCCACCCCTTCACTGTGGTGGGCTCTTTCCTCCTCATGTCCTGAGGACAACACCATTTCTCTTGCGATCAATCTCCTCTTCTCTATGCCTTTCCACCGTGTCTCGCAGAGACCCAGGATATCAATCCTGTAATTTGTCATTTCTGCTGCTACCTGTGCAGTTTTCCCTTGTTCACACAGAGTGCGAACATTCCAGGTGCCAATCCTGGAGATTTTCCTAGACGAAAAATGGTTAGCCGGCAACCCAGACTCCTTTCGGTTTTCTCTAGGCTGCTTCATGCGCCTCCTTTCCAGAGGACCTTCTTCTGTCTTGGGCGGCTGAGTTGAGTTATATTCTTTATTTGACTTGTCCATGTTTGTTGAAGTTTTTGGGTAAAAAGTTTTTTACTGGATGGGGTAACCAGCCCCATGCCCAACCCTCCTTAGTCGCTTTTTACGACATGCAAGTTAGGGTACAGTGTTACTATTCTTTGCTCCCCTTTCGGGCCCCGGTAACACACGGGTAAAAGTACGTCGTACACGGTGGCTAATATGAGGTTCTGCATGGAGCTGGCAAACTCATCATGAAAAAACAATTGCCAAATAACCACTGCTGCTGCTAGAGCATGGAATACTTGGTGCAGACTTTCTGATGGGGATCAGCTCCAGTGGTGGCTCAATGCTTCATAAGGAGCGCAAAGGAACATGATGATGATGAGGATGAGGATGTTATAAATATCCTAGTAAGCACTCGAACAGGAACTCGCAACCGGAGGTCCCGAATAAGTGTGAAAAAAAATCTAAAATTAGCACTATTATTCTGCTCCGTTCTGTCTCTCTAGTTTCCAGGTTACATCTAGCATAGTTACTTGCTTTGTAGAATGAACAAAACAAAAACACAAATAATGATACATCTTACTGGGAGAAAGGACAGGAAAAAAACCTACGTTGCGGTCACAAGGCCTTCGTCAGGGTCAGACAAACGAAAAAAAAGAAGGGATAGAAAGTGAGAATCAAGTAGAGAACATAAACTTGCTTTGATGTTGTTTGTTCGAAAGAAATTAGTCAAGCGTCAGTGTTAAAACTTAAAAAAAACATTACAAGTAAACGTTACAAACGACAGGCCTTTATGGAGGAAGAAGGAAATATATAAAAGACGTTACATTTCTAATCTATTCGATCAAAACGTGAGAAACTGTTATCTATTGTTAAAGTGCAACATTCCCTAATGGACATATTGTGCTCACTAACTCCCCTTACAGCGTACATTTCCAACACATTAGGTGAACACATTTTGACGATCTAAAAAGGGCACAGAATTACTTTAGGTCGTCATTAATAAAAAATAAATTAATTAGGCATTTGAACTGTGAATCGTCAGCTGTGTAGAAATGAAAGTCAGGCAATGAAAGAATTATTATGTAAGGAGTTAACATCTTTGTGGAAAACACAGCCAGAAATAGGTTATTAATGCGTAACGTATGCAATATCGTTTTTACTTTAGTTAATTTCACAGTTAAAGATTGTAGAAGGTGTGTCATATGTAAGCTTACGTACGCTAGTATACACAGTTAGTCTTTTTTTAGTAGGGTGTGGCTCCAGAATATGCCAGTGACTCTTCATTCTCATGTCCTTGTTTGTTCCTTACGGAGCATAAAGCTACACCTGCAGTTGGCTCCTGTGGTGGAAGCCTGCATTAAAACATTTAAGAGCTCTTTCAGGAACAACTTGTTTTATATGATGAAGTTGCCATCCCCATGCACAACCTCACATTTCTTGCTGTTTACAACATCCCTGAGTAATCAACTTCTTTTTTTTTTGTGTTTTCGTTTCCACGGAGACCCTCAGGAATACACACCCCAAATAATTAAACAGAGCCCCAGATACTTTAAACTCGCTACGGTTTCTTGGATCTTTGAAGTAACTACATACTATGAATAATGCCAGGACTTTTCGCAACACAGTTACTTTAAGATGATGTTACAGTATCTGTGAGAACAGTTAGTTTCATTAAGAATGATAGGTGACTCTACTCACGCACTCATCAAAGGCATCATCATTTCATCTTTGTTGTCCTTGTTAGATTTTGTTTTTGGTATTAATTTTCTTCTACTACTACTACACCTTGGGGCGTAGTAGTTCATCTCTCTCTCTCTATTATGTCCAGTCTCCAGTTACTGTGTATCAAATCTGATTTTGTCTTTCTTTCATGCCAAGATGTCAAACTCTCCTCTCTTTGTCGTTACTTATCTCTTTTTCCTTCAATCTTTCTGTGGTGAAAAATTCTAATCCACATATATAAATTAGAAAATAAATGTAAAGCCTAACGAAGTAATTCAATAGAAAGAAAGAAGAATGGTGACAGACCAGTGCTTTCCCAATAGCGTACACCTGTGTTGTAGAACGCCATAATGGCTGAACCAGAGATCCCCTTTTTCTACTTCGTCTGCATAACTGTAACGCTTCCACGTACGATAGTAAAAGCCTACAGCATCATACACGCGTTTCTAAAAATAAAACTGGTACTGTATTTCTTAGACGACCTTGATAGGCATACTGCTTAATGACCTAGATATAATACTACATTAATGTCATTATACACACTACGTTAACCTAAAAGACAGACGGGCTTAGAAGAGAGAGAGAGAGAGAGAGAGAGAGAGATGCACGGAGGAACGCATGCAGTTGTACCACGTCGTCTCGCGATTGAAAAGTGAATGCCAATCCAACGCGAAAGGCATGCAGGCCTGATTTTTTCAAATAAACAGTAATAAAAAACACTAACGATACGAGGTTAGGTTTTGAAAACAGGTTTAAGCTCTTATTGGGAAACCTGACATTCTACTGATTTATGTCTAAGCTCCTGACATTAGTCTGACAGTACAGAAGACATCCCTTGGTATAGAAGTGAACGGGTGGTAGAAGCAAATACATATTTTGAACGAAGCCACTTAGCCCCATTAAACTTATATATTTGGGTGCCTTAGGACTTGCTGACAAAGAATATGTTATGTGTTACGCAAATAGTCTAGTAATTAACAAATTATAGCCAAAATACTATAGTGGGGTTGTCTGACAGCACAAGATCATATTTGCTCATAATGGCATGTTTGAAAAACACTGCTTTAGGGGAAATGAGGCCAACAAGTTAGATACGATTTGATTGGCTGTAGTAATATGTAAGGCAAAACCTTATTAGCCGAACTGCAAATACTATTATTGTTGTGAATGGCAACGTATAGGATGGGAAAAGTTTTCAAAGTCTCTTGTAAACATGGTCTCATTGGTTAGAACGTTCGATATAGTCAAATAGAAGCGTCAGTTCAGGGCCAGTTTTGAAAATAAATTTTGTGAGAAGCAAGTGCGTTGAGCTCAAGCTAATATTTTTCTAAATAAAAGCCTGGGATAAGGCAGATCAAAATTGTGCCAGAATTCATCGCCAGTCAACGTTACTTGTGTATATTTCCTTGAATTGTGGTAAGCTAGACATATTTCCTATATATATATATATATATATATATATATATATATATATATATATATATATATTATATATATATATATATATATATATATATATATATATATATATATATATATATATATTATATGAAAATTGAATATGAAATGATAAATTGTGTCTGTATGTGTGTGGTTCAGTAGCAAATAGAAGGCAAAGCCTAGATATTGCTCCACCATGTAAAAGCTTGTCAGAGAGGAGTATAACTGCATAGGCATATATGGGATTGCCAAATAGTAACATGACACCTATCCTATTGTATAGAAGGAATTAACGCTGGAATTGCAGAGGCGTTGTAACCATTAGGGAGAGGAATACTGGTGTATATTGTTACATGAGAAGCTAGCAGTTGGCCTACAGCGCTGAACTCTGTGTTTGTAATGTCCTGTACTTCAGTGTGGAAATAGATTATATATTAGTTCTGAAGAAGGAGGTACAACCTTCTTATTTCAGGGACCGTGGTACTGAAGTATTAGAGCAGCACCTGGTCTGAGTTTTGCTGGATCCAGAGGGCTGGCAGCAGACTCCTTGTCCAAGATATCGACCAGTGGTGTATTTCCAGATAACTGAGAAGCAAGCGAGCAGAGGAGACAGTTTTCCTGCCGCCGACATATAAGTTAAGAATTCGTCAGCCAAAGCAGCTCACCCTTGTATAACCCACCTTAAAATTGACTGTAATACTAAATCAAGAGGGACAGTTATTGTTTTTACACTAAAAAGAAATTGTGAACCCTTCAATATTATTTCCACCAGTAAGAAACACATGAAGTCGTGATGACAAACAACAACCTAGCTTCAAAAGCCAGTATTACCTCATAATACTACATCACAACCCTACACACATATTGTAATAATATTATGTGTCAGGACAAAGATCCTTTGTATAATTTTTGTACATAAACATTGTGTTTACATTTGATTGTGATTTCTGATTCACTCTGTACTTGGATCAGGATATCTATTCTTGAAAGAAACTAATACATAATTTAAAAGTTAACACTTGACTTACTTAAGATAGTCTTCTAGAGTGTTATATGTATGTGCTTGTCATAGTGTTGTAAAGTGTTGTGAATCTTAATTAAAGTGTTTATCTGTCTGTTGGTTGTTGTGAACTTACACTTCATCACTATCATAACCCTAGACATTCAACGTAGTCATCACCATATTCCAGAATAAGTCTGATTGAGGTCTAAATGTGGTAGCAAAGTAAGGTCATCTGTAACACACCACACTTATTAGATACAGATACCTTCACAGCTGATCTCAGTCAGTACACTAAGTCCCCTATAACTATTTATATAATCCCAACTTACCACACTTTCTTGTTGTGACGATATATTCCAGCTTTCTTCTTCTCATAACATGCCCAAATAAAGTGGATTGCTTTCTACTAACATGAGATATAAATTTCTTTTGCGCATTGGCCTCTTTCAGAACATACTCATTACTTCTTTTTGACTGTCCATGGCATTTTTTAACATTCTTCGGTAAAATCACACCACTGTTGCCTCTAGTGCTTTTCCTCTTGTTTTATTAATTGTTCAAAACTCACTTCTGTGTGTCATGATTGGTTCTAAATAATACTGAAGAAATCTTTTTATTACTTCCATTGACATAGTCCTAATTTCGTGTAATATTCTACAGCAGCGTGGTCCAATTGCAGTCCTGCGGGACTAATGTCTTCTTCTCTTCTTCCGTCCTTAGCCATCAACCGTCAAAGCAGTCAGTGGCCATTACGCCTAGTGGCGTCTTAGGGCAACAGCAGATAGGTTTTCTTTGCCATTGTTCCCCATCACGCCTAGTGGCGTCTTTAGGGCAATGGCAAATCAACCCATTTGCTGTTGTTTCCGTAATCGAAGTGACTGGCAAACGGGTGATCAGCCCGTTGTGTGACGGGACTAATGTGGCCGGCGTAAAATTGTTTTGTGACCCGCGCTCATACAAAAAATATTTCTTTAATTATATGGTATAGTAATTACTTTCGAGATTAGACTCAAACAATGTTTTACTGCCTGCAGTCAGCATCCAAAAGCGTTTGATTGACATTGATATCGAGACTCTTGTTACAGAAAATCCACACCCCACACCTGAACCTCCCATTAGGAGGTAAGAATAAAACTAAAATTATTTTAAAAGAAATTCAACGCTCATTGTCATTTTTATTGTATTTTGTTCTTCATTTCGCACTCTTCAGTTTGCATCCATTTTTCGCTGAGCTTTTATTTTAAATAATTTTTATTCATGAATGGCCCACGACCTTTAAATTTTTATTTATGTGGCTGTCTGGGTAGAATAAGTTGGACCACTCTGTTCAACAGCAATTCACAAATATGTAAGTTTCTTCTTTGAATCTTCCAGATCTTCCAGTGGATACAGTCCTGGAATTGTTTGGTGACTACTTCATTATGTTCACATTACGTCATGGCTATGACGACATGCTCCGCACTCTGGGTTGTGACATGACCAGTTTTATCCAGAACCTGGACTCGCTGCACTCACTTCTCGCCCTCAGCTATGACAAAATGGTGGCCCCGTCCTTCAGGTAAGATCACGTAGTTATGTTTATACTTAAACCACCCCCTCCCCACACACACAACACACACACATTTACGCGAGTTTAATTAGCGCTAAATTGGTGTGGTTTTGTTTGGTTTTGTTTGGTTTTAAGAACCATCTTCATTGCACACCGACTACTCCATCAGTGCTCCGATCTCTTTCCTTAAAGCACACAAGGAGGATCTCAGCACAGTGCACGAACTCCGTAGCACCGGCGAGAATCACAATGTGTATATATAGGAATCACACATTCTATAAATATATTTGGTGAGTAGGTTTCTAATTTTTAAATTTTGCCAGGGCAGTGGCACTATGGCCTACTCTTTACGATTCCCAACTACCGTGGGCTTTTTAACGTGCACAACTTGCACACAGGACCTCCTATTGTTTCGTCTTATCCGAGAAGGATACATATCCGATATCACTGCCCAGGAGACCGGGGGGAGTATGACATCATTAGGACCACTGGTTCTAAAAAAAATTTCCATAAATAATATTCCCTCAACTGGGAATCGAACCTAGTACCTCTAGAACTCGAAGTGGACGACATACATCTTAGCCACTCTGACCTAAATTGAAATATGCGCAAGCTATCTTTTACACCCCTTGTTTTTTGTACACGAACTAAATTTAGTTATACGCAATACGCGAGGTTAGCTTTGCGATCAGTAATCATTATGCAAATCTCGATTGTATTTTTTTAACCAAATAAAAAACATCTTGCACTGTAATGCAATAGATTGAACGCGCTGATGTGTAATGTCTTTTTTAAAGTACCCTGTAGTAAAATGCTAAGGAAGTTATTGCATACTTTCCTCAAAATAATTTCATAACATAATGTGGCTCCATACAACCTAACTGTGGCGGAGAAGAGAAAAAAGTGGCATGACAACTAACGCTAAATCTATAGAGTTCATGATCCGGTTCCGGAGTGTTTCTCAACCTTCAGAATCTCAGTTTTCAGCTTCTTGTATAGACGACCTACACAATCAGCAAGGAACTTCAGAAATAGCACGCCGTTCTGCGATGGATACTGAAACATATTCTGCCTCTGACTAGGTCTGTACAACTGTTCTATAACATTCACACAACAGTTTACACGGTTGATGTATCAAATACGCCTGGGCACGAAAGGTAGAGGGAAATCAAGGAATACTTGGAGAAGAGAACAGAAGACATAAATGACATAGAAAGACAGAGCTGATGTCACGGGAAGGAAGACTTGGGCATAAGTTTGTTGAGGGCAAATGTTCCTTTTCTTGGAGCTGACAGGTGCTAATGACGCCTATCTAACTGACGGTCATCTGACCCGAGCCTGGAAACTAACCTGTCATTTGCAATAGTTTCTTAAGCTTCATTCACGTGAATTTACTGTTCGCTATCTTTTTGAAGAAGCAAACTCTCGCGCACATTGGAGATTGAGTGTATTAAACAAAAGGGTTGAACAATGAACGCTAGTTTTTTTGTTCTTTTCTTTTCTTTCGCTTTAACTTCCAGGCTTGGCAGTAAAAGTTTAAAACAGCGGAGAAGAAAGACGGTAACCACATAACTGAAAATGAGACATCAAGCGATGTACGCAAAAATCTTTTTTTTTCTTTTTTTCTTAAAGAACAGTACGATCATAACAAACTAAAACATTTGAAAAGTTCGTTTAAATGAAAAAAAAATTATTTGTAGGCATCATAATTGTCCGACTAGCTTGGTGCATTTTTCTTGTGTGGAAGCATTGTCATTCCTACTAGCTGTCCAAGTTAACGATGTGTTTTTATGAAATAAATAAAGATTGGACCCGCTGCCTCTGAGTAGTATATAAATTACTCGTAATTAATAAAGATACGACATTAACAGGAACTCATAATACAAAAATATGTGTCCTTTGTCTTTCTGCATTACGAGTAGATGCTGTTCACCTACATTTGTTTATGTTTTTTTTTTTTTTTTAATGTGTCCGAAGATTGTGCTGAAAATCCATTTATCTGAATAAAAGGTTGTCGGTACAGTACGGCCTATTCATCACGAATACATGAGACGCCTGCGAGGTGGACACTAGATTTATCATCATTCTATAGTTTTGATGTGAAGCAGTCTAATGTCGTATTCAATCAGAAAAAAAATACATCCTTAGCATACAGGGGGGGGGGGGGGGGGGGTGGTTTAAAATAGATATACACTTTAATAAGATTTGTCTTACTTCGTATCTTTTATTTATTATTTTATTAATATGTAGAGATACTTTATTAACATGTATTTAATTTATTTGTCCTATATACGAACGTAAACCTGGTAGTTGTTAGCCGTCTCTGACAAGACAGAGACAGGATAGGACTACTGTACTCTCAGGCATGTCGTACAAGGCGACTATTACGTTGTGCATGGGGCTGGCCACCTCATCAAGTAAGACAAATTGCCAACAAGACCAGTGCTGCAGGAGCATTTGACTGTTGGGTGCAGGGTTCCAGCAAGAGGACCAGCTGCTGTAGTGGTCTCATGCTTCGTAAGGAGCTCCAAAGAAAATAATAATATAATTATTGATAAATACCTCCTTTTTTCAATTAATGATGTCCACCAGTTGATAAGTCTCTACGGTGTTGTTTGCTCCACTGTAGTGTACACAAACCAGTGCTACAATCTGTGTTGTTGTGTTGCTTGTGGTTTGAGTATGGAATGTCAACTCGACCTTCGCAGTGGTGTGTAGACATAGATTGAGAGTCTAATATGCGAATGATAAGAAGAGTTCGTGGTGTTGACAAATGGTCTTTTTCTCACACTCATGTATGGCTGGAAGTCATCGACACCAACGACTGTGTACCTTTGCTACAGTTTAATTGGACGTACACACTCGACAGCACGAATAGTGACAAATCACAGGTTGGCATAATACATCATCGTACAGTGGATAAATGGTCTTGCAATAATACATGGGCACTCATGTAGAATAGTAGTATAATGGACTGTCAGTAGACAAGCACTCAGTATTGCCCATAGATATATATCATCTGAGTTTACTGACAAAGCACGTCAGATTATCAACAATATTCAAGATGGCTTCTAGACCTAACCTCGTCTAGCGAACATTCCTTGAACTAATATTCAGCACATATTTTTCATATAATCATATTGAACCGCTAGTACTGGGTTCTCATGTGTAGCAGTGATCTCTGGACTCATCAAGCGATAATACGGGCTATCCCTTTCTCTTCTTGAAAGTCAATAAATATATGGATACAAGATGGCTTCTCTCGTGAGCTGTCACTCACGTTTGGATACAACTGAATCAAAGTTAATCATTCATTAAATGTTCTCGTTGCTCCGTAGATTATATCATCATACAATTGATTTCATCATACAATATATAGTGCTGCTAGGAATGAATGTCGTTTTCATCTAGATAAATATTTCCTCAGACGTACAAATCGTGTCTATCGAGAAACGGTGGCTTAGCCAGAGTTCATAATAAGTATCTTTTGTTACCTTGGTATCAGAAATATGATTCTGCCATTCCTTGGCAATACGAATAAACACTGGGGTAAAGCATACACGATAGGTCTAGACGACTATCACTTTCCCCATAAATACTGAGATCACTTTTCCGGCGACAAGCCGACATAGAAAAATCACAGCCCCCATCAGGGCGAAGCCAAATCACACCTCTCTAGCGACACATCCGCCGAACAGCCCTTTGACCTTTCTAGAGACAAAAGACCATATAGTTCGACTTAGACATGCAAAGATATTCAGATATAAGACAGACTCGTCCTACCCAGACAAACAATACACATAAATTCAGGCCATAGATACACTGAAGCAAGAACAATCTATTCCTACCCAAACAAAGAATAAATCGCAGTAAAACTGGATTCATCCGCGGAGTTTGAACGAAAGTCCTTTCAAGGGAAGTAACTCAATAATGACTTTTCCTTAAGCACTAAAAAGTATCTATTTTGTTTACAAAATATTTGCGAACATAACAAGAATACAAATGTATTATATTGTAAGATATCAAAGACTGCACGTAACAGTCTTACCACACCTCCCGGGAAAAAAAAATGAAACTTTTTTTTTTTTGAAATACATCTAGGAGCAACGTACAATAGGCTCACAACGCATGAATAATGCGCAGATGAAAATATCAGGAATAAATATAACGCCTAATATGAGGCTAAGTCGACTTATGGAGCGACTGGTGAGAATGTATCTCAAAAACTAAGAGAAATTATTTCCCTACAAGTAAATTTTTCCAGGAAGGTGTCATCAAAGTATAATACAATTCTGGCAATTACACAATGCCTAAAAAATTTTATAACATAATTTCGTATTAGATATCTTAAATTTATGATTTATGAAGAAAAATCATCAAAGCACAGCGGTGAATAAACATCAATGAACCGCTAAGTAGTGATACAATCATTATATTATTAAATTACAAATGTGTATCTATCTTGATATAGAAAAGGAACTACTATAGAACTAGACATATCAAGAAGTCTAAGACCTAATAGTTATGTGGAATCATGTGGGCATCTTGACAGAATGTCTGCCATCACATTATCTGATCCACGAATAGCTCGCACAGAGAAATGAAAAGGTTGAAGAGCAATTGCATATCGAGTAGACCTCGAGCTCTTCAAATTCTTACTCTGTATAGCAGTAAGAGCTTTTTGGTCGGTTTCTACTATGAAATGTGCGCCTAGAAGGAATCTCTGTAGTTTGAGGATCGACCAAACCATAGCTAATAGCTCACGGTCTAAAACCGAATAATTCCTTTCTGCCGCATTAAGTTTTCTGGAAATATACATTACAGGATGCAGAGTTCCAGAGTATTCTTGCATTAGTGCCGCTCCAATCCCAGTGGATGAAGCATCACTACGAAGAACAAATGTCTTATCTTTAGTAGGTAACACTAAAATAGGTGGTGTTGAAAACAATGTTTTAATCTTATCCAAAGAGCATTGGCATTCCTGAGACCAGTGGACCATATTAGGCGAACCTTTCTTTAAAAGTGTAGAAAGAGGTGCCATGATAGAGGATAGATTCTGAATGAATCTGCCATAAAATTGAATAAGACCTAACAGACTTCTCACCTGTTTTTTAGTCTTAGGGATAGAGATGTTAAGTATCTTACTTGTATTATGGTCCTCTGTCTTTAGGAAACCATGACCAACTCGGTGGCCTAGGAAAGAAATTTCGCTAAAACCAACATAGGCTTTAGAGGGTTTCGCTGTCAGGTTGTGCTCGCGCAAAGTAGACAGCAATTCATCTAACCCTGAATAGTTTTTTTTTGGTTTTTTTTTTTTTTTTTTTTTTTTTTTTTTTTTTTTTTTTTTTTTTTTTTTTTTTCGTACGCCCGCTAATACTCGAGGCGAAATCTCAGGTTATTATTACTATGTCTAACCTGACATTGATTTTACGTGAGTATCCCTTTTTACTTGTACACAGACAGGTGTCCCTCGCCATTCAGGCAAATACTCGCCGATTTCGGAGGTACCCATTGCAGCTGGGTCGGCTCAGGAGCCACCAATCCCTGGTCGACAACACTCCTTCAAATGTTCTCGCCAGGTCTCGAGTTAATCCAGTCCAATTCCCGGTCGACGAAAAATCCTCAAATGCCGTCGCCCGGGTTTGATCCTGAATCACCCGGTCGCCAGAGCGGTGTTGTAACCACTACGCTAGCGCGGCTCCCCCTGAATAGTGATCTTCCCAAGTATCGCTGAAAAGACAGATGTCATCTAGATATGCAATGACATCTGACCGATAAGATAGGATTCGGCGCATCATGCGTACGAATGTAGCTGGTGCGTTCATAAGACCGAAAGGCATAAAATTCCATTGGAACAAACCTCTAGGTGTTGAAAAAGCCGTGAGAGGTTTGGCGCGTTCAGATAAAGTAACTTGCCAATATCCTTTAGACAAATCAAGTTTAGTGAAAAAATGAGATTTGGAGAGTCGAGTAAGTAGCTCTTCCAGTAAAGGCATAGGTTCGGCATCGAACTTCGTTACTTGATTCAATTTGCGATAGTCAACGCAAAGACGTATGTTATTGTCTTTTTTCCGAACAATAACCATCGGCGAAGAATATGCAGAGGTGGATGGTTCGATTATTTTCAAATCTATCATCTCATCCAACTCTTTCTCGACTTGTGCTTGAAAATGTATAGGTATAGGATAAGGTCTAACCCTAATAGGAGTATGGTCAGTTAGAACAATGTCATGTTCAATGACATGAGTTTGTCCAGGGATGTCAGTGAGTACATCCTGAAATGTTTGCAACATAGTTGAAACTTGTCGCTGTTCTCCTAGAGACAAATCAGGAGAGACAGTAACGTTCTTCCATGATTCACTAGAATGAAGTGGGATCATTGGAAGAGGAAGATTTACATCTGAAAAACTCGTTTCCTCATCCTGTATCACGGACAGTGATGAGTAATGACCATGTTGTACTGGAGAATTGTCCGTTGCTTGGAAAATGGGTTGCAAATAATCCGGACGTTCATGGAATTCAGTAAGCATATTGATGTGGAAGGTTTTATGCTTCCCATCAATATCGACAATATAGTCGACATCGGAAATTTTCGATATTATATCGTACGGACCTTTCCAAGAAATAAGTAGTCTGTTTTCCCTACAAGGTAGTAATATAAATGCTTTGTCCCCAGGACAAAGTTGTCGTAAGCATCTCTTCTTATTGGCAAATTGCCTTGCCTTCTGTTTCGCAAATTCAGAAGAAGAAGTTTGTTGCGTGATAAATTCTCGCAACATCGTTTTATTACAATATCTATTTTATAACGCAAGGGCAACAACTGCTTGAAATTTATAGTCGCTTTTCTCGGTGGGCAGTTGTCTCCTCGCGTTGGTATTGAATGCAGTTAAGTTTGCTATGCTAGGCCGTTTTCTCAGTAAACGGTTGGCAACCTGTTGGGTTATCCTTTTAAGGTAATCATTCTTACGCTGGTTCGTAGTTAAAGGTCCTTGCGTCTTAAGTTCTGAGCGGTGGTCATTTTGCGCTGGACTGCGCATGACTGGTCTTGCTTCTTGGTCGATCGATTTCCGCCCACCAGTCGAGTGAGCGATTTGAATGGCGAGAAAGATGCCTCGCTGAAGAGGGGATCTCCGCTATTTTTTTGTTCTGTCAGGAATGTGAAAGTCCTCTTATGGATATTTCGTTTATTCGAGATAATACCTCTAGTGTATTTGCACATGCCGGGAGGCGTAATATTTCTGTGTATTTCCTGAAGGCAAGGTAAATTGACTTTTCATTAACTCTATCGATTTTGGGTCGTGAGCGATTTTGATTCATAGCCTGTCTTCGAAAGTCGTCGTCACGAGATGTTTTCCCAGCTCACATGTCGCTGTATTGTACTGCATCGGTTGATGCATGTCCCAAGGACCATTACTTGCTACTTTGTTAAATGAACTAGGTTTGGAAAACCTTTATTATCTAGAGGATATTTTTGAGGACATTATTTATACTTCGGCAGACGTGTCTGTCTTGCTGAAGTCAGACTAAGGAGAGTGAACTGATCTCATACATCTGGTTATCTCCTGGCTGTTATAGAAAGGGATGGAGTTTTTCCCCTGACTACATTTACAGCACTTTGAAATATAACATGCATCTGACTCATCATTGTAATGCTGTCTACCGTCTATTGCTGTATTGAATGTTGCTGTGATAATGACTGTTTGATGTGCCTACATATTCGCGTAACCATTTTGTCACTGTGGCGTCCACAATAAATAATGAAGAAAAACGTCAACGGCTGTTACAAGAATCATTGACTTTATACGTCGTGAGTTTACTGACGTCCTATGTGGATTGCCCTGTTATTTTTGTATGAACATTGTTTGACTGAACACATCTGCACACTACACAAAACCAGACATGCGGATACCATCCATCATCATATGGCATCACGCATCATTTGGTGGCCATAAGCTGGTTTGATTCTGGTACCAGCAAACACGGGGTCCCTTACCCACTTCATTTTCAACAAGAATTCATCAGCATCCTTCAAGAAATTAACATTCTTCAATACAGTCAACATCTTCAAAATTTTCAAAGTACTCGGCGTTGCCCGGTAAAAGTCAAAATTTCAATTTTTTGACGGAAACAAGAATTTGACAGTACCCGGCGTTGTTACATGTTGCCGGATAACTCGGACTGCTGTTATCTTTTACGCAAGTCAAGCAAGTTGCTGCTGTCAAGGTTCCAGTGCTGTCGTTTTTTGTGAAGGTCAAGTGCCGGTTGAAACGGGTTGTTTTCTGAAGAAGGCCAAGTACCGATTTCCATCAACTTACTTTTGGATTAGAAGGTCAAGTGCCGAAACAACTCAACACACAGTATTTCAGAAGCTCTTGTACCATCGTGTTAGCAGTGGAAGCAGTTCAGATGTGCCATCATCGTTGGAGCTTCGCTCTTTAGGACGTTGATTGACATCCGTTTTTTCTGCTGTTCTACGATTGGAAGCCTATAAGTTAAGTGGCCTGTTTGTATGTAAACTGTGCCCTTATACTTCTGCTGAGTCTTCTGTGTATCATCTCATTCTATATGTTATATGTTTATATGTTATTTGTATATTTATATGTTTATATTTCAGCGGGTTCTCGGTTGGGTGGTGTCTCCGTTAGATTATGCCACGTCATAGAGGTTGTCTATTGTGAGCGTTTTCTGTAGGGTTTGCAAATTTCCGATACTGGAATTTGCTAAGCGACTTCTGTTGCTATTTATGTTAGCTGTGATGACATGTTTTAATATTGTTTTCGTTATTATTTCGCATTCTTTAGTTTTGTTTTGATTTGTTTGTATTTGTTAGCCTACTCTTGTCTATAATTTAGTTTCATACAACATTTTTGTTTATACACTGTGGTGTCATGTATTTTGTTTAATTCTATCGCAGATATCGTCACATTTTTTGTGATATTTCATTAATTTCTGCTTTATTTTTAGTTGATTTCTGCGAACGTTTTTGTATTGTTGCTGATCTTTGTTATTGTTTACATTGTTATTGTTTACATTGTTTGCATTGTTTACATTTTCAATGTTTACATTCTGCATGTGTTTACATAGTCATTGTTTACAGTTATAGTAATTAGTTAATGGGCTATGCTAATGCACTGTTACTACTACACTGATGATAAATGAATGATGAATAGTGTCGTGCACTATTGAATGAGAAGTGCACTTATGATCAAGAATTGATTGTTGATATTTCATATACAAGTTCTTTGATTGGAGACTTGTTTCCCACAGAGACTGGGATAATATAAGGTGATGTGAATATACAAGTGCTTAATTAAGACTTGTTACACTTAGGTTTGAAATAAATTAGTTAATTATTTCAGGTTTTGGACTCATATGTTAGACAACATGTCTACATTTGAGCACTTTATTGAGCAGGGTAAATTGCTTGGGAAGACTGGTGATAAGTTAGAAGAATTTGCAACTGCTCGATATGATAAAGCAATGGAAGCTGAACAAAAGAAACTGCATATGGAAGCTGAACAAAAGAAACTGCAGATGCAGGTGGATGAAAAAAGATTTCAAATGGAAATGGAAAAACAAAAAAGGGAATCAGAAGCTGAGGAAAGAAAACTCCAGCTAGAGGCTGAGAATAAAAGACTTGAAAAAGAGGCTGAGAATAAAAGACTTGAGAAAGAAGCTGAAAGACTTCAAATAGAGGCTCAGGCTGAGGAGAGAAGATTACAGAGAGAGTCTGATGAGAGGAAAGCAAAAATGGAACATGAAGAAAAGGTCTTAGCTTTAGAGTTGGAAAAATTGAAATTGACGAGCATGAGTAATGGTAATGATTCAAACAAGGGTTCATCTTCTGGTAAGGCTAATAATGATACTTTTAAGATTAAGTTACCAACATTTAGTCCTTCCAGTGATGACATAATGTTCTATCTGGACAGATTTGAACAAGCATGTACAGCTCATAACATAGACAAAGCAAAATATGTTTATCAGTTATCAGGGATACTGACAGGTAAAGCTCTAAGTATATTAAATATGGTGGATGAACCTGACAAGAACAATTATGAGGTTGTCAGGGCCGCTTTGTTAAAGAAATATCAGCTTAACGAAGACGGCTATCGTCTACAATTTAAAAACATGTTACCTGAAAATGGAGTTGAATTCTCCGAGTTTATTGCAAGAATACGCATTACTTTCTCACGATGGGTTGAACTATCTAAGACGGAAAAAACTTATGAAGGACTTATGGACTTAATACTTAGAGACAAAGTCATGTCGTCTGTCAATGAGTCTTTCCTTGCTTTCCTTCATGAACGTAAACCTAAAACAATAAAAGAAATGGAAGATTTCTGTTGCCAATACGTAACTGCGCACCCACACATAACCATGGGTAACTCTAAGGTGAAAGAAGGTTTACCAGTTGCTTCGGCAGCTCCGTATGGTCAAAACTTTGCTCGTAGATCCCAACAAAATTTTGATAGAAAGAGTAGCGGTAATTTCTGTCAAAATCATGGAAATCAATTTCATGGTGATTCTTCTTCGAAGAATTGGAGACAACCTGATAGTACTCGTTACTATCACCCTAATAATTATAAGCATTTCAAAAGAGGATATGGTAATAGAGGTTATTCCTGCCGAAGACCTCAGAACCAAACAAATAGATGTTCGCATCAATGTGAACATGATAGTAATCGTGGAAACTGGAATTCGAACCAGGATAACAATTACAATAGAGACAATAATAACTGCAGAGATAATAATAACTCTGATAACTTCAGAGGTAATAATAGTCGGGGTAGATCTCAACACAAAAAAAAGAGATATCAGCAGGCTAATGCTGTACAACAGGAAACTGAGGGAGCCTGTAATCATGTTGTTGATAGTAAAAACTTTGACGCTGTCACTGGTTCTGCTTTTGACTTTGAGAGAGCAAACAAATGCCCCCAATGCAGTACTTTATTCGAACCGGGTACCATAACTACTTTGAGTTGTGGTCACCCACTTCCCGCTCTTCCTGCTGCTGTTGCGCATGACGGGAGGGGTTCTTTAATTCTACATAAGGGTCTTGTTAATGATACTCCGGTCTCACTACTTTTCGATTCCGGATGCACCACTATTGGTGTTAGACAATCGCTTGTAGATCCATCTTGTGCTACAGGAAGGGTTATTAAATGTGTCACATTTGGCGGCACTCTAGAAAAATATCCTACTGCTGTAATTCGCATTGCCACTCCTTTCTTTACTGGAGATGTGCATGCTTGTCTCTTACCTAATCCTATTGCGGACCTTATTATTGGTCGTATTCACGGAGTTAGGGAGTGTACCCCACAGCAGATTGCTGCTTGGGAAGATAATAACATGCAAGCTACAAATGCAGTAGTTACAAGAGCACAAGCTCTACAAACACCCGAAACTTCACTGAATAGTGATAATGAAGTTGATAGCCAAGATAGTCACTTAGTAATCACTCGTGACTCTTTCATAAAATTGCAAGAAGAAGATCCTTCTTTAAAAAAATTCTTCGTTCTTGCGAAGAAAGGTGATCCGAATCAGGATACAAATAGAAAATCTTGGATTGCAATGAGAAACGGCGTACTTGTACGTATGGTACAAGATTCGACTACGTCGGCACATTCGCAAATTCTTGTTCCCAAGAGCATGAGAGTGCAAATATTACAACATGCTCATGACTCGCAATGTGCTGGACATATGGGTTTTGCCCGTACGAAGTCGAGAGTCCTTGCGGCTTTCTTTTGGCCTTTTGTCAATAAGGACATTCGTATTTACTGCCGATCATGCAAGGTATGTCAGGAGGTCAAATCTAGAGGACCACGACATGCTGCGCCTATCCAGGCTGCTGACATTCCTATTCGGCCGTTTCAGAAAATGGCCATAGATATTATTGGCCCTTTTAAGGTCAAGTCGGCCAGAGGACATCAGTTTATCCTTACATGTGTCGATATGTGCACACGTTGGCCAGAGGCTATTCCTCTTAAGAGCATATCTACTACAGATATCGCAGATGCTCTTTGGTTGATATTTTCTCGCTTGGGGTTCCCCAGAGAAATATTGTCAGACCATGGCACTCAACTCATATCTGACACTATGTCACAGGTAATGTCTACCTTACATATTGAACGATCTCTCAGTAGTATCTACCATCCTATGTCTAATGGGTTAGTTGAGCGTCTGAATAGAACGCTCAAGACTTTGCTTGGTAAGATAACTGAAGATCATCCTCAAGATTGGGACAGGGTTTTACCCGCGGCTCTCTTTGCCTATAGAGAAGTCCCTAATGAACACACAGGATTTTCTCCCTTCGAACTTGTCTTTGGCGCGCGTCCACGCGGCCCTATGTCTTTATTACACGATCTCATCACTGCCGATGATATTAGCGATGAAACTCAATCCTCATATGAGTATGTCATTGCTCTTAGACAAAAGATCATTGAGGCATGTAAGCTAGCAACTGCTTCATCAGAAATTGCTAAAGAGAAGGCAAGGCAGTTTGCTAACAAGAATAGATGTCTACGACAACTTTGTCCAGGTGACAAAGCATTCGTCCTACTCCCCAGTAGGGAAAATAGACTTCTTATTGCATGGAAAGGTCCGTATGCAATAGTCTCTCGGATTTCCGATGTTGACTATGTGGTCGATATTGATGGAAAGCATAAAACTTTCCACATAAACATGCTTTCGGAATTTCACGAACGTCCGGACTATTTGCTGCCTATTTTCCAGGCAACGGATGATGCTCCTGCACCTCACGGTCATTATTCATCCCTGTCTGTCATACAGGATGAGGAAGCTACCTTCTCTGATGTCAACCTTCCCCTTCCAGTGGTTCCATTACATTCCACGGAATCTTGGAAAAACGTTTCTGTTTCTCCTAATCTTTCTGGTGACGAACATCGACAAGTCTCGTCGATGTTACAAACATTTCAGGATGTTCTCACTGACATTCCTGGACACACAGATGTCATAGAACATGACATAATTCTTACCGACAATAATCCAATTAGGGTTAGGCCGTATCCTATTCCTATACACTTTCAGTCGCAAGTGGAAAAGGAATTGGATGAAATGATTCAATTAAATATAATTGAACCATCGACTTCACCATATTCTTCTTCCATGGTTATTGTCCGGAAGAAGGATAAGAACATACGAATTTGCGTTGATTATCGCAAATTGAATCAGGTCACAAAGTTCGACGCTGAACCGATGCCTTTGTTAGAAGATCTACTGATTAGACTTTCTAATTCTAGATTCTTCACTAAACTTGACTTGTCTAAAGGTTATTGGCAAGTGCCTTTAGCAGAGCATGCCAAACCTCTTACTGCTTTTTCTACACCTAGGGGTCTATTTCAATGGAATGTTATGCCTTTTGGTCTCATGAACGCCCCTGCCACTTTCGTTCGCATGATGCGTCGAATTCTGTCACATCGTTCGGATGTCATCGCATACTTAGATGACATCTGTCTCTTCAGTGATACCTGGGAAGATCACTATTTAGGGTTATATGACTTACTGTCCACTCTACGTGAGAATAATTTGACAGCAAAACCTTCTAAAGCTTTTGTTGGTTTTGGTGAAATCTCTTTCCTGGGTCATCGTGTTGGTCATGGTCTCTTGAAGACAGAAGACCACAATACTTCCAAAATACTGAACATCTCTGTTCCTAAAACGAAGAAACAAGTTAGGAGTCTCTTAGGTTTAATTCAATTTTATGGGAGATTTATTCCAAATTTATCTTCGATCATGGCACCTCTCTCAACATTGTTGAAGAAAGGTTCGCCTAATCTGGTCCGTTGGTCTGAAGAATGCCAATCTTCACTAGACCAAATCAAGAATATATTTTCTTCTCCTCCCATCTTAAGATTACCTACTCTTGATAGGACTTTTGTTCTTCGGAGTGATGCTTCATCCACTGGGATTGGAGCAGCACTGATGCAAGAATATGCAAATACTCTGCATCCTGTTATGTACATTTCTAGAAAACTAAATGCGGCAGAGAGGAACTACTCGGTTTTAGACCGTGAGTTGTTAGCGATGGTTTGGTCAATTCTAAAGCTACAAAGATTCCTCCTGGGCGCACATTTCATTCTAGAGACTGATCAGAAAGCTCTTACAGCTATTCAGACTAAGAATTTGAAGAGTTCGAGATCCACTCGATATGCTATAGCTCTTCAACCTTTTCACTTCACGGTACGAGCTATCCGTGGTGCGGATAATGTGATGGCTGACATTTTGTCTAGATGCCCACATGACTCCAACTAATACTTCTGTCCTATATTTCCATATATTACAGAGTCATAACACACCTATATTTCTACAATAGATTAGCACATCTGTACTTACTTTATATGTACACACTATCGTGCTTTGTTGTCATCTTCTTCTGTTCGTTTTTTAAGATGATAGAGGAGGACTGAGTAGTTAATATAAGGGCCGTTAGTTTACTAAACAGCCACAATTATTAATAATGTATTGTACCTTATGAAGCATATTAGTTATTAATTAGCATTATATTGCTTGTACTTTCTCAGAATGTCATTGTTGAGCTGAGGACTTACCTTACTAGTATCAAGCATGACGAGTTCTAGATTGTGTACTTACCCTCGGAATACCAGAGCATATGTCCTGGATCGTCATGTAGTTTAACTTTACTATGTACTTATGTCATTACATGTCAAAGAATGTACTATTTAAATTTTCCTATCAGATTTGTACATCCATTTTTAAAGACAATATTAGAGTATGCTGTTTAATGATGATTATAGTAACTTGCATACGTATATTGTGTTTACATGCTAACGTGATGTGTGTTGGTGACACCTCCCCGATGTGAATATTTTTTGAGACATATTTATTTTTCTGTTGAGGTATATCCTCACCAGACACTCTATATTTAGCCTCATGTTTGGCAATTTAATTAATTATCAGCGCATAATTCGTGCGTTTTGAGCCGCTTATCGCATGCTCTTTGATATTTAAAAAAAAAAATATGTTCCACATTTTTTTTTTATCGGGAGGAGGTGGTGATATGTTGCGTGATAAATTCTCGCAACATCGTTTTATTACAATATCTATTTTATAACGCAAGGGCAACAACTGCTTGAAATTTATAGTCACTTTTCTCGGTGGGCAGTTGTCTCCTCGCGTTGGTATTGAATGCAGTTAAGTTTGCTATGCTAGGCCGTTTTCTCAGTAAACGGTTGGCAACCTGTTGGGTTATCCTTTTAAGGTAATCATTCTTACGCTGGTTCGTAGTTAAAGGTCCTTGCGTCTTAAGTTCTGAGCGGTGGTCATTTTGCGCTGGACTGCGCATGACTGGTCTTGCTTCTTGGTCGATCGATTTCCGCCCACCAGTCGAGTGAGCGATTTGAATGGCGAGAAAGATGCCTCGCTGAAGAGGGGATCTCCGCTATTTTTTTGTTCTGTCAGGAATGTGAAAGTCCTCTTATGGATATTTCGTTTATTCGAGATAATACCTCTAGTGTATTTGCACATGCCGGGAGGCGTAATATTTCTGTGTATTTCCTGAAGGCAAGGTAAATTGACTTTTCATTAACTCTATCGATTTTTGGTCGTGAGCGATTTTGATTCATAGCCTATCTTCGAAAGGCGTCGTCACGAGATGTTTTCCCAGCTCACATGTCGCTGTATTGTACTGCATCGGTTGATGCATGTCCCAGGGACCATTACTTGCTACTTTGTTACATGAACTAGGTTTGGAAAACCGTTGTTAACTAGAGGATATTTTTGAGGACATTATTTATACTTCGGCAGACGTGTCTGTCTTGCTGAAGTCAGATTAAGGAGAGTGAACTGATCCCATACATCTGGTTACCTTCTGGCTAAGATAGAAAGGGATGGAGAATTTTCCCGACTACATTACAGCCTTATAATGTATTGACATGCCTGTGAATCACCTTTATTATGATGCTGTCTACTGTCCGTTTGCTATGCTGACATTGTTGCTGTGATAATGACTGTTTGATGTGCCTACATATTCGCGTAACCATTTTGTCACTGTGGCGTCCACAATAAATGATACAGAAAAACGTCTAGCTGTTACAAGCATCATTGACTTTACACGTCGTGAGTTTACTGACGTCCTATGTGGATTGTCCTGTTATTTTGTATGAACACTGTTTGACTGAACACATCTGCACACTACACAAAACCAGACATGCGGATACCATCCATCATCATATGGCATCACGCATCAAAGTTGCTAATTTGCATGCTTCGATAATCTTTTGTCTCAACGCGATGACATATTCGTAGGATGACTTTGTGTCATCGTCAATATTGTCAGATGTTATGAGATCGTGAAGCAACGACATAGGGCCACGCGGACGCGCGCCAAAGACGAGTTCAAAGGGAGAAAATCATGTATGTTCATTGGGTACCTCTCTGTAAGCGAAGAGGGCCGCAGGTAAAACTCTGTCCCAGTCTTGAGGATGATCCTCAGTTATCTTCCCTAGTAAGTTTTTAAGTGTTCTATTAAGGCGTTCGACCATACCATTAGACATTGGATGGTAGATACTACTTAAAGATCTATCTATCTGCAGAGTAGACATTACTTGAGACATGGTATCTGATATTAGTTGGGTGCCATGGTCTGACAATATCTCTCCGGGGAACCCCAGACGAGAAAATATAAGCCAAAGAGCATCTGCAATATCAGCAGTAGTAATGCTCTTCAGAGGAATAGCCTCTGGCCAACGTGTGCACATATCAACACACGTCAAGATAAACTGATGTCCTCTGGCAGACTTGATCTTAAATGGACCAATAATGTCTATGGCCATTTTTTGAAACGGCCGAATAGGAATGTCCGCCGCCTGAATGGGTGCAGCATGCCGTGGACCTTTGGATTTAACTTCCTGACATACTTTACAAGATCGACAATAAATCCGTATGTCCTTGTTTACCAATGGCCAAAAGAAAGCCGCAAGGACTCTTGACTTAGTACGGGAAAAACCCATGTGTCCAGCACACTGAGAGTCGTGAGCGTGCTGCAAAATTTTAACTCTCAAATTCTTGGGAACCAGGATTTGAGAATGACTTGACGTAATGGAGTCTTGAACCATACGTACAAGTACGCCATTCTTCTTTGTAATCCACGATTTACGACTTGTGTCTTTATTCGGATCACCTTTAGTTGCAAGAATGAAGAATTTCTTCAGAGTGGGATCATCTTCTTGCTGTTTTATAAACGAGTCACGAGAAATTACCAAGGGATTATCTTGGTTATGCACTTCATTATCTTCAGTAGATGAAGTTTGAGGCATATTAAGAGCCTGAGCTCTAGTGACTACAGCGTTAGCAATCTGCATGTTTTGCCTTTCCCACGCGGAAATTTGTTGCGGAGTGCATTCTTTGACTCCATGAATGCGACCGATGATGAGGTCAGCGATCGGATTCGGAAGAAGACATGCGTGTACATCTCCTGTAAAGAAAGGAGTAGCAATCCTAATGATAGCAGTAGAGTATTTCTCTAATGTGCCGCCAAATGTTACACATTTGACTACTTGTCCAGTGGCACGGAAGGATCTACGAGTGACTGCCTAACACCAATTGTGGTGCATCCAGAATCAAATAGCACAGAGACTGGATTTTTATTTACTAAACCCTTATGTAAGACAAGAGAACCTCTTCCATCATGCGCGACTGATGCAGGAAGAGCAGGAAGAGGATGGCCACAGCTTAAAGTAGACACTGTGGTTGGCTCAAATAACGTTTTGCATTGGGGGCACTGAGATGCTCTCCCAAAATCAAAAGCGGCACATGCCATATTACTAGCATCATTATTATCTTTACTCTGTTTATAGGCTTCATGGGACTCTTGTTGTGCAGAGTTTGCCTGAAAATGTGGTTTATGTCTTTTGTTTTGAGATCTACCTCGGTTATTATCACCTCTGTAGTTATTGTTACCTCTATTGTAACCCCTATTTGGGTTTGAGTCATAGTTCCCTTGGTTACCATTATCATATTCATTATAATGAGTATCTCTGTAATTATGATCTTGTTGACTCCAAGACGGATAACCCGGATAGTTTCTATAATTACTTCCTCTACGGAAATTCCTATAATTATGACCACCCCTGTGTCGAGAGCTATCAGCTCGTCTCCAGTTCTTTGAAGAAGAACCCTGAAATGATTGGTTACCTTGGTTTTGATAACTATTATGGTTACCTTTTTTATCAAATCTGTTTTGAGGTCCCTGAAATCTGTGTGAATAATTGGGATTGTATGGTGTTGCTGAAGCAACTGGCATACTCTCCTTAATCTTAGTGTTGCCAAAAGTCACGTCGGGGTGTGCAGTGACATATTGGGAACAATATTCTTCCATTTCCTTTAGAGATTTGGGTTTACGCTCATGTATAAATTCAAGGAATGGTTTGTTAACACATGACATAATCTTATCTCTGAGCAACAAATCCATAAGTCCTTCATACGTTTTTTCTGTTTTGGAAAGCTCAATCCAACGATCAACTGTGAGACGTGCCTTTGCAGTGAATTCTGAGAATTCTACACCTGTCTCAGGCACCATCGTCTTAAACAAAAGGCGATAGCCTTCCTCACTTAGCTGGTATTTTTTTATCAAAGCCGCCCTAATGACATCATAATTATCCTTATCTGCTTCTCCTACAAGGCATAATCTAGTCAAAGATTCACCTTTCAAGTTTTCTGCTAATTGATTAGCGTATTGTGATTTATCCACATTATGTGTACGACAAGAACGTTCAAATCTATCCAGCCAGAATGTAATATCGTCACTGGACTGATTGAACGGTGGAACCTTAACCTTGTAAGTAGAAGGTTTACCATTACCACTAGATGCCTGATTAACATTACTCATACTTGTCAATCTCAATTTCTCTAACTCAAATTCATGTTCTCTTATTGCTTTTTTTTCTTCAGCTTCTCTGTCTAATCTTTTTTGTTCAGCTTCCCTGTCTAATCTTTTTTGTTCAGCAGCAGCTTCTCTTTCTAATTTTTTTTTTCAGCTTCACTGTCTAATCTTTTTTGTTCAGCAGCAGCTTCTCTTTCTAATTTTTTTTGTTCAGCTTCAAATCTCCTTTCCTCCACCTGCATCTGCAATTTCTTTAGTTCAGCAGCAGCATCAGCTTCTTTTTCCAATCTTTTCTCTTCAGCCAGAGCTTTTCTCTCTTCTGCAGCAGCTTTTCTCTCTTCAGCAGCAGCAGCAGCTTTTTTCTCTTCAGCAGCAGCTTTTCTCTCCTCTGCAGCAGCTTTTTTCTCTTCTGCAGCTAATGCTTTGTCATATTGAGCAACTGCCCATTCTTCTAATTGTTGACCAGTCTTATCAAGGGCTTTCCCTTGTATAATGAAGTATTCTAATGTAGACATGATGTCTAACAATAATACTAATCACCTGAAATAATAATAATACCACAAGTTCTTAATGACTTGATTAATCAGTACACTATCCCAATATCTGTGGGTCACAAGCCTTAATAAGGTCTTGTATAACAGTAATAATAATCAAGTACTGGTTTATACCATAATCCAAGTGCAGTGCACAAGCAATAGTGTCTTATGAAATATACCTATATAAAACATATGTCAACCAACAGAATACATAAAGTACAAATAAGACTGACAATACGAAAACGTTTGCAGAAATCAAATAAATCAAATAGGGAAATCAATGAAAATAATCACTGAATCTGCAAAGGAATAACAACACAAATGACGTCACAGTATATGAATATAAATTGTGAATAGAACTGAAAGATAGAAAAGGGTAGACCAACAAATTACAAACAATTCAAAACAAAACTAAAGAACAAAGAAATATTACAAAAATAACAATAATTACAGTCTTCACAGCTAACACAAATAGCAACTAGTTGTTGCAAGCAAATTTCCAATTAAGGAAATTGCACCTAAAGAAAACGCCCACAACGGACCCTCTATGACGTGGGATATTCTGTTGTGAGGACACCGCCCAACCTAAACACAACCCGCTGACATATAAACTAACATACTATACAAACAAATAACATGTAAACATAAATATATAAATTATGTGTATGATAGTATGTGTTGCAAAATAGGCTCAGTTTTACAGTAATGGCAAAGTTATTCTTATGAAAATAAACAAACTGCCACTTTATTGAATTACAAATTCTGGCCTTAAATATTAAAGTTCATATATAGAAAACAAGAAGATCCATCGATGAAAATAGGACTTCTTAGTTCAATAATACTGTCTTCCTGTTAATATTGACAAGAATTGATCCAACTGTTCTGTGAAACTCTGTAATGTCTAATGTAAAAATGTCAACAACGCTGACCTACATACTGCATTCACTTGACAGGTCACGTGACGAAGTGTTGACAAAGAGCAAACTAATACTGCAAGTGTGTCGTATCAGCCACAGGAAACGGTCTGGTATCGGTAGTCTGTTGACTTCTTAACTTCTGCGAGGTCAAACCCAGAAAGCTGGTCCACCAAATGATAAATACCTCCTTTTTTCAATTAATGATGTCCACCAGTTGATAAGTCTCTACGGTGTTGTTTGCTCCACTGTAGTGTACACAAACCAGTGCTACAATCTGTGTTGTTGTGTTGCTTGTGGTTTGAGTATGGAATGTCAACTCGACCTACGCAGTGGTGTGTAGACATAGATTGAGAGTCTAATATGCGAATGATAAGAAGAGTTCGTGGTGTTGACAAATGGTCTTTTTCTCACACTCATGTATGGCTGGAAGTCATCGACACCAACGACTGTGTACCTTTGCTATAGTTTAATTGGACGTACACACTCGACAGCACGAATAGTGACAAATCACAGGTTGGCATAATACATCATAGTACAGGGGATAAATGGTCTTGCAATAATACATGGGCACTCATGTAGAATAGTAGTATAATGGACTGTCAGTAGACAAGCACTCAGTATTGCCCATAGATATATATCATCTGAGTTTACTGACAAAGCACGTCAGATTATCAACAATATTCAAGATGGCTTCTAGACCTAACCTCGTCTAGCGAAGATTCCTTGAACTAATATTCAGCACATATTTTTCATATAATCATATTGAACCGCTAGTACTGGGTTCTCATGTGTAGCAGTGATCTCTGGACTCATCAAGCGATAATACGGGCTATCCCTTTCTCTTCTTGAAAGTCAATAAATATATGGATACAAGATGGCTTCTCTCGTGAGCTGTCACTCACGTTTGGATACAACTGAATCAAAGTTAATCATTCATTAAATGTTCTCGTTGCTCCGTAGATTCTATCATCATACAATTGATTTCATCATACAATATATAGTGCTGCTAGGAATGAATGTCGTTTTCATCTAGATAAATATTTCCTCAGACGTACAAATCGTGTCTATCGAGAAACGGTGGCTTAGCCAGAGTTCATAATAAGTATCTTTTGTTACCTTGGTATCAGAAATATGATTCTGCCATTCCTTGGCAATACGAATAAACACTGGGGTAAAGCATACACGATAGGTCTAGACGACTATCACTTTCCCCATAAATACTGAGATCACTTTTCCGGCGACAAGCCGACATAGAAAAATCACAGCCCCCATCAGGGCGAAGCCAAATCACACCTCTCTAGCCACACATCCGCCGAACAGCCCTTTGACCTTTCTATCGACAAAAGACCATATAGTTCGACTTAGACATGCAAAGATATTCAGATATAAGACAGACTCGTCCTACCCAGACAAACAATACACATAAATTCAGGCCATAGATACACTGAAGCAAGAACAATCTATTCCTACCCAAACAAAGAATAAATCGCAGTAAAACTGGATTCATCCGCGGAGTTCGAACGAAAGTCCTTTCAAGGGAAGTAACTCAATAATGACTTTTCCTTAAGCACTAAAAAGTATCTATTTTGTTTACAAAATATTTGCGAAAATAACAAGCATACAAATGTATTATATTGTAAGATATCAAAGACTGCACGTAACACTTATATTGTAATTATTAACTACTTTGTAACAACAAATAACTCGTAGCCTCCTTCAGTCATAACTGACTTTGGGTTAGCACCCTTGAACTGATAGCTTTCAGCTGTTTTTGTTGCCTGGCATTTCTTTCTACGTGTTCCTTTCTCTTCTGCTTGTGATGATAGCTTCTCTTCGCCGAATCTGACGTGGTGCCGAAGGGTTCATCGCTACTTGGTGCGATCGGCAGCTTCACCCTCCCAGGTTACTGGACTTATGTCTAGTGCCTTCGTGGCTCTCTTGCACACATCTTTGAACCTCAGCTGTGCTCGCCCGGCTGTCCTTTTGCCATCTGCCAGTTGTCCGTAGAAGATATCTTTGAGGATACGACCATCTTCCATGCAGCGGACATGGCCAAGCCAGCGTGCATAAATACATGTAAATAAAGAATATACCTACTTTTACATCACTTTATTTATATAAAAGAGTCTGGGCGGTCATTGAACACTTTAATTTGCACATTGTAATTACTTGAAGATCACCATTTCAAATTGGTAGAAAGAATCAAACAAATATCATGAGAGTAGTAGGTAAGGAAAAAATGTTGATGGTGGGTAAGACACAATCAGGTAAAACACAGTCAGGTAAGACACAGTCAGGTAAAACACAATTAGGTCAGACACATTCAGGTAAGGCACAATTAGGAAACCACACGGAGAAAAGCTCTGAAGGCAAACACGAGAGGGATAACAAAGGTATGGACACAATTAGAACAGACGGCGCAAGACTTGAGAAATTGGCATAACCTAAGAGCATATTCCCCCCTAAAGAACTGGACAACGAAAAAATAGAATAAATTAATTAGCTATAAAGTTTAATTTTCATTACAACATTAACAATTCTAGTTCCAATCGTCTGAGTTTAAAAGACCCCATAGCAGATTCCGCCAAAGGGAGCAAAGATACAAATCAAGTAAAAGAATCGTCAAAATATATGAGGTTGGATGCCTACTTTGCATTCGACACGCCCACGATGTCTTTTGCGCCGGAGGGGGAGTATTCTGAAAATTTTCTACATACCTTCAACCCAGGAGCAGGAGACTGTGTCTTGACCATTGCGGCTTCACAACAGGTGAAACCCTCTGACAACTTGCTACACGCCTAGGAGCTGGTACAGCACGCGGCTAGTAAAAAAAAAAGGTAAAGGATCCCGTTACACGCCCATTGAGGCATATTGGGAATATGGTGTTAGACCCATATTTTCTTGACCGTCGGTACACTATGGGGGATGTGGTCAGCATCACGCCAGCCTCCTTAACCTCCCCAGAGTTGCTCTGGTACCCATTTGGGGCTGGGTCGACCCAGGAGCCGTTTGCGGCCTAAAAAAATTCCACCTTATCTGGGGATCGAACCATAGACCACTGTGCTAGGAAGCCAGTGCACTAACCACTATGCTACCGCGGCTCCCGCGCGGCTAGTACGGGTACACAAATATAAGAAGTGGAGTTCATAGAAGACCTGATTACTTCTTTCAGATGCTACCGAAGCATTAGAGACTTCATTATAATAAGTTTCAGCTTTATAACGTGAGATGACCGGTTCTTTTCTTCCCGCCTTTGCCTCCTCTAACTCAAAAGCAGACTCATGTACCCATTTAAAGATCGGTAGACTCGAACATGACGCTATAAAGTTTCAACCTCCGTACTTTCGCCTCGAGTAGTGCCGTTCAACGTAGACACAAGGTCCGTTGGTTATATTAGAGCACATGTCCAAGTATAAAACACTTTGTGGTCTGGTGGAATGTGCTCATTTGTATTTCTAAATGAGTAAAGCAAAAATTACCTGTGTTATAATAAAAATAAAAAAATAATGAATTACGTTTTTTGGTAAATTGCTAAAGTGAAAATCACCTGTGGAAATTACAGTGTGATCCAACTCAGTAGCACGAAATTGAGTTTCATAAGAGTACCTACGGTACTCTACGCAAAGAGGAGCACCACAGCAACAATCCCTCGTGCCAGTTTTGATCATATTTGATTCTTGGCTTGAAACGGGTGTTCTGTCACAAATGTGGAATTATTCAGATACGATACTTTATGTAGCCTAACTAGATTCATTTAAAAACAAAAAATTTTTTTTTTCTTTCTACATGAAAAGCTGGAGTAACCTAAGCGTCGATGTTACTGTACGTTTTTCTTAAGACCTGTAGCATTGTTGATGTACTTTTACTTGAAAAGTGTAACTGAAATTGTAGTTACGTTTTAAATACAGCATAGAACACAGTTAGACTGGACCAAAAGAATGTTAGTGAATCCTTATATTCCGTGCGACCCAAAGACATTAAGCTGGTAAATGAAGTCCCGCTACATCGGTATAGCTTAATAATGAGATCGGTAAAGTGAAAATATCGATTACCCTATATTCGAGTCCTTTATTCGTTCTGAAAACCGACATAGAGAGACAGAAAATAAAGTGGTTTGGTCATCTTAGGAGAATGAAGCCCGATTAATTGCCATTATGTGTTTACAAGAGTAGAAGATTTGGTTTTAGAACACGAGGAAGACTAACAGAAAAATGGATAGATAATATTACAGAAAACCTACGCCAGCACGGGCTAACATCAGCTAATTCGACACATTTCGTTCAACAACGCCAACTTAGCTCCCCGTAACGCTCAACAGAAAAAGTCAACCTAACAAGTAAAGTGGGAAAGTATTTACACAGAAAACATATACGTAGATGTTTTTTTCCAAGATCTAGACCAGTGGTGGCCAAGCTAAGTTTGGCCGAGGGCCAGATTATGGTAAAGCGTAACACCAGAGGGTCAGACCTATAAAATCCTTAAAAAATAACGTTCTGAGATTTAGTTTTACGTATATAATGAACCACATACAGAAAGCAACGGCAAACTACTGTACTGCACATCTGCCAAGACATATCTACCAGTCTTCGAACTGAAATTACTGTAAAACAAAAATATAATGAATCTGTTGTTTTAATTTGTTTTGTAATTTGTAATATGACATGTAATTATTTATTTCAAACATCCATTTGTGTGTTATTTCATTGTGAAGAGTGTGGCTTCAGTCAACAATAAGAGGCCGGCCAAAACAGGTTGGCGGGCCGATCAAAACTGGTTGGCGGGCCGGATCTGGCCCGCGGGCCGTAGTTTGGCCACCGCTGATCTAGACAATTGTAAGTAACGTACAGTTTATAAGATGCGAGATTTCAGCTGTTTTTTTTAACTTTTCCTACACCTTCTTCGTGTACCTTGCCAGATGGCTTGGGTGATCATGCCTCTCCACAACTTCCTTTCTCTGTACTATTTGTCAAGTTTGTTGTTGATTTCTTTCAATTTCAATCCAACAATGGTAAATTGCCCAGCGTCGTCTCTCTTTGTCGCCATCCTTTTCTCCTCCCCCCTTCTCCTTTCAATGCTTCTTTTTGTCTTATTTACTTAGTCGTTCCTCTTCTACCCTGTGGTGTAGAGGTTTACCAGAAGAGCGCCATCATATTCTATATGCTGTCTTCCTTCTGGCCTGGTTCCATTCTAGTCCTTGGTCCTTGAGAGATTGTCTACTGTTGTCCTCCCAGCGGACTCTGGGTCGTCTTGGAGGTCTAGATCCCTGGCTCTTAGTTTCCCATATTTGTCGTGGTAGCTGACTTTCTTGATGTCACGAATATCCTCAAGTTTTCGTCTTGTCATGAAATGCCGAATGAAAGTTAATTGCTTCCTTTGAATTTGACAAATAAACTTCAACTGCGCACTTGGCTTTTTGAGGACATTCTCATTACTCTTTTGAGCAGTTTATTGTATTTTTAACATTCTTCTGTAAAACCGTATTTATGTGGCCTCGAGAGTTGATGGCTTGCTTTTTAACTTTCTCTTTCTCTATTACCAGTACATCATTCCTCATATATTTATTTTGTGCTTTTTATATATGCACGCATCAGCAGTAGTGTGAGCTGAAAATATTGGTTAGACTACCATACTTACTTACTTATTCGTTCTTCTTCTACCGTGAGATGTAGAGATTTAGAATAGAGAACACCATACTATCCCCTATCGGCTGTCGTCCTCTTGGCCTGGTTCAATTCTAGTCTTCGGTCCTTCAGAGACTGCCTAATGTTGCCCTCCCAGCGGACTCTTGGTGGTCCTGGAGGTTGGGATCCCTGACTCTTGGTGTCCTATACGTGTCGTGGTAGCCGATCTTCTCCCATTCTGCAGACATGGCCAAACCATCTTAGTTAAGACTGTTCTACTCGGGTCTGCAGAGGGTTGGGTTTTTAGGCCCCGGCGTAACTTCTGGTAGCGGACCATGTCTCTTCTTGTTACTCCAACCACCTTCCTCAGATACCTCAATTCTGAGATTTGGATCTGACTTTTTTTGGGTTGTAGTCATTGCCCACGACTCGCATCCATACGTCAAGACGGTTAGACTATCTCAAGAGTTAATTGGTAAGCTTCGTTTAAGTCACAGTGTGGAGCTATTTATACCAGATCTACGTTACACAGATCTACGTTACACAGATCTACATTACACAGATCTACATTACACAGATCTACATTACACAGATCTACATTACACAGATCTACATTACACAGATCTACATGACACAGATCTACATTACACAGATCTACATTACACAGATCTACATGACACAGATCTACATGACACAGATCTACATGACACAGATCTACATGACACAGATCTACATGACACAGATCTACATTACACAGATCGATTGAAAATATATTTCTTGTATGTGATTTTTTTTATTTCTGTACTCCTACCCAAAAATTTATGTGAAATATATATCAAAATAAAGGGAATTAACTGTTATTGTGTTAAATTATTATAGACCGAAAGGGAGGCATCAAAGAAGAGTTGGCCACTCGAAAAGCACCAGCTGGGAGACTTTTTCAGGCCATAAATCGAGGATTCCTCAGCAAGAGAGAGGTTGGTAAGAAAACGAAGATGGTTGTATACCGCTCCACCTATGTCCCAGTCTTTACATATGGATGCGAGTCATGGGCAATGACTACAACCCACAAAAGCCAGATCCAAATCTCAGAAATAAGGTATCTGAGGAAGGTGGTTGAAGTAACAAAAAGAGACATGGTCCGCAACCAGACGATATGCCAAGGCCTAAAATCCCACCCCCTGCCGACCCAAGTAGAACAGTCCCAACTAAGATGGTTTGGCCATGTCTGCAGAATGGGAGAAGATCGGCTACCATGACAAGCATGGGAAACAAAGAGCCAGGGACCCAGACACCCAGAGTCCGCTGGGAGGACAACATTAGACAATTTTTGAAGGACCGAGGAATAGAATGGAACCAGGCCAGGAAGAAGACAGCCGATAGGATAGTCTGGCGCTCTCTCTTCCAAACCTCTACACCTCACGGTAGAAGGGGAACGACTAAGTAAGTAAGTGTTAAATAAATAAAATGTCACAATAACCTAACAGCTGAGCGTAAGATTCAGTTTATTCAATACCAGACTTCATAGTGAGCGGAAACGTTGCACTCCCGTGTAATGTCAGTTTAATGGCTAATTTAGACTTACTTTTTTTTTGTTTCTGGAAAACAAGAATGAAACTTTTTTTAGTCAAAGGTAAAATATTGATCCTTGTTTTCACATTTGTTTTGTTATTGTTGAACATAATCGATATCACTGCACTCCGGGCAAACCTATAGATGCTCAGTCTCCCTCGGTATATGTGGAAAAGTGTGAATGCTAACTGTTCCTGTAGCTCGCTGGTTGTATACACGACGGATGTATCCTCTCATACGTCCATCTCTGCTAGCCTGTGACGACACATCTGTACGTGTCCTTTTGTGTGATCTCTCACCTATTCATCCCTCCGGCAGTAAACTTCTTTTCTTCATATTTCTTCATTGTTCGCTTGTTATGTGGCATAAATCATGCCTTTTCATTCGTTATTTTCACTATTTTGCTCTATGCTGGACATAGAATGATGGATTCTCTAACACGCCACTCCCCTATGGCAGTATTTGCTATGGGAGTAATGCGTATCTTATTATTTCACACTTCACTTCACTTGGGAGTCGCGCTAGCGTAGTGGTTACAACACCGCTCTGGCGACCGGGTGATACAGGATCAAACCCGGGCGACAGCATTTGAGGATTTTTCGTCGACCGGGATTTGGACTGGATTAACTCGAGACTTGGCGAGTACATTTGAAGGAGTGTCGTCGACCAGGGACTGGCGGCTCCTGAGCCGACCCAGCTGCAATGGGTACCTCCGAAATCGGCGAGTATTTGCCTGAATGGCGAGGGACACCTGTCTCTGTACAAGAAATAAAGGGATACTGTACAAGAAATAAAGGGATACTCACGTAAAATCAATGTCAGGTTAGACATAAATAATAACCTGAGATTTCGCCTCGAGTATTAGCGGGCGTACGAAAAAAAAAAAACAAAAAAAAACTTCCAGACTGTTGTTACGATTCGCCTAATCCGTCTGAACACATGTGGAAACGTGTCCGTCAAACATTTGACCCCACTGGAAAGCGGCTGATCGTGTTGACACAAGCTGGTATTTGTGATCACATGAAAGAAGACCACACGGTCTGTCCAGACATCTGTCTGGCGGAGGCACGCAGATGAAGGTGATAAACAGAGGTGCGCCGGAAGTCTTAGGTAACGATATGACATCACTGTTGTAAGAGGTCACGCGTGGATATTAAAATTAATATTTTAAATACGCGTGGGATGAATAATAATAAACTTCTCCACCCAAACAGTGCTAGATAGATTGGATTGGTTCGCCAGAATCTACTATGATTTGATTGGAACTGTCGGCGGAAACACAGCTGGGATTTGAAACTTAGGATTGTGAGATATAATCTAACAAACTCGGAGTCACAGCACACAGAAAGACTGCATCGCAGCGGCAACTAAACACCTCCTACAAGCCAGAGGAAAGAGGATATGACTTACCATTTCACAACTATAAGTACCAGATCGAGTATTGGGCAACTTTGGAACATACGAGTACAAGTAAACCCGCAATATATATATATATATATATATATATATATATATATATATATATATATAGATATATAGATAGATATATATATATATATATAGATATATATATATATATATATATATATATATATATATATATAGCCATTAATTATAAGAGGGCATTCGTTGGATTACTCCAACTGGGGGCTTGACAGGCCAGAATCATTGCATAACCCCTTCACAAATGGCGACGGAAGAGATAATAAGTTAACAAATTTGCTCAGCCCTTAAGCAGCGTTTGTTCTTCATTCCTTCATAACCCTCCACTCCCATAGGAGCATAGGCCTTCAACAAACACATACCAAGTCCTCTTGTCACGTGCCATCATCTCAAGTTCTTTCCACGTTCTCCTTATCATTTTTACCTCTGTTTCCAGCTCTCTTCTCTATGTGCTTCCTGGTCTACCTCTGCTTCTCTTGCCCTGGGAGTTCCAGAACAATAACCGCCTTGTAATGCTATGAACAGGTTTCCTCAGTGTGTGTCCTATCCATCGCCATCGTCTTCTTCTCATCTTTTGTTACACTGGCACTTGTCTAGTTCTTGTCATCAGTTCCACGTTGGTAACCTTGTAATATCATTTTAATCTCTCTATTCTACGCAAGCACCCATTTATGAAAGTCTGTAGCTTTTTGGTAGTTGTCTTTGTTGTTCTCCATGTCTCCGAGCCATACAATAGGACTGACTTCACATTTGAGTTGAAGATTCTTATTTTCGTGTTGGATCCGATTTCTCTTGATCACCATATATTTCCCAATGCAATGAAAGCTCCTCTTGCTTTTTGTATTCTTATTTTGATATCACTGTCTGTCCCTCCAACTTTGTCTATATTACTGCCAAGATATGTGTACAATTCTACATCTTGTATTGGTGCTTCTTCAAGTTCAACCCTGTTTTCATTACCTGCATTTATTCTCATTATCTTTGTCTTTTCCCTGTGTATTTTCAGACCCAATTGCTGTGACCTCTCATCGAGTGTTTTCAATTTGTCCTGCATCTGATTATGGTTATGGGACAGAAGAGCCAAGTCATCAGCAAAATCCAGATCATCCAACTGCCTAGTCAGAGTCCACTGGGTTCCATTTCTGTTGTGTGTTGTCGATGTTCTCGTAACCCAGTCTATTGCTAGTAAGAAAAGAAATGGAGACAAGAGGCATCCCTGTCGCTCTCCTGTTCTTATCCCAAATGGTTCTGTAAGCTGTCCTTCATGAAGAACTCTGCATGTCATGTCTTCATATGTTTTCTTTATTAAATTAATAATCTTCAGGGGAGCTCCATAATGCCTCATCAATTTCCAAAGTGATTCTCTGTCTACACTGTCAAATGCCTTTTCGTAGTTCACAAATCCGATGTATAGTGGTGAATTCCATTCCAGACTTTGTTCAACTATTATTCTCAAAGTGGCTATCTGGTCTGTACAGGATCTGTTTTGTCGAAAACCTGCTTGTTCATCTCTCAGTTTCTTGTCTATGGACTCTTTTAATCTTTCAAGGATAATCCTGTTTAATACTTTTCCTGGCACTGAAAGTAACATTATTCCTCTATAATTTGTGCACGTTTGTTCTTGACTTCTGGGAATTTCTTGTGAAGGCTCCCCTAAGGTTGAAACTACATTCATCTTCTATCTATATCTTTGCCAAGAGTAATTTTGCGCGAAGATAGATACCTTGGACGACCTACTTTTAGATACGCTTGCGTTGTGACCATTAGTGGACCACTACTGCAAAGCAAGGGGAGGCAATCCCGTGACATAGCCTTACGTTTGATGCCAACTTCCAACAGTGTTCACCTTGATGATTCATCTATTTTGTTTTATGTAAATGCAAAAGATACAACTGAGTATATAAGAATTTAAAAATACGGAGTGACTTTTCAATCACCGTGTGAATGCAGAGATAAAAACTCCATTCATAACCTAATTGTTGCCTTTAGTTTCGTCATTAAGTAATTCATAAACGTATTTCATTCCTCAACACAAAGGACATCAGTTCTTCGCCAATAACCTCTCATTTTCAAACACAAGTCTATGTTCTATCGTCAAGATAACTGGAAGAAATGTATTGTTTTTTTTTTCAGCTCAAAGGGCAGAAGTTACTTGCTGACATTAGTGGCGGTGTTACACAAAAAAGCGATCCAAATTGTTATTATTTTTTTTAAAGTCTGTAAATATTACTTGCAGCAAACATCTAGCAGGAGTTGCAGCTACCGTATCGTATGCTGAGCTGTAGTTAAACTTTAGCACAAAAAATTGGTTCTGCATCAGTTTGTGGAAATTGTGTTTCTTGTTTCGTAACAGCCAACATATTTTGAAACAGCATTGCACTTGGTTGGAAGTCTTGAAGTTAGCATCGGTGTCGCCACTAATTTGACACAGTGTTTATTTATCACATTTTACCGACGAAATAATTATCTTCCCAGCTTCTTATTACCAAAATTACAAAACAGTAGGTCGGGTCTGGAAACTTTAAATGTTATTCTAATCAAATCTGCTCACAATTAATTACTCCGAGCTCTATTAAACTTCAGCAATCTGTCAGAAATGAGCGTGGGTTGAGTGTGGGAGAATGGATTGCATACGATTATTCAATTTGCATCCAGATTAGATGAACAACCCGTTTTCAATATAGCCAGACGTTATGACCTGGTTAAGGAATTGCAACAGAAAGCGTTCACATCAAATGTTATAAATGTAAAAGTTGATGCTAGTGGCCACCTCAGTGTCAACTCGACAGTGGCGGTTTTAGCTTGTGCGAGGCCCTAGGCAAACGTGAACTAGCAAGGCCCTAGGCAAGCGTGAACTAGCGAGGCCCCAGGCAAGCATGAGCTAGCGAGGCCCCAGGCAAACGTGAACTAGCGAGGCTCTAGTCAAGTGTGAACTAGCGAGGCCTAGACAAGCGTAAACTAGCGAGGCCTTAGGCAAGTGTAAGCTAGCGAGGCCCTAGTCAAGTGTGAACTAGCGAGGCCTAAACAAGCGTAAACTAGCGAGGCCTTAGGCAAGCGTGAACTAGCGGGGCCCTAAGCAAGCGTGAACTAGCGAGGCCCTAGGCAAGCGTGGTACTAGCGAAGCCCTAGGCAAACGTTAACTAGCGAGGCCCCTTTTAAATAAATTCCGGTTATATCAACAAGCAATGTTTGTGCGCGAGGTTCCTATAACCGCAAGGCTCTAAGTAAAAGCCTTGGTTGCCCACGCCTAAAACTGTCACCATTGGCAGGAACAAAGAAAGTTAAAGATCTGGTGAGACTGAAGAAAATGTATCTAGCTGGCTGTGGAATAACTGCAGTAGGATATTTCATTGAGAACATAAGGTATACAGACAACCTAACGCACCATATACACCAATTATAATCGCTTTGGTTGAACAGGGTAAAACAGCAATATAGTCGACGAAAGAGAACGAACCAAACAAAAAAATTCAGACAACCAAATATTTGTGATTTCAGAATCAGCTCAAGCTGGCAGAATTGATAAACCAGAAATGAACAGCAGAAGTGGAAATCGCAACCAGTGTAGAGTAGGCTCAGTTTGGTTTGGTTTGGTTTGGTTTGGTTTCGTTTGGTTTCGTTGAAGGACCATCTTCATTGCATCCGTACAACTCCATCAGTGCTCCGATCTCCTCCCTTAGATCACACAAGGAGGATCTCAGCACAGTGCACGAACTCCGTAGCACTGGCGAGGACTTCAGTGTGTGTATACAGGAGAAGGTGGACAGAATATTGTAAAGAATTATATAACTGTATACTCGACAATGACATTGGAGAATTTTTCAAAACAACTATAGGAGTTCGTCAGGGATGTATCCTGTCCCCAGTGCTCTTTAATATATATCTAGAACATATCATGCAGGTGGCTCTCTACGATTATAAAACAACCATATCGATTGGAGTCCGACCTCTTTGCAATCTACGTTTTGCTGATGATATCGATCTTATAGTTGGAACAGAATCAGAACTTCAAGACCTTACCTCTAGACTGGAGAAAGTAACAAGAACATATGGGATGGAAATTAATATAGAAAAAAGCAAGATATTGGTGAATAGACATAAGAAACATGTTCCGACCAACATTACGTTAAATGGGCAAACGTTAATTTGCAAGCAGTGCTGTTTTTGCAATCAATGACATTGGAGAATTTTTTTTCAAAACAACTATAGGAGTTCGTCAGGGATGTATCCTGTCCCCAGTGCTCTTTAATATATATCTAGAACATATTATGCAGGAGGCTCTCTACGATTATAAAACAACCATATCGATTGGAGGCCGACCTCTTTGCAATCTACGTTTTGCTGATGATATAGATCTTATAGTTGGAACAGAATCAGAACTTCAAGACCTTACCTCTAGACTGGAGAAAGTAACAAGAACGTATGGGATGGAAATTAATATAGAAAAAAGCAAGATATTGGTGAATAGCCATAAGAAACATGTTCCGACCAACATTACGTTAATTGGGCAAACGTTAGAAGAAGTTAACACCTTTAAATATCTCGGGTCCACTATATGTAGTGATGGAAGATCAAGTAAAGAAATCAAGACAAGACTTGAGATGGCCTCAGCTGCCATGACAAGGCTGAATGTGATCTAGAAAAGTAACATCAGTTTTCCTGTGACGATCAAATTATACAAATCATTTGTATTAGCTATTCTCTTGTATGGGTGTGAGGGCTGGACACTCACTGCAGATGTGGAGCGAAGGATTCAGGTTTTCGAGTATAAATGTTAAAGAAGAATATTGCGCATTTGCTATAAAGAGCACAAAACAAATGTCTATGCTAGAGAGAAAATAAACACCTATGCAGGCCACCAAGAACCACTTTTGTCAGTAGTGAAACGTCGAAAGCTTGCCTGGTTTGGGCATGTAACTCGTCATGACTCCCTTTCAAAAACGATCCTCCAGGGAACAGTCGAAAGTAAACGGAGAAGAGGAAGGCAAAGAAAATCCTGGGCTGATAACATCAAAGAATGGGCAGGGCACGGTTTTTTCACACTTGTGCGCATTGCTGAGGATAGAGAGCAGTGGAGGACCTTGTCTGCTGATGCTTCCACCATGGCACCCATACGACCTATGACGGATTACGGGTTGAGATGATGAGATGATACAGGAATCCACATTCTGTAAATATTTTGGTGGTGGGAAGGTTTCCTAAATTTTTAAATTTTGCCAAGGCAGCGGCCGTATGACATACTTTTTACGGTTTACAGCTGCCGAGGGATTTTAACGTGCGCAGTTTGCACACCGGACCTCCTTTTTTTGCCCTTATCCGAGAAGGCTTGGCATCCGATTTCACTACCCATGAAATGGGGGAGGGGGGGGGGGATGACACCATTAGGACCTACTGGATCACAGAAGGACCAAATGTGGCCGTTCCTTCTATAGGTTAATGAAAAAGTCACTTACTATTTTAAAATGTTTATATCATCGCTTGTGCCCACTGGATATACATGAAACAAATATTAAAACAATAAAAAATAACTGCCAATTAATACAAAAAATTGATGTTTTTTAATCCATATAAAACAAAATAAAATATAAAATGCCGAATAAACTGACATTACAAGAGAAAGCAAAAATTGCTGGCCGTTATGAAATTACGTGGTGAACAAACCAGATCTCACTTTGAGCATCTATTGTTAATGTGACTGATCTCACTTTGAGCATCTATTGTTAATGTGACTGATCTCACTTTGAGCATCTATTGTTAATGTGACTCATCTCACTTTGAGCATCTATTGTTAATGTAACTGATCTCACTTTGATCATCTATTGTTAATGTGACTGATCTCACTTTGAGCACCTATTGTTAATGTGACTTATCTCACTTTGAGCATCTATTGTTAACGTGACTGCATGTTGTGTAATAAAATGGTAGTCAGTTTTCTTTATTGTCATTTTAGTTCACATAAATTAGATTGTTTTCCGCTGATGAATTTAGTTATTTTGTATGCTGTGCTTTGCTCATTTCTCAGTGCTGCCTCTTCTGCTTGTTTTGCAAGATCGTCTAGGAAATTCCTTTTGTTGGCTCGGATTTGGCGTTTAACTTCGTTGTCCAGCTGACTGTACTGTTCGCTATATAGTTGCTTTAACCTGGGGGACTTCGCTTCTGTTTTCTTTCTTTTCATTTCCTTTCTCATCGTTATGGTGTTTAATGTTTCTGGTGTTATCCAGTCTTGCTTCTTCCTTTCCTGGAATCCCAAGCATGATTTGCTGCTTTCCTTATATATTGTTGAAATGGTGTTGAATTTCTAGTCTATATCCTCAGTGTTGTAGCCGTACAACCCGAAGTGAAGGTTGATAGATGACCTTGAGAATCTTGTAACGGTCAGTTGATTACGATTCATGTTGACAACAAGTTCCAACTTGACGATGATGTCGCCTTGAAAGTACACATTCTATTTTCAAACGATTAATTTGCTTGAGTAAGATCCGTTGAAATACTGAATTTCAAACCACGCTGGCGCACCAATCACTGTTGTAGCCGTTTATGGTAATGGTGTTGGTCTTCACAACGCGAATGGCAAACTGAACGAAAATGTCAACAAACTGTTCTGTAAAAACGGACTACAACAGGTAGTGTTTGAACTGATCACTCGATGGTAAACTGGGCAGTACATAAGTCAGTGATTGCTGGACATATAGTTTATTGACATGGCACATACGAAGAAACGATACGATCATAGTTATAGGTTATAGGTACAAAATGTCATACTTTGAAGTTGCTGATCATTCTTAGTTATTCTTCAAGTGATTAAGTCTTATCAACACCCACAACAATCTATTCAGCTATTGAGTTCGGAATCGGCTAACCTCTCTTTACATCCCTGCCACGACTTTGGCATTGAAGCATGTACGGCATTTAAAACATGTGCATAAGGTAATCAATATAACTTCTTCTACTCGTAGGAATTCTCCGTCTACGATCCAAATCTAAAAGGCAAGCGACTCTGTAGATCCATTCTAGGAATGATAAAATTCCCGCTAGATTAGTAGTAGAGCGGCCTTTTTATGCAGCATTAAAATAAGAAGTGGGCGATAACTTACGTGACATAACTGCGATTGGCTTCGACCTGAAGACCAATACAAATCACAATAATAAATGGCTTCCTTCAACATGCCATTGGATACACAATATAAAATTACAATCATGGACACAAGCCAGTTCCATGTTTCCACTTCAAAACCTGACGTCACAAACTACTCAACTAGGTTACACGTGCGTCCAAAGCAACTCACACAGCATTGTGCACGTCAGTGCGTGAATCAATCGAACGCACAAATAATATAACTATCTCAAGACTGGTGCGTACATTTGGCAGGACCGAAGACTACCCCCTTAGGTAATAAATGTACGTAACACTCAGTCAATGTCTTTTCCTGACTTTTGGCAAATTGTAAGGAATCAGCAACTGGTACAGACAGACACCTTCACATACCTAGGATGCATAGTAACACCAGACGGCGGGGCAGGCAAAGACATCAACATCAGAATGAATAAGGCAAGAACAGCCTTCTTTAGCCTAAACAACATCTGGAAGTCCTCTCAATACAGCACAAGCACAAAATTAAGATTATATCAGAGCTGTGTGCTTTCTGTGCATCTCTATGGTGCGGAATGCTGGAGAGTTACAGAGAAGGAAATGTCGAAATTGTCCTCTTTTCACACAACATGTCTAAGAAAAATTCACCGAATCTTTTGGCCGAATACCATCACCAACCAAGATCTGCTTACTCGGAGCAAGCAAGAGGACATGCGCACCATCATAGTTGGCAGACGCTGGAGCTGGGTTGGCCATGTCCTCAGAAGAGACCCCGATGCCATCACAAGAACAGCTATTCTTTGGACCCCTGAAGGAAAACGAAAGAGAGGCCGACCAAAAACAACTTGGCGGAGGACTGTGGAGGCTGAGATGCAAAGAATGAACCAGAGTTGGGGCACTGTACGAAGGATGGCCACCGACCGAGCAAAGTGGAATACATTTGTTGTTGCCCTACAAGACGCCACTAGGCGTGATGGCCACTGACTGCTTTGACGGTCGGTGGCTAAGGATCAAAGAAAGAAAAAAATTAGATTGTATAAAAGAAATAATTTAAAACTAGGAAGTGACTTTTCAATCAAAGAAATAACTAAAGAGCTGACATTTGATGGTCAGGTTACCTCCTGTTGTAACTCACTGTAATAGAGTCTCGTTTGATCATCGTAATGGTCTAGATCTGAGTGTCACGTATACTTCAATTATGAGGTCCTATCCCACATCATCATGTAACACAAACTGCTACAGAGACCACTGTCGTTAGAGCACATGAACTCTTTAGTGCAGGCTTCATGCAAAAGGACATTCAGTAACGTTGGCTTCATGCAAAAGGACATTCAGTAACGTTGGCTTCATGCAAAAGGACATTCAGTAACGTTGGCTTCATGCAAAAGGACATTCAGTAACGTTGGCTTCATGCAAAAGGACATTCAGTAACGTTGGCTTCATGCAAAAGGACATTCAGTAACGTTGGATTCATGCAAAAGGACATTCAGTAACGTTGGCTTCATGCAAAAGGACATTCAGTAACGTTGGCTTCATGCTCCATGTGTATTAAAAAAAAGGGAAATGATAATACCGCCCTGTTGTAAAACTCTAAATATATTCCCTTGATTGGCTTGAGAGATTGAACTAAAGATATGAAGCTTGTTCCTTCAGCCACTTGTAACTCCGCTTGTGACTTTTCACCTTTGATATGCTGCGTTTAATGTACCAAAAGTCAATAGTGACAACACATTGCCTTAGATTCATCAGTTCATCCGTTCAGAAAGTATATCAAGTAAATCTTATTAGTTATACACACAGTTGATTTAGGTCAGTATGTCACGTACTATTTATAGACAGCATGCACAAACATCTGTTGTGGAGTTATAAATAAGAGATCACTCAGAAACACGATATTGTTTAGGAAAGACCACTACTCTAAACCAATCATGTCGCTAAGAATACAAATGGGGTTTTTATTTTACAGAGAGCTAGCGATCTCATCATACAAAACGAGTTACTATAAAATCCACAATAGTGAGAGCACATGAAGAGCTTCAAAGCAGGCTTTCTGCATGATGTCAACTTCCAAGGCAGCCTGACGCTACCAGCGGATGAAACAAATATAAGAAGAAATGTAAACTGTAGTAGTTGCTACTAAGTAAACTTGTGCACTTCCGTTTTGAATAAGAAATGACAAATGGCTTCCACAAACCTGTTGGTAAATGTCACGTGTTTTTTCCCCTGCTCTGCAGTGATAGTCCAACAAGAGGAAAAATGTAGAGTATACAATGAGGTTCTTTAAATGTATCTACCCTCGCTCAAGATTACTCTTGGCAGAGTTTGTAATAGAAGGATGGCGCTCCTATTTTAGGGATTCTTCATAGGATGTTTAAGAAATCAAGTACAAAGCTGAATTTTTCCAGGCTATTGTGAACTTTGTATCTGACCGCCCCTACTATGAAGAGAAAGATTAATTATAGCTCGTTTTGAGCCCCCAACTGAATTATTCAGTAAAATATTCCTTAAGTAACTCTGTTGTATTGTTATTTAATATAACTGATTCATACGTGTGCACTTCTCTCTGTAATAATTAAATCAATTAGTGATTTATAAAAACATACAAAAAATTTAATAATCAATTATTCTTTAACATGAGTAAATAAATAAGTGAAGCCGGTGGATAATAACATATGTGTAGGTTTTCTTCATCGAAATTAGTTCAGAGGGTGGGTTGTGTGTGTCACAGGATTTGACTCCCTTTTGCTTTACGGTAGTGGTCCACCAATGGCCGAAACTCAAGAGTATTTAAAATGGGTCTTCAAATGTATCTACTTTCGCACAAGATTACTCTTGGCAGAGTTATAGATAGAAGGATAATGATGCTTCTATCTCAAGGAAGGTTTTACAAGATAATTCAGAAGTCAATAACAATGCTAAATAGTGCAGAACACTATTAACTTATTTATGATCCGGCGCCTTTTTTGAAGTTTTAAGCAATGGTATGGCTTGTTCGAGCTCCCAGCTGGTGTAATCCAGCGAAACTAATGTTATACACACTTTTGGCTCTATGGCTGTAACTATATGTATTAACGATTTTCGATCATACATGCACTCTCTTATCTATAAGAACTGAATCAACTATGAATTTGTAAAATAACATATAACAAATTTAATAATCAATTAGTCTTTAACAAATGTAAAATAAATGTGGATGAAAGTGGCTTTAGAGGGTTTTAAAAATTATCTTCACTGAGACTTAATTTGGGACTGATGATTATTATTGTCCGTTGCGTGTTGTGATGGACGAACTCGGCTGACCCTGAACTTTGTTGTAATTCTTGTAAAACGGGACTTCTTTCACGTGGATTCATTAGCTATGAAACTGTTCCACAGAGGGCAAACACGTTCGCTGATTGATATGCGGAAAGTTTACCTATTGTTGATTCTGGTCATCGCATTGATTTAAGGAGAGATTAAATCACGCCCACTAACATCTCTTGAACAATCATAGGCAGTTATTTTCATTAACTTGGCCAGGGGGGGGGGGGGCGTCGCCAGAATCAAACAGATAAGCGACCACGATCAAAGAGACAGACTGAGGGATTTCAGGGGAGACTATCGGCGTTATCAAAGACAGTAGTGGTCCCTGCTACGAGACGCAGTTGCTTGCCGCTATTTTCGCGTCTCGGTGTCAATCGTAGAACCGAGCGAACGGGGAAAGCCGAAACGGGCAGCAGCGAACGGAGATACGAAGACCAGGGGGCGGCTTCTTCCCTTGATTTGGCGGTCAGATCCCCAAAAGTTCGTGAGATCAAATAAGCTGTCAAGTTTATCATGTCCCACTCAACTTACATTCCATTTTAGCTAAATAGACCATGAAGACTAGACACGTTATCACTCGCTGGCCAGACCTTTACAGAAGCACTAGCTTTATTGAAATCTTGTTATAGATTTTCCCCGGGATTTTATATATATATTTGCAGTGATTTCTATTCTGTGCAAAGCGGTAATATATATTGTGTAAAGTGATCAGTGGTCTAGTTCAGTCATTCTATTTCAATGGATTTTGTGTTAATTTAAATCTATTAAATTAAACCATCTCAATAGTTCCAGTTGTAAATATAATGATCTATCTATTATATTATTTCAAAAGATAATAGATGCTTAAATTAACTTTTAAAGTCGCGAAGGAATTTATAATTAATAAATTCAGTTAAGTCCTAGTTTTATAGATGTGTGTTTTAACCACTAGAATTCGCGCAGTGTTTATTAAATACATAATTAAATACTCGAGTGTATTATAGGCTTAACGGGAAATTTATCGCGCTTGATTTTTCGGTATGTTACATGTCTTTTTTTCTTTCACACAGAGTGATCGTAACCTGCGGTCCCAGCTAAATAAAGAAAGAAATAAAGAAATCATCCTATAAACTTCCAGTCATATTGAAGAAACATTTCTTTTAAATATAATCTTGTGGCGGTTCTTTTGCGACCTAGCTGTCAGAATTAAATGAAATAAAGCCCACCCAAGAACATTTTAAAGAATAATCATCAAATTACCCTTACAAACTGTAAGATAAACTGGAAGGTAATCATCACAGCAGTAGCGATATCGTATTTACTGTTTACTGTGAGAGAGTACATATTTTCCTGACTGTGACTGAGCCTAGTTTTTTCCTCAATTGGATTTAATAAAACTATCATCACGCATTGAAGGAATTTTACCATAGCGGAGGATTAAAAGAGACCACTTCATTTTCACCCCTGTGCCGAACTGTGTTAGTGCCATCCCATAGACTCCTTTTATATATATAATAAAAACACGAGAACTCTTAGTCTTCAAGTCTTGCGATAAGTGAGAATATTTGTTACCAACAAACCCTCGCAAACATCTGGGGCGGGACATCGAAGGACTAGACAGTTCATATGTCGAAAGAGTACTTGCTGTTTTTATATACTTTTATGGATCGTCTGAGGCTGCATTCGGTAAGTGTGTGAGTATATGAGTGTGGATCCTCACGCGTGTGTATGAATGACAGGAAATTTAATCGTTTTCTTTTGTAAACCTGTTGTTAACTTTCTTGCCTAGTAATATAATTTTTCTGTATTCCCTGCATTGTTCCTTTAAGGGGGAGTTAATAATTGGTTAACTCTGTTTAAAACCCCCTCCTTTTCATTTGCTTAGTAAAGGGAAGAACAATTGGGAAGAACAGGTTTTTTTCTATCACCTATACCTAACTTTGTAACACCTCTTTCAGAGTAATTAACTTCACTGTTAGGTTAACGTACCTATGTTCCTGATATTATCTATCTCTGGACTGGGTTTATCTTTGTCTAATAAGCGGGAAGGGCTTAGTCGATACCAATCTTCTTCACCCCTCCCAAATTTGTTATTTGCATTTGTGTACTTATGATAATTTATGTAATACCTGATATTTGTTAGTGATTGATGTTTAAAGTGAATAAAATCACATAAACTCATTTGTACTGTGTTGGACATACCCACAGCCCAACATTTCCCCTATTCGTTTAATATAGTTTGTATCTACATCGTCTGTGTGTGTGAAAAACACCAAATCGGTGTGCGCGCAGATGCGTGTCTGGAAAACTGGCAAATAATTGTTTGACCAGGAGAGCGGAAGAGAAGATTGAGAGAAGCGATTTGTCGTAAATAAGTCTGTCTTTACTCTCCTCCAGCACGCTGTGAAGCAACTATTTAATCTCTACATTTTCTATCACTGAGCTTTCCATCATCATTTTCCACTCTAAACCGGACCACTATTTCTACGACTCTTTTCTCTCAAAATAAATTTACGACAATATTTGGCTGGCTCGCCGGGATTATTTTGAGATACATTTGATGCACACATATTTGTGGGCTGGTTCTGGGATCTTGAGCTACATTTGAGGCAATCGCATAGCCGGGTTAAAGATATTTTGAGTCTGATTTAGTCTGGGTCTAACTAGGTAGAGTGTGAATGATTTGTCTTTGTGAATTAGGGAAATAAATAAATAATTACACCCCTAGACAAACGTTCTTTAAGTATTTGGGTTGTCCACACAGCATATTTACAGGTTGTTTTCTCTCCACAGCAGTAGAAAGTACAGATAAACAAAAATATTTGCTATTTTATTATCCTCTGGCGGAGATAATTATATTTCTTTCTTTATAAGAGTTGCTGGGATTGCGTGATTGTTTTACAGTCACTAAGGTTTTTGAAGTCAAAAAGAGTTGAGCTTAGCTAAAGACGGATTGTTCTGATTTTTAAAAATTAAGTTAACAACGTCTCATCTCAATAATTGACTTTAGGGACGGAGTTTGTTGTCAGAGATTTAAAATTTAGGGGAAAAATTTTTTTTCCTTTTAAATTGTTTTAATATAAATTTTTCTCTACTGTTAGTAAAAGTAGATTCTTTTCCAGTGTAACTTACCATTTAGTGGCATAGTCGCTTGCGTTTAGAGCCTTAATTGCCAGATAATAGCAGCGATAAGTTTGCACAGTACAGGTAGGAGGTAACACAGGTAAATTTATACTTGTGTTTTTTTCTCGTAGCGGTTCAGAGTTCCTCCCTTTCGCGTTTCTTCTTACTAGTTCTCTAGGCATACTTCATCTTATTCTTTAACAATGGCAGAGAGGATAAAGATGAGGTCCATCTTGAGGCTGGAAGCGAAAGAGGCAGGATTAGATGCAGAAGCTGCAAACGCGTTTATTAACCAGGAATTGGAAATATATGACGCGGAGCAACAGAGAGCCGAAGCTGAGAGGAAGGCGGAGCAACAGAGAGCAGAAGCTGAGAGGAAGGCGGAGCAACAGAGAGCAGAAGCTGAGAGGAAAGAAGTGGCAGAACGTCTTTTGGAACAGAAGAAAATTGAAGCAGAGATGGAAACTCGCAGAGAGAGAGAGAGAGAGACAAGGAAAGACAGCATGAACTGGCGCTTAAGGCTCTAGAGAGTCGGGGCGCCTCTACTTCGACTAACGGAGAGCCGTCTTCGCCCCAGTCTCAATCAATGGACCTCTCCAGTACTCAATCTGCCCAATTAACTGCTATGTCGTTTTCTTTAGAATCTTTTCCTAGCCCTAACGAAAAAATTGACAGCTACCTAGAAAAATTCGAGAGACTCGCGAATCTTTATGGGTTAGAGAGTACCCGCTGGGCGCTCAAACTTTCAACGTCACTGAAAGGCAATGCTTATGACGTGTACACAAAGCTGGGACCGAATCAACATGATTATGACCTGTTGAAGAAGGCCTTACTACAGCAGTTTGAGATGACTGCCCGAAAGTTTCTGCAGTTGTTCAGAAACAGCCGAAAAGAGAGCACGGAAACATTTCCCCAGTTCTCTTCACGTCTCACGGGTTATCTGACAAAGTGCATTGAATTATCTGACCTACCTCTTTCATATGAGGGACTCCTCGAACTTGTTCTTGTGGAGCAGATAAAATCCACTTTGTCGAATGAAACTCGTAGATTTTTGGCTGAACAGGGGGCAGTCAGGCTTGAAGACATACTCAATAAAGCCGAACGCTATAGCAATGCAATGGCCGAACTTCCCAGCACTAAACGTAAACCCACCGATGAGCCATCTCGAAAACAGAATCTAGAGCAGGCATCCTATTCTTCCACTTCCTCTCAACATTATAACCAACGAGATAACAATACCCAGAAACCTCCCCAGGAAAAATCGAAATTCTACAAAACCCGATACCCCCCCAACAACAATTCTGATCAACCCAACAAGCCTACGTGGCAGCGCGGCCACCAAGGTCAAGGAAAAGGGAAGACCCCTACACCAGGAACGTCTGATCAGGGCAAACAAACCGGTGCAAACCGCATTGGATGTTTGCATACAGCCTCGAAAGGTAGAGTCAATGTCAGTGATTCTCAACCTGAGGGGGACCGACCCTCAACTCGAGGAACTGTAATTTTGAACGGTACCTCTACTACTTGTCTTTTTGACACTGGATTAAGTTTTGATTGTATTGTCGCTAGGCACCTAGTCAAACCCGGTCAGGAGACAGAGGAAACCGTCAAACTTAGTGGAGTTTTCAGGAGTGATGCACCCAGGACGCTTCCTATCGCACTGGTAGAAATACACTCTGACTTTGTCAGAGGAGTTATTAAAGCGGCCATAATGGATGATCCGATCTACCCAGTTATCCTGGGATGTAGATATGTGTTCATTGGGAGACCTAAGGAGCCGATTGTGGCAGCGGTAACCACAAGAGGGCAAGCCAAGAAGGAGAGGGAGCCTGCGCCAAACTTGTTGCCGAATGAACTGAAGGAGGCGCAACAAAAGGACCCTACTCTGGCGCCCTGCTTTAAAAAACTGCCCATGGCTAAGGACCCCAGACACAACGGAGACATCTTTTCTAAGGATGGTGTATTGTATCGTAGAACGGGCAACCCGGACACGGGGAATAACCAGCTCCTAGTACCGACGCAGTACAGAAACCAGATCTTAGAAATGGGGCACTCTCTTCCCTTTAGCGGACATATGGGACAAAACGCCACTATTCAGCGAATAAAAAACCACTATTGGTGGCCAGGAATGAACTCTGACATTGTCAGGTATGTGAAATCCTGCGCCCAGTGCCAACGGGTAGCACCCAAGCACTTGACACCCCCAGTACCTATGGGGCAAATGCCAATAGTAGGGACTCCATTTGAACGGGTTGCTGTCGACATTATTGGTCCTCTGGAAAAGACCAAAAGAAGGAACAGGTTCATCCTGACCTTAGTTGACACTTGCACTATGTGGGCCGAAGCCGTACCGCTACCATGCACTAATTCCAAGCATGTCGCAGAAGCCCTTGTGCAAATTTTTACACGGTTGGGATTCCCTCAACAAGTTTTGACGGACAATGGATCCCAATTCCGTAGCCTGTTAATGGAGGAGATCTTTAAGATCTTGAGGGCCAAACATATCCACACAAGTCCCTACCATCCGGCCGGAAATGGGCTCGTGGAACGTTTTAACGGTACCCTCACCATGATGTTACGTAAGCTGGGTCAGGAGAAACCGGAAGACTGGGACCAATATATATCGGCTGCCTTATTCGCCTACCGAGAGGTACCCCAAGCGTCTACGGGTTTTGCGCCAGCTACACTTTTATTTGGCAGACCTATTAAGGGGCCACTAGAAGCCTTACTTCGGTCCCTGACAGACCAGAAGGCTGACGAGACAGTCGTCTCTGCAAGCAAGTATGTATCTGAGCTTAAGGAAAGGCTAAAGCTAGGATGGGATCTAGCTACTACCAACCTTAAGAAAGCCCGCGCTAAAATTACTAAAAGATACAACAAAGCTGCAAAAGAGAGAGAACTACAACCAGGGGAGAAAGTCCTATTGCTACTTCCAACCGGAAGCAATAAACTTCGCATCGGATGGCAAGGACCGTTTACCGTCCTTAAAAAGATCTCACGTACCAACTACAAGATCTCCATCAAAGGAAAGGAGAAGGTCTTCCACATAAATCTGCTAAAGAAATATTTGGAAAGACCGGTGCCATCCTCCGAGCATCTCCTGGCTGTCGCCATAGCAACGGAAGACGAGGAAGATGATGATGGTTGCATGGAGTATCCATTGCAACCCACAGAATCCTTTAAAGATGTCAAGTTCGGCGACAATCTCTCACCAGAACAACAAACAGAAACCAGGGCTCTACTAAAACAGTACAGTGCAGTCTTAACGGATGTACCTGGTCGAACAAATCTCATTGAATTTGATATGAAATTAACAAACGAGACCCCTGTTCAAACCAGAGTTTACCCCATCCCGTACGCTAAAGCTGATGCACTTCGCGGAGAAATAGACAAGCTGCGTCAGGCAGGAATTATCAGTGAGTCTACATCTCCTTACAGCTCGAGTGTAGTGCTGTTGCAGAAGCCCAATAAGGAAGTTCGGCTGTGCATTGATTACAGGTTGCTAAACGCTGTAACGGAATTCCAGCCCGAACCTCTCCAAACTGTTTCTGAGTTGTTCACCAAGCTCAGCAAAGCAAAGATCTTCTCCAAGATTGACCTCAGCAAAGGTTATTATCAAATACCAGTCAAGGAGGAAATTAAACCTTTGTTAGCTTTCAGCACTAGTGAAGGACATTACACATTTAACGTGATGCCGTTCGGTTTGCATAACGCACCAGGAGTGTTCACCAGGATGATGAGGAAGCTTCTAGAACCTTTGCAAAGTCCCCATATCCATAATTTCATGGATGACATCTTAATTGCATCGGAAACCTATGAAGAACATATTGCTACGGTTGCTATGCTCCTCAGGAGACTACAGGAAACGGGTCTCACAGCCAGACCTAGCAAATGTCTCATCGGGTTTGAACAGTTAGACTTCCTGGGGCACACTATTTCTCACGGATGCAGTTGGCCTATTAAGAAGAACGTGGAGAAAATAATGGCAGCAAAAAGACCCCGAACGAAGAAAGACGTACGTTCCTTCATATCGCTATGTGCATACTATCAGAAGTACATCCAGAACTTCAACGGACTGACGGCACCTCTGACTGACCTCACAAAGAAAGGTTGTCCTGATAAGGTCATATGGGATCAAAAGTGCGAACACGCGTATAGCACTTTGAAAGGACAGTTGTCTGCATACCCCATTTTGAGGTTGCCTGACCTCAAGAAACCTTTTGTACTGAGAGTCGACGCGTCAGGTCAGGGCATCGGGTCAACACTGCTTCAAGCCGATGACAGTGACCTGAACATGCTATTTCCAGTTGCCTATGGCAGTCGGAAATTAAATAAAGCGGAACGGAACTACAGCGTAGTTGAAAGGGAATGTCTTGCTCTGATTGACGGTATCAGACGCCATCATGAGTTTCTTTATGGTACATCTTTCACGGTGCAAACAGACCACGCTCCGTTAGCATTTCTTGGTGCCAATAAAGAATTTAACGCTAGGATCATGCGTTGGGCCCTCCTTTTAAGCGTTTATTCTTTCAAAGTGGAATATATTCCGGAAAGACAGAATGTCGGGGCTGATTTCCTGAGTAGAAACTGGACTACAGAGGAAGAGGAGGAAGGTGAAGATACCAATCATCCAAAAGTTACCGATCAGGGCAGCGTCATCGTCATAAATCAAACATGAAAACTCGTTTTCACGTCTCAAAAGAGGGGACGATTGTGATGGACGAACTCGGCTGACCCTGAACTTTGTTGTAATTCTTGTAAAACGGGACTTCTTTCACGTGGATTCATTAGCTATGAAACTGTTCCACAGAGGGCAAACACGTTCGCTGATTGATATGCGGAAAGTTTACCTATTGTTGATTCTGGTAATCGCATTGATTTAAGGAGAGATTAAATCACGCCCACTAACATCTCTTGAACAATCATAGGCAGTTATTTTCATTAACTTGGCCGGGAGGGGGGGGGGGCGTCGCCAGAATCAAACAGATAAGCGACCACGATCAAAGAGACAGACTGAGGGATTTCAGGGGAGACTATCGGCGTTATCAAAGACAGTAGTGGTCCCTGCTACGAGACGCAGTTGCTTGCCGCTATTTTCGCGTCTCGGTGTCAATCGTAGAACCGAGCGAACGGGGAAAGCCGAAACGGGCAGCAGCGAACGGAGATACGAAGACCAGGGGGCGGCTTCTTCCCTTGATTTGGCGGTCAGATCCCCAAAAGTTCGTGAGATCAAATAAGCTGTCAAGTTTATCATGTCCCACTCAACTTACATTCCATTTTAGCTAAATGGACCATGAAGACTAGACACGTTATCACTCGCTGGCCAGACCTTTACAGAAGCACTAGCTTTATTGAAATCTTGTTATAGATTTTCCCCGGGATTATATATATATTTGCAGTGATTTCTATTCTGTGCAAAGCGGTAATATATATTGTGTAAAGTGATCAGTGGTCTAGTTCAGTCATGCTATTTCAATGGATTTTGTGTTAATTTAAATCTATTAAATTAAACCATCTCAATAGTTCCAGTTGTAAATATAATGATCTATCTATTATATTATTTCAAAAGATAATAGATGCTTAAATTAACTTTTTAAGTCGCGAAGGAATTTATAATTAATAAATTCAGTTAAGTCCTAGTTTTATAGATGTGTGTTTTAACCACTAGAATTCGCGCAGTGTTTATTAAATACATAATTAAATACTCGAGTGTATTATAGGCTTAACGGGGAATTTATCGCGCTTGATTTTTCGGTATGTTACATGTCTTTTTTTCTTCACACAGAGTGATCGTAACCTGCGGTCCTAGCTAAACAAAGAAAGAAACAAAGAAATCATCCTATAAACTTCCAGTCATATTGAAGAAACATTTCTTTTAAATATAATCTTGTGGCGGTCCTTTTGCGACCTAGCTGTCAGAATTAAATGAAATAAAGCCCACCCAAGAACATTTTAAAGAATAATCATCAAATTACCCTTACAAACTGTAAGATAAACTGGAAGGTAATCATCACAGCAGTAGCGATATCGTATTTACTGTTTACTGTGAGAGAGTACATATTTTCATGACTGTGACTGAGCCTAGTTTTTTCCTCAATTGGATTTAATAAAACTATCATCACGCATTGAAGGAATTTTACCATAGCGGAGGATTAAAAGAGACCACTTCATTTTCACCCCTGTGCCGAACTGTGTTAGTGCCATCCCATAGACTCCTTTTATATATATAATAAAAACACGAGAACTCTTAGTCTTCAAGTCTTGCGATAAGTGAGAATATTTGTTACCAACAAACCCTCGCAAACATCTGGGGCGGGACATCGAAGGACTAGACAGTTCATATGTCGAAAGAGTACTTGCTGTTTATATATACTTTTTATGGATCGTCTGAGGCTGCATTCGGTAAGTGTGTGAGTATATGAGTGTGGATCCTCACGCGTGTGTATGAATGACAGGAAATTTAATCGTTTTCTTTTGTAAACCTGTTGTTAACTTTCTTGCCTAGTAATATAATTTTTCTGTATTCCCTGCATTGTTCCTTTAAGGGGGAGTTAATAATTGGTTAACTCTGTTTAAAACCCCCTCCTTTTCATTTGCTTAGTAAAGGGAAGAACAATTGGGAAGAACAGGTTTTTTTCTATCACCTATACCTAACGTTGTAACCCCTCTTTCAGAGTAATTAACTTCACTGTTGGGTTAACGTACCTATGTTCCTGATATTATCTATCTCTGGACTGGGTTTATCTTTGTCTAATAAGCGGGAAGGGCTTAGTCGATACCAATCTTCTTCACCCCTCCCAAATTTATTATTTGCATTTGTGTACTTATGATAATTTATGTAATACCTGATATTTGTTAGTGATTGATGTTTAAAGTGAATAAAATCATATAAACTCATTTAGTACGGTGTTGGACATACCCACAGCCCAACATTTCCCCTATTCGTTTAATATAGTTTGTATCTACATCGTCTGTGTGTGTGAAAAACACCAAATCGGTGTGCGCGCAGATGAGTGTCTGGAAAACTGGCAAATAATTGTTTGACCAGGAGAGCGGAAGAGAAGATTGAGAGAAGCGATTTGTCGTAAAGAAGTCTGTCTTTACTCTCCTCCAGCACGCTGTGAAGCAACTATTGAATCTCTACATATTCTATCACTGAGCTTTCCATCATCATTTTCCACTCTAAACCGGACCACTATTTCTACGACTCTTTTCTCTCAAAATAAATTTACGACACGTGTGCCTGTTACAAAAAAATTAATTGCTTGAGTACTGCAGTGGGTTGTGGTCAGGTCTTTTGTGATGAGGACACTTCTCTAGAGGAGTCTAGATGAATTTCACTCCTAATGTCAAGGTAGGTGTCTTCACAACGTGTCCACTGTAAGTAGTTTGTGTCGAACCCAGCTTCTTGAATCACAAGCTAGTGGCGAAGATTCTTACATCAGACTGGTCTGGTACTAAGAACCGTCTTGTAGCTTCGAACCACGAACTTTAGGACAAATAAAAGAACAAATGCCTCTGCTAAGTACTTTGTGGGCTGAAGATTAACAGGCGCATTGTCTCGCTGTCTACCCACCAATGTCAGCCTCTCTGAATAATTGTTCTCCCTGAGTATGCACAGTATAACTCAGGGAATATGATTAGAAATCACCGTTATTCTTCTGGTTATTTTAATGGGGTAAATGTGTCTGGACAGCGCGAGTGCAATGGCTGGTACCTGAATTACAATTAACAAGGCACATATATCTCACAAAATTACACTATACACTTTATGCACGTGATGTAATCATCACTCCTCCATTCGAAGTCTGGGATCGCTTCTGCTTTCGCTATCCTGAGCGAACTAGCATAAAGCAAACACCAGTGCTTGCTGTAGTGGTTTATGAACATACCCTTTTCATATGTTGAGGTTGCCAGCCTCCTATGCTTTGTATAATCACGTAGCAAGTACAGACATGTCCACATTCACATGTTAAAATAAATGTTTACACTTACCCCAAATAACTTGGGAACACAATCTCCTGACGCAAATGAATGGACACAGCAACTTTGATTAGATGCTTCGAACCCTTGGTCGGGGAAATTTTAGTATTCCTCTTGCGACGGCTGCTCTGATTCCTTAAGTTTCCAGTCTTTGTATTTAAAATTGCGGGTTCTATTTTAAATTATAAAGACTCTCAAATACTTCGATCTGTCACTTTTAATTCTGGAATTCTTTGTCCGATCCATCTCTCTGGCTCCGGGGAGTTGTTACTTGACGTTGCTTAAAGATGCAGTCTGATGTGTGTCTCTGACTTTGCTAGATTATATTTCCATTTCTCAGTCCGAGTCCCAGATGGTATTTCAGACAAACTTGCCACTTAGGGCTAAAGTTTATGTTAGGCTCTCGATTGAGAGCAATCCTGTCTCTATAGAACTATGTGGGTCGGGGTGTTAAATCATTACTGTCCACAGCGTGTCTTAAAATATCAATTTTAAAATTTAAACTCTTTCAAATATGGCAGTAATATTTCCGATTGCATTTGTGCAAAATCACAAACACGTTGGTGAACTTATTTCCTGGTTAATGCTTTTCCCACCATGATCTCCCCAGACTGGTTATCTGTATTATTGAAACAAAGATGAGCCATCGGAAGCGATTACATATTATCACCTGTGTTTACGTACATGATCGTGCAAAACCACCTTGTGTCAACAATGACCGTCTCTATCAAAGGTGGCTAGACGACTTAAGTGATAGGCATATTATCCGATGGCCTGTCTAATTAGCCCTGTAATACTACGATTCACATGGTGAAACGTAAATAAGTCTGAGAGCGGCTAGGCAAAAAATGTAGGTGCACAAAATATGCCAAATAATAGGACGATGAGTGAGAGAAAAAATGAAGAAATAAATCGGTAATGCAGAAGAGAACGAAGAATGCAGAAGGACGTACACAAATGTCGTCACAGTGTGGGTGGTGTGTTCTATTGTCTTGGCCAGATTAAACTCACTTAACTGACCAGCTGTTGGACTGGTTTACTGACTGCTCCGTCAATTATCGATTTCTGTAGTATGGGCACAGCACAAGTGTAGTTGCAGGGGTAACCACTCCAATGTCAAGGCAAGGATCGTTTCGACCCATCAAAGGCAGGCACCCAGGGTAGACCATAAGCTCCTGATCCACAGATTAGTATCAAATTGGTATCACACACTTGTATCTCCAACTCTTGCCACAAACTTTAGAGTAAACAAATGTCTCTGTTCCCGACACTTAGCCAGACGCCTTCCCTGCTGTTCGTTCCACTAACCTGTCCCTTTTTCTCAGTAATGTTACCCTCCCTGAGCATTAATGATAACCCCAGTGGATAGGATGAAAATGTTCCTTAGTTCAGGTAGTCTAACGGGAAAAAATGTGGCTGGACAGCGGAAAACGACATTTGCCTGGTTTACACATGTTTAAATATACATACAAACTTATTAAAACGGCTAAAATAATAAATATGTACACTATGACGTCATCATCATCCACTCACTGCTCTCCTTGGAGCCTAGGGCTACCTCTGCATGAAGCAGTCGCCAGCGCTTGCAGTGGGGTTTTATTTACCTATTATTTTCATATACTGAAGTTGCCAGCCTCGTGTGATCTTGTACAACCACCAGCGGGTTAAACATGTCAAATATAAAATGAAAAAAATATATGTTACAACTCACCCCGTATCGGGTTATATACAGACTTCTAGCACATGAAGAGTTCCGAATAATATCAGACCACAGGTTTTGAGGTCGTCTTACACTACAGGTAGTTGAGTATCACTTAAATGATAATTCTACTATTATCCTGTTTATAGTATAGTCACGGGATTTGCCTCCCCTTTGGTCTGCAGTAGTGGTCCACCAGATGCCACAACTCAAGAGTATATAAAATGGGTCTTCAAAGGTGTCTACCTTCGCACAAGATTGTTTTTGGCAGAGTTGTAGATAGAAGGATAATGATGCTTCTATCTCAAGGCAGTGTCCACAAAATAATTCGGAAGTCAAGAACAATGCTGCAAAGGGAAGAGCACTATTAACTTATATCTGATCCGGCGCCTTTTGTGAAGTTTTAAGCAAATGTGTGGCTTGTTCGAGCCCCCAGCTGGTTTAATCCAGCGAAATTCCTGTTAAAGGTAATTTTGGCTCTATGGTTTTAAGTATTTATATATATATATATATATATATTGAGGATTCTCGATCATTCATGCGCTCTCTTATCTACAATAACTGAATCAACCAACTACGAATTTGTAAAATAATATTTAACATATTTAATAATCAATTAGTCATTAACAGATTAAAATAAATATGACAAAATGGATGAAATTTAGTAAAAGATTGTCTTCACTGAGACATGTTAGAGGAGTTATAAAAATGTCATGTTGCTGTTTCCTTTAATAAGAACTTAGCTTGGTCTAAGTGAGTACTGCCGCCGTGGTTTTGGTCATTTCTTTTGTGATGAGGGCACTCATTGTCGAATCCCAGCTCTTGACTCACAAGATAGTAGCGAAGACTTTTACTTCAAACTGGTCTAGTACTACGAACAGTTTTGTAGCTTCGAACCACGAACTTTAGACAAAATAAAAAGAACAAATGCCTCTGCTAAGTACATTGTGGTCGGGAGATTAAACAGACGCTTTTTCCCGCTGTCTTTCCACCAGTTGGGTCTCTCTGAATTTTATTCTACCAAGGCATATACATCATAGCTCAGGAAATATGATTAGAAATAGCATTATTCTTCTGGTCACTTAAATGAAAAAATATGTCTGGACAGCGCGAGTGCAATGGCTTTTGCATCAACTAACATTATACAAGTACACATATCTAGGCACATGTGAGGTAATCATCTCACTGCTCGATTTGGAGTCTGGGGTAGCTTCTGCTTTCGCTATCCTGAGAAAACTAGCATGAAGCAAAACCAGTGCTTGCTGTAGTGATTTATGAACATGTTATTTTCATATTTTGAGGTTGCCAGCCTCCTATTCTTTGTATCACTACTTAGCAAGTACAGACATGTCCAATTCACATTCTAAAATGAATGGTTTAAACGTACCCCAAATAACTTGGGAACACAATCTCCTGGCACAGATGAATAGACACAGCAACTGTCATTAGATATTTAGAGCCCTTGGTCGGGGAAATTTTAGTATTTCTCTTATGACGGATGCTCTGATTTCTTAAGTCTCCAGTCTTGGTATTTAAAAATGCAGGTTCTCTTTTAAGTTATAAAGAAGCTCAAATGCTTCGATCTGTCACTTTTAATTTTGGAATTCCTTGTCTGATCCTTTTCTCTGGCTCCGGGGAGTTGTTACTTGACATTGTTGAAAATGCAGTTTGATTTGTGTCTCCGACTTTGCTAGTTTATATCTCTCATTTTCCGCTCCAAGTCCCATTTTGTATTTCCGACCAGCTGTCTAATCAGAGCTAAAGTTTAAGTTAGGCTCTCGACTGAGACCAATCTTGTCTCTTTAGAACTATGTGGGTCGGGGTGTTAAATCATTACTATCCCCCGCGTGTTTTAAAATATCAGTTTTAAAATGTAAATTCGTGACCTCTTTCAAATATGGCTGTAATACTTCCGATTGCATTTGTACAAACTCACAAACACATTGGTGAACTTATTTCCTGGCTAATACCTTTCCCAACATAATCTCCCCAGACGGGTTATCTGTATTATTGATACAGAGATGGTTCAGCGGAAGTATTACATCATTATTACATGTGTTTTCGTACACCTCCCAGACAGATTTCTTAGACAGACAATCTGGCTTTCTGTCCGTCGATCGTGTAAAACTACCTTGTGTCAACAATGACCGTCTCTAACAAAGGTGGCTAGACGACTTAAATGATAAAAGTATTATCCACTGACCTGTCTAATTAGCTTTGTAATACGACGATTCACATGCAGAAACGTAAGCAAGTCTGGGACAGATTAGACAAAAATGTAGGTGCATAAAATAGGCCAAATAATAGGATGATGAGTGTGAGAAAAAAACGAAATAAGGTATAATGCAGGAGAGAACAAAGAATGTAGAAGGACATACACAAATATCGTCACATTATACTTTGTGGTTTCCAGTTTTATAAAGTCGAGTTTTCTTCCTGGTTAGTTTCAGTAAACCCTCAATATTGGTCCACTCCTCGTTAATGAAATCCTACTTTTTTCGGTCCTGGCTTGTCTGAAGGTGTCGTCTTAACTCAAAGGAACACAGTGCTAGAGTCAGAAAATGTGCTACATTATATGGGCCTTGCACCTACGCTCTGTAAGCTATCTACCCTGCAAAGATCGCGAATCAAACGTCGTCTATTTTAATATATCTTGGCTAAGCCAAGCAAATCTAACTGTTTAATTTTAGTGTATATCTTCTCTCCCATTCTCTCATGAAATTCCGCAGACACAGGTAATTTCAAACGCCTCTGATATAAAGTATGTATATCCACTTTGTAGATGACTCATATTTGTACTTCATAACAAAGTAATTTGTTAATTTGTTATTACGAGTGTTGACAAACACGAGGGTCCATCATTCCTGGTAAGTTAGGTAAATGTCCTAGATGGACGATGCGGAATATCCAGTTAACTACGTCCTCCGGCATTTATAGGCGGTGACAAAACATAACATCAGACAGGAAGTCTCACGAATATATACTGGAGTTGTAGAAAAAACTATTGTAGTAACATCCACGTTTAGGTTGTAAGATGTCTATCCTTTTTACTCTAAACACTCTATGTTCCACCCCTCCCGGCCAAACAAAGGAAGTCTTGTTTCTAATGTGAATATGTGTGCTTGTTTGTTTGTGCAGATAACTATTCACACTTTGCACACATTTTTCATAAATTTCCCAGTGAAACTTACTCCACCGCCACGCCGTTCATAGAATAGCGCCGGTGATATACGATACATATTTTTTTAAAGGAAAAAAAAAAAGGGGGGGGGGGGGGGGGAGTGCAAGCGTTTCTGGTTTCTTGCTAAAGGAAGGACTGCTTTTCAGGAAAGCTAGAGCAGGATCCAAAGAACAGGGACAATTGGTATTACCAACCCCCTACAGAGAAAAAGTGATGGCACAAGCTCATGTTGTACCAGACGGTGGACACCAGAGAAATGGGACTACCCGTCAAAGGACATCGGAAAAATTCTACTGGCCCCAAGTAGCTGCTGATATTGCACAATTTGTGGGGGCCTGTGAAAAATGTAGCAAGGTACAGTCCCCAAGTTGGGAAAATCATAATCAGATGCCAGCCAAGCATTCTGAAACATATGGGCCTAACAATAACAAGGAAAATAACAATAATAAGGTTGACATAGAGGATAGGTATCCACCTTCCCCCCAACAGTGTTCACCAAAAATAATTAGATTCGCAACTCTGAGAAGGGCATCCAGAGAAAATAGAAACTCAGACCAGTCAACCCAGGAACAGTTTGAAGCCGCTGTTAGGGAGCTGGCTGACATTGACATTGAAGATGATCCGCCTAAGTTAAAACCGAAACAAATTGTTAACATAAGAACAGTGGGCAGTGGACGAGTGAGCAATTCGGAAAATGCCCACAGCGCTTCACAATATGGCTATTAACTTAGCCTTAAAAGGGCACTGGTGACATTGGTAGTCACCCGACCCTACACCGTCCAAGGGAAAGTACTGATCGGACCCTGGATGGAGATAACCCACACATCTTATAGCAATGCTAAGGGCGAATTGATTTCTGATGCAGAAACCCATTTCCCCACATATTATCTTAATTCACCAGATTGTCGGTAGGCGGAACTATAGTTGATGAATATGGCCTCCATTTGAGTGGCACATTATAGAACATTATAAATATATTATTACAAGGGTGTTTCCACATTCAAACACGCCTGAGATCAGACCAATTGTTGGCTGTGAACATTTCGGAGGAGCAGAGTGTCTCCATTGTTGCCTTTTTGAATTGAGGATAGTCCGAGTGTTTATTAAGGCTGATCAGGAAATATTGGATCCCCTACACAACTCAGATATCACCCTAAAGATCAACTCCTCATAACGTACAAATTGAGGAACATCTAATATTCTCGGGACATGTCGTTGAGCAGACTCAGCGAAGAGAAATGGTGAATATTGATTGCTAAGCAGTAGTAAGACAAGCCGTAACACTTGCAGCTGTACAGTAACATATCTGAAATGGATTCTTGGATTGCAGAGGTCTGAGGCAATCTTCGTCAGTAGTGCTTACTTTGAATTGACCCACCTGCATTAATCCATGATCAAAATAAAATCAGAGAAACGTTGATGCAGATTTTCTAAGCCGCCATCAGTGCGATGAAAATCAAAGAAATCACCAGGCATAGACATAAATTTCTCTATGTGTATATAGAATTATAGACTGACGTATAACGTCTGTTTTAAGAGGGGAGAATTTGTCGTGAAACATTCTAAATCCACATATATAAATTAAAAGGTAAATGTAAAGCCTAACACATAAATTCAATAAAAAAGAAAGAGGAATGGTAAAGAACAGTGCTGTCACAATGACTGTACTCGAGATCCCCCTTTTTTCTACTTCGTCTGCAAATTGTAACGTTTCCACGTTGATAGTAAAGCCTATAGCAGCATACACGCGTTTCCACAAAACAATAAAACGTATACTGTATTTCTAAGAAAACCTTGAGCTAGGCACACTGCGTAATGACCTAAATTAATACTTCCATTAATTTCATTTTATACACTACGTTAACATAAACGGAAGGACAGATGGAATTAGGATAGAGAGAGTGAGGGCTGAAAGCAGGAACGCATGCAACACTAACACGCGTCTCGCGATATACAATTAATGCCACCCCAAGCGAAAGGCCAGAAGCACTAACTTTTTTTTCTCAAATAGACCGTGATAAAAAACACTACCCATACGAGAGTTAGGTTTAAAAACCTGAAAAACGCTTATTAGGAAACATGACATTATACTGTTTTATGTCTGAAATCATGACAGAAGTCTAAAAGGCAGGACAGGTGGCGGTTCTAAACATAAAAAAAAAATAAAAAATACACGACTATCCTAGAAAATGCATATTTTGAACGCAGCCACTTAGCTCCATTAAAACTTATATATTTGGGTTCCTTAGGACTTGCTGACAAAGAATATGTTGAGTGTTACGCAAATAGTCTAGGAATTAACAAATTATAGCCAAAAGAAAATAGTGAGGGTGTCAGACAACCCCAAATAATAATCGCACAGTGGCATGTTTTGAAACCACCATTTACGGGAAATAGGCCACCATGTTAAATCCTATTTGATTGGATAGAAGTAAATGTAAGGCTAAACACGATTAGTCGGACAACAAATACTAATTTTGGTTGTTAGGGGAAATGTGAGTAGGGGTACTTTTTTGAAAAGCTGTGTAAACATGGCCCGATTGGTTAGACCCGCCAATATAGTCAATTAGGAGCGTCAGTTCAGTGCCACATTTTAAAATAAACTTACTAAGAAACAGTGCGTTGAGATCCAGATCATATTTTTCTAAATAAAAGTCTGGGACAGAGGCAGATCGGAATTTGTGCCATTATTCATCGCCAGTCAACGTATCTGTGTATTATTTCCATGAATTGTGGTAAGCTTGACATATTCGATATCTTTTTAATGAAAATTGAATGTAAATTGATAATTTATGTCTGTATATGTGCGTGGTTCAGTAGCGAACATGAGGCAAGGCCTAGATAGTGCTCCAACCTGAACAGAACGTGTCGGAGAAAAGAAAACTGCATGGAATTGCCAAATAGTACACTGACACCTATCTTATTGACTAGAAGGAAATAATGCTGGAATTGCAGAGGCGTAGTAACCATTAGGGAGGAGTATACTGGTGTAAATTGTTTCAGATGAAGCTAGCAGTTGGCCTACCGCTCTGAACTCAGTGTTTGTTCTGTATTGTGTTCAGTGTGGAAATAGATTATAAATTAGATCTGAAGTAGGAGGTACAACCTTCTTGTTTCAGGGACCGTGGTCCTAAGTTATTGAAGCAGCACCTGGTCTGAGTTTTGCTGAATCCAGAGGCTGACAGCATACTCCTTGGTCCAGATAGCGACCAGTGAGGTGTCTCCAGAACACAGGAAGCAATCGAGCAGAGGAGTCTTTTCCTGCCGCCATCACGAAAGATAAGCTTCTGTGGCCAGAGTAGCTCAACATTATGTGCCCCCTCAAAAATTGACATTTTATTAAACACAGAGGGACAATTAATTGGTTCAAATGACAGGAACTGTGAACTTTTCCCAATACTATTTCCACGATAATCAAACACTTTAAGTCATGATGAAAAACAACAACCAAGCTTGAACAAAACCAGTATTACCTCATATTACTACTTCACAAATTACACACATAGAATAATAATAATAAAATATGTCAATACAAAGTTCATATATATAAACTGTGTACATACTATTTGTAATTACATTTGATTGTGATTCCTGGTTCACTGTGTAGTTGAATCAGGATACCCATTATTGAAAGAATTAATACATATATTTTTAAACTTAAACACTTGACTCATTTAAGATAGTTTTATAGAGTGTTATATGTGTGTGAGTGTCACAGTGTTGTAAAGTGTTGTGGAATAAATTAAATTGTTTATCTGTCTGTTGTTGTTGTGACTTACACTTCATCATTTTCATAACCCTAGACATTTAACGTAGTCATCACAATATTCCAGAATAATTCTGACTGAGGTATAAATGTGGTAGCAAGAAAGGTCATCTGTAATACACCACACTTAATAGATACAGATACCTTCACAGCTGATCTCATTCAGTACACTAAGTCCCCTATAAATATTTATAACATCCCACTTTACCACAGTCTTATTGTAAAAAGTAATTCCCGGCTTTGAACCACTATCTTCTCAAGATACACCTACCATAAACAGTAGCAATAATGATCACACATTTTACAAATATAGAATTCTCAGCAATAGGACAACCATTTCCCTCTTGCTAGCCAGGTAACAGCAGTGTCATTGCCCCGCTGGCCAGCGACTTTCAGGGTGACCAGGGCCGACCTTATGGCTACCGTAGCTATCCCATAGGATAACTGACACCATACTTCTTCCGAGCCTAGTAATCTTCCACTTCATCCTGTTTCCGCCTGTTACGAGATGGACGTGGGGTTGGACCAGAGGGAAGACTAAGAGGAAACTGGATAGACAATATTGTATAGATATCGTCTGCAATGCAGGATCTGAGCAGCTGATGCGACACACTTGGCACAAGGACGAAAACTTCAGCTCCCCACGACGCTTCAAGGGAAAAGTCTAGTAAGACATTTTACAGACCACTCTTTTGAACCCTATCTGGTCCATTATGAAAACGCACAACGATTTCACCGCAATGGATGTAATTAGGCATATAAAAAACCTGGCCTAGTGCAGCATGACAGATAAGTTCCGTAGCTGACAAATATCGTACGCAAACCACTAGTGTCTGTGTTGTTTCCAGACAGTTTAATTTGCAGCCCTGTCACGCTTTTCAAATTCAGGATTTTTCTTCGTTAGTTGCGAAAGCTGAAGGTATTTTTTTTTTCTAAATTTCTTTGTGGAAAGGGTGGTGGGGAGAATCATAATCTTCGGTTTTTTCCTTATCGTCTGTCTGAATAGCACAGCAGCATTATTTCTGCGCTGGTGTTATAGACTTTTGAGTTGAGTGGTGGTGCTTACTGTTTTTCATTTCTACTGTGCGTTGATTTGGAGAATGAATGATCGTCTAGAACAGGGGTTTAAGTACACACTGTGGATCTGTTAATGAATTCTAGGAGTCCATGTACATATGTTAACATTAAAAATGTAAACATTTTTTTTTCTATGAAGACGCCCGTAGACTTCACCGGGCAATCAAAAGAATCTATAGCACATTAAATGGAAGAAACCATGGTCTAGAATTACGTATTCCAGCTTCATAAATAACTGTTTGTCGTGCACTATAAATGCTATGGGATAGTCGTAAAGTTATTCATATTTTTAACTAGTAGTAATAATGTTCGTGAACGATCTTTTGTATGTGAAACCTGCCTGTTCTTGTGATAATTTACCGTAGCAGAGATTTATGTAGTAACGGTCTTTGCCGTCCTGTCATCTTAACATGATCATGCAGAAAACTCTGCCAGGCCTAGAAAGCAAACAAACTACACAGGTGGCCAATGCTTCATAAGAAACGGAAAGAGAAAATAAGACGAAGACGAAAAATAAAATGTGAGTAATAATCTACTGAATATCTTTCTTCTAAACGCAAAGTTATCACTGCTGAATCTATGAAGCATCACGCTTCAGTCTACCCTACTACAAAAATAGGTACCTGACATTGCTTTTAAGTTAGGGAAGGTAAAAACAGTGGAACTGTTCACCCCACCTCATATAGCTTAAACATAGTATTTTGTAGTCTCAAACACTTTACTCCCTAAAGCAGTTTCTGCTATGATACTACCTTTATGTTTTGAAGCTACAAACGCCTTGTTTTGTCTCTACCTGACATGGTGCCTTTCACTGTCAAGGCGATCTGTTGAATTTTTGTTGAAATCGGGTGTTCTTGCTTCGTCTAATGTTCTCTCTGCATGTGATATATCTATTGTTTCGTCTTTTTGTATATTTAAAGTTTTGGCTGAAGCTTACCGCCCACATTAGGACGTCTGTCCTTAATTACTGTTGGAACATTTTTTTTAAGTTTCCAACTAATAAAACTTAGCCTGCAAAAATCTGTAATCAACAGATTCTCATTCATGTTTAAATTGGATTGTACAGCACTATATTTAGGCAAATTAGATTTTAAATGTTTTATGACTCAATTAGCAGTTAAACCCATTATGTTAGTCAGTCAAAAGTTGGTCGTACTCTCGAGCAATAAATTTAACATCCTGTTGTTGTTGTTTTTTTTAACTTAGTGAGAATATTTCGACATTCTGTTATGTAGTACCAGGATCACTTCAGTGTAAACGTGGAAAAAAGTTAGGGGGGTGGGTAGCGCTGTTGCGTCAGAATTTTACCACATACTTTTATTCAGTCTGAGGTTTACACCATCCCATTCCACTGTAAGAAGTTTAGCATATTTTATTAATTTTGAAATTTACCCAGTTCTGTTCCAGTGTAGAAAGTCTTCTTCTTAAAGGCAATACCGTCACAAGGGCTATGGGCCTTTGGGCCTTGAAAGGTGATGATGGTATAAATATTCCCAAGAGTTTTCCATAAACTAATCATGTGTAAGTGTCATGGATTACCTCCCCTGCTTTGCAGTAGTGGTCCAACAGTGGCCAAAACTCAAGAGTACCTAATGGGTCGTCAAAGGTGTCTACCTTCGCACAAGATTACTCTTGGCAGAGAAGTAGATAAAAGGGTAATGACGCTTCTACCTTTTGGAGGATTCACAAGATATTTTCAGAAGTCAAGAACAAATTTGCATTGGGCTGAACAATTGCTAATTTATATCTGATCCGTCGCCTAATGTGAAGGATTTAAGCAATGGTTTTATCCCGTTCAAGCCCTCAGCTGAGTTAATTCAGCGAATTTCCTCTTATAATGGAATAACTCTGTTTAGAGGTAAATATATGTCTATATCTATCTATATATACATATAAATAAATAAATGAAAATAAATGAAAATAAATATATATATATATATATATATATATATATATATATATATATATATATATATATATATATATATATATATATATATATATATATATATATATATATATATATACTTCTTATTTGATCCTTAGCCGCCGACCGTCAAAGCAGTCAGTGGCCATTACGATTGGTGGCATCTTGTAGGGCAACAACAAATTGATTCCACCCTGCTCGGTCGGTGGCCATCCTTCGCACAGTGCCCCAACCCCGGTTCACTCACCGCATCTCAGTCTCCACAGTCCTCCGCCAAGCTAATCCCGGTCGGCCTCTCTGCCGCCCCCCCCCCCTCAGGGGTCCATAGCACAGCCGTTCCCGCAATGGCACCGGGGTCTCTTCTGAGGACATGGCCAACCCAGCTCCAGCGTCTGCCAGCTATGATGGTGTGCATGTCCCCTTGCTTGCTCCGAGTAAGCAGATCTCGGCTGGTGATGACACTCGGCCAAAAGATTCGGAGAATTTTTCCCAGGCATGCTGTGTGAAAAGAGGACAATCTCGACACCTCCCTCTCTGCAACTCTCCAGCTCTCCGCGCCATAGAGAAGCACAGAAAGCACACAGCTCCGATACAATCCCAATTTTGTGCTCGTGCTGCACCGAGAGGACCCCCAGATGTTGCCCAGACCAAAAAAGGCTGTTCCTGCTTTGTCCACTCCGCTGCCGATGTCCCCGCTTGCTCCGCCGTCCGGTGTCACCACGCATCCCAGGCATGTGAAGGCATCCGTCCGCCCCAGCCGCCGATTCCCCACCGACATGGGCCCAGGGTTGCTCACACCGAGCGCCACGACCTCTGTCTTCCCTAGGCTGATGCCCAAGCCCACCCGCCGGCTATACCACCAAGCCCATCCGTCCCTTCCTATATATTATTCGTGCTCTTACGTTTGCTTTCATACATGTAATAACTGAATCAACTATGTACTCGTATGTTTAGTTTTAAAATAACATGCAACAAATTTAATAGTGAATTAGTTTTTAACAGGTTAAAATATATATGGAAAGATTGGTGAAATTTTAGATGAAAGCGTCTTCATAGAGACTTAATAGAGAAGTGATAAAAGCCCGTTTTGCTGATGCCGTTTAATCAAGACTTAACTGATCTATGTGAGTCCTGTCGCGGTGGTTTCCGTCACTTCTTTTTGGTGATGAGCACACTTCTCCACATAACTCGTCCAATGTAGGCGGTCAGTGTTGATGCTCTTCTCTCACAATAGCAGCATAGTAACGTTAGTACTTCAAACCGTCTGATAGCTTCTAACAACGAACGTTTTAGACAAAATAGAAAGACTAATGCCTCTGCTAAGTATATTTGTGGCCTGCAAATTCACAGGCGCATCGTTTCGCTGTCCATCCACCCTTGTTAATCTCCCAGAGTAATTAAATTCTTGAGTGTACACAGCGTAACTCAGCAATGATGATTATAATTCACCAATTTTCTCCTGATTATTAACTCGGAAAATATGTGCTTGGACAGCGCGAACAATGATTTGTGCTGACACTAACATTAACAAGTTACGTATATCACACACAATGATACTATACACTTCAGGCACATGTGATATAATCATCACTCCTTACTGCTCCAGTCGGAGTCTGGGGTCACCTCTGCTGTCGGTCTTCCTCACGACTAGACAGAAATAATCATCTGCGCTCGCTGTAGTGGTTCATGAATAAACAATTTTCATATGCTAAGGTTGCCAGCCTCATATATAACCACTTAAGCAAGAAACACGTCAAATTAACGTTTGTAAAATAAATGTTACACTTATCCCAAAAATGTGGGCATCTACAATCTCCTCGCACAGGTTAGAATGGACACGAGCAATTTAGGTTACATGCTCTCGAATCACTTGGCCTGAGAAACTCTTCTCATGACGGGCGTTCGGTGAATCACTTGGTCTGAAAATATTCTCTTATGACGGGTGATTCAATTCTTAGGTTTCCAGTCTTGATATTTAAAGTCCTGGTCCCTTAAGTTTCCAATCTCTTATAATTATGGAATTCTAAGTCCGATGTCTCACTGGCTTCTGGGAGTTTGCTCATTTGACGACGCAATGCAGTATCTATCTGTGTCTCTGGTTTCGCAAGATTATATCTCTCATTCTCAGTTCAAATCCCCGATTGTACTTCCCGGCAAACTTGAGGACCAAAGTATATTCCGACTTTCAAATCAAACCAATAGTATGCTCTTTGGCACTATCTGGGTTGGGGTGTTTGTAAGTTATATTAACAGGGGGAGTAAAATGTTTGAGATCATCACATGTGAGTCTAGTATTTTATAGACGCACGTGTGAGCGCATCTAAGTTAATTGTATGTTTAAGTATTTGCGTACGACCGGGTACTATTATTGAACGGTTATGACGTGATTTGTGGCGGTGATTTGTTGCTATTCAACATGCGTACTTGAGGCAAATGATTATATCCTTCGTCACGAATAGACGTTATTTTGGCCAGGATCTTATCCCAAGTCTAGGGAGGACACGGCCTTGATTTATATTATTAATCATCTGTGAGATGATAATACGTTCCTTGTGCCTTCCGTGCCAAGAAAAATATATGATGAATATTCAGCCACAAATGGCTCATAACTATATCACGCCTCAGATCTAGTCCCTCCAGCGTCAGTTATTCTTCTTCTTCTTCCGTCCTTAGCCAAAGACCGACCAAGCAGTCAGAGGCCATCACGCCTTGTGGCGTCTTAAGGGCAACAGCAGATAGATCCATCTGCCGTTGTTTCCGTAATCGGTGTGACAAGCCAACGGGTGATCAGCCCATTGGGCGTCAGTTATTGCAGAGCTTCAATCGATCAGTGGTGTCGATTGTTAGTGCGTCAATTATATGCTTGGAGAGTTTGTTGAATCATAATTGGAAATATTTATGCTCACGCTTTTTTTTAACATGGTTATCTCTATAACCACATGCTTCATACAACTTGGTGGCCAAAGAACTTCCACTGACCTTCGTATCGTAACGGCCGTCGAAGTCAATCAAAGTCTAAGTCGATTATGAGATAGGCCAACATATTTCCTGTCAAACTATATTATGAACTGTAATGTCATTGATGTCAACGTCGTATTATAATAAATTGTCTCGTCATGCTTATCCAACCAAGAGTCCAGGATTTATTATTTACCAGTTGGTCAGCCTTACGACCCCGTCGTTACCGTTGCGTTTTTCCTGTCTTCATTTTTATAACGAAGCGACGGCCCACGCAAAACATTCGCATAAGTCACCCCTACCAGAAAGTACAACGGTAACGGGATGTTTAACTCATAATCTCCGCCGCGTGTATTAAAATATTACATTTTAAAATTCCATCTCGTGACCTCTTTCAATATTCCGTAATATTCTGCCTAAATGCCTTCCGTCAAGATTGTCTACTCAGACATATTTATCTGTAATAATGATACAGACTGGGGCCAGCGGATGCGATAATTATCACCTGCGTGTGTGTGAATCCCCCAGACTGATTTCTCAGACGGACAATATTGGCTTCCTATTCATCCTTGTACGAGACCATTAATTGTGTCAAAGATGGCCTGCGACTCAAAGAGATAAACGTATTATCGCTGACCGGTGATAATGACCGGATATTGTTACGATAATACCACAGTTCACCTGGCGGAACGTATATACGTCTGGGGAGTGGTCACAGTAAAAGAATGTAGGGCATAAATATGCCAAATAATAGGACGATGAGTGAGAAAAATGAAGAAATGAAGTGATACTGCCGGAGAGGACGAGAGTTATAAAAATTGCACGACTGATTTCGTCATAGTAAGCATCACGTAGTTCCCCAGAGGTCTCTGGGCAGTCAAAGAAATAATAGGCCTACTGTTTCCTCAGGCATGTCGTAAGAGGCAACTATTATGAGGTTTGTATAAGGCTGGCAATCTCAACAAACAAAACATATTGCTATGGAAACCATAACTACAATATAACTTGATTTGATGCAGGCTTTCCACGAGGAGCGAAAGAGAAAATTGTGAATAATGAAAATGAAACCTGTGTAATATCCTTCCTCTTGTCATATCGCCCAAAGCTCCAAGTTCTCAACGTTATATGTTATTCACGCAACATTTTCTCAGGTTCTAAGTGCCCCTGCTATCCTGTTTTCTGCGCGAACTGAAATGATGTTTAGTTTTCTTTGTTTACGATCTGTTACTGCTATTTATAGCATTCTTGACGCCCGCTAGTACCGTAGCTTTCGTTTGTCGTACCTGTAGAAGTTTTGTTTTTCTGATACCTACCAAAAGTTGGGATGCCGTGTCAAGATTCTAAAACTAATTATGTCAGTCAAACTGCAGGCATTGCAACATTAATGAGCACCATTCTCGTTACTGTCAAAACCATCTGATTTGCTTATCGTTAGAGTTCTAGACGTTTTTAGAACTTCGTCCTGGCGCAGGACGTTCAGATGTCAATACTGAAGTCATGTTCTACTTTCAGGCGCAGTTTTAAAAACACTCGCGTATGCAGTCTGTCTATCTACTGCACATTCATCATTCCATCCTTCCATCCATGCAGCAGACACCCATCATTTAACTATTTAACCGTTCAGTTATCTATCTATCTATCTATCTATCTATCTATCTATCTATCTATCTATCTATCTATCTATCTATCTATCTATCTATCTATCTATCTATCTATCTATCTGTCTGTCTGTTTGTCTGTCTGCCTGTCTGTTTATCTATCTGTCTGCCCGTCCGTCCTTTCGTACGTCCGTATGTATGTCTGTCAATCCATCTATCTATCTGCTTACTTACATACCTACCTAAGCCCCGTGTTAAAATTAATGGTTAAAGTACGTGTGGGGATGCAAGGATTCAGTAACAAGATGAGAGAGAGAGAGAGAGAGAGAGAGAGAGAGAGAGAGAGAGACAGACAGACAGACAGACAGAGAGGAAGGGCAGAATGTTAGACGGGCCTGCGCGTCCAATTCGGAACCCTTTGAAAATAAAGTTCGTTCGTTCGCTTGTTCGTCTGTCTGTCTGTCTATCTGTCTATCCACCTACCTAGCCACCCACCCACTCGTCTGTCTATCTATCTATATAGTATTCAATTTTCTTGTGAATTTTACGCTTGTCAAATTATATTTTATTGAAAGATAAATTGTACTTCCCAGAAACGATAACTGTTCCGAGCAATTAATAGTTAGTTATCATTTAACACATTAAAACAAGTAAAAGAGATCCCAAGTTTTAGTAATCTACTTTTATTATTGTTATCACATGCACTATAACAAAAAACAACAACAAGGAAATACAGAAAATAAACGTTTCATACATTCTATTGCATACATAGCCAATTATCTGTAATGTTTCATATCGTTCTTCTTGTCTTCTGCGTTCGTCCTGAAAACGACGTTTGTTACGTTGTGTCGCCGTTTACAGCAAAGCTACGATATTTGCGCCTTTCGGCGCGACACTTCCGGTTTCAGCATGGCATTTTTGGAACCAGGTAAGCCTTCCCTCTTCGATCCCTACTCTCTCAGCAAGACTGCAGTGATGCAGCCTGTTTCCAGGACCACCACTTGGAGGTGGAGTAGGGTCTTGGTCAGCTCTGGTTCGCTGACCCTGACGCAAGCAGTCAAGCTATGGGTCGCTGACTGCGTTTATCACTGTTGCCGCGTCTTCGGTCCCTGTCATATCGTTCACAAATTTATATATTTTATTTATTTTAAATATGACGAATTGCTGATAAATGATAACTGACTGCTCACTTTTATTCTATGTGATCGAACGTATGGAACATTCATTTTGGGTGTGTGTTTTTTTAAGTGCATTTAGTAACATTAATAAAACTGAATTCTTAAAACGTGTTATTTTTTTTTTTTACGTTACTTTTAATTCATGTTTGAATATATTCTAAACTTTTACTAATATGACGCTTTTGTATCCCGTTTGTTTTGTTGTCGTATTCAGAATATATATATAGATATATAAACACTTGTGTTCCATTTTGTGTAGACTTTTATTTCTTGTCCACATTTCTGGTTCATATAAAGTAAAAACAACAAACTGCAACTTCTAGCAGCTGAAGATCAATGCCAGCAAAACTGTATCCAGAATCTTCACTCTCAACAACAAAGTAGCAAAGACAAAACTTAAATCACCATTGATGGTGCTGAAATCAGTTGTGAAGAAAATCCAACATACCTTGGGGTCGAGCTGGACAGGAAACTAACCTTCAACAAATACTATTGAAAAAGACATGCACTACCTGGCACAGGGAAAAAAAAAAAGAATGGAAGCTCGTAACCTAGGGGATTGGAAAAGTCAAAGTGATTTCTTTTCTATGTTACCGGTTCATATAAAGTACAAATATCCCACACATATATGGTAAAAGTGGAAATTGTTATATTCCCTCCCATAATTCTGCTCAGTTTCTGGACATTGCATGGAAGATAACACGCCCATACATACTGACACACGTGAAAATCTATTCTTATCTTTTTTAGTCTTACCTTGACCTTCTCGCTTGTGTCCCCTTTAAAAATACATCAGAAACTCATATATTCTGCGCTGGTTGGAGTGCCCCGACGGAATCTTCCCTGGAGTGTAAACACGCGCATTTAACTGCTTCGGTTGATGAGTGGCAAACAAAACAAACTGGAGCACTTCACCGTCCTCCCATTTGACGATTTTTGAAACTCCACAGACCATGAAATTCCATTAAGTCACGCTGTGTAATTTCAATTGTTGACTGCACTGACTTGCTAAGGTACAAATCGTTCCATAGCAGATACTTACGTTGGAGATTGAAGTGTTAGAGACTTCTTTATACCAGGTCCAGCTTTTTTATGAGCGGGGTTACCAGTTTCCTTCCTCGCTGCCTTTGCCTTTCCTAACTCAAGAGTACAGTCAGGTACCAGTTTACAGCTGCGTTGACTGGAGCGTGACGCTACCAGGATTCAATCCTGGATATCGGTAATTGTACCGCGAGAGGAAAGCACTCAAACCGCTGAGCCACTTCAACTCGTTACTACATTTAGATTTGGAATAATTTAATTATTTATAAAAAGGAAGGATACCGCGGTGAAGGCTAAAATTGGTGATAACACGTAGGAGACTTTCACCAGACAAAATAAATTGTAAGACAAAGAAGAAATATTTCGCGTCTCACATATAATTATTATCAGCTATCATTGCGTCATTTAAGTAATTCTGAATTATTCTAATTTATGTGACGCTTTTCTACTATTCCATATATATTGTTATTTCAGTGAAAAGTTTACTTACAATAGAAATAATATGACATTATTACCATTACTACAAAGTAATTTATTTGTTGAGTAATTTATTGATTCATCGACACTACATTTCTGGGATGCAAATTGTGAATAAATAACTGTCTAGTTGAATTCTGCAAATATTTCGATCTTTACGTTTGTCACGCTGTCTCGTGGAGTAAAGGGAGAAAAAAAAATCGGGTATTCTAATCATAAGAGTAAGCAAACCGCCTAAACATGGCGGGGGAAATAATCATGTTGTGCACTTTTGCAAGCCTTCATGGCGGCACTAAATTCTCCTCTGATCATGTCATTCATTTTGATTTTGCTTCAGAAGTACGGAAACACAGAAATAGCGTGACACGAAAGTATAGAAGCTTCATCTATGATGATCAATGAGACTTCACTGGTTAAATATACATAAATATATGGTGGAAACGTTTATGTTCATGCTCACCCTAACTACTGAATATACATAAATATATGGTGGAAACGTTTATGTTCATGGTCACCCTAACTGCTGAATATACATAAATATATGGTGGAAACGTTTATGTTCATGCTCACCCTAACTACTGAATATACATAAATATATGGTGGAAACGTTTATGTTCATGCTCACCCTAACTACTGAATATACATAAATATATGGTGGAAACGTTTATGTTCATGGTCACCCTAACTACTGAATATACATAAATATATGGTGGAAACGTTTATGTTCATGCTCACCCTAACTGCTGAATATACATAAATATATGGTGGAAACGTTTATGTTCATGGTCACCCTAACTGCTGAATATACATAAATATATGGTGGGAACGTTTATGTTCATGGTCACCCTAACTGCTGAATATACATAAATATATGGTGGGAACGTTTATGTTCATGGTCACCCTAACTGCTGAATATACATAAATATATGGTGGAAACGTTTATGTTCATGGTCACTCTAACTGCTGAATATACATAAATATATGGTGGAAACGTTTATGTTCATGCTCACCCTAACTACTGAATATACATAAATATATGGTGGAAACGTTTATGTTCATGCTCACCCTAACTACTGAATATACATAAATATATGGTGGAAACGTTTATGTTCATGCTCACCCTAACTGCTGAATATACATAAATATATGGTGGAAACGTTTATGTTCATGGTCACCCTAACTGCTGAATATACATAAATATATGGTGGGAACGTTTATGTTCATGGTCACCCTAACTGCTGAATATACATAAATATATGGTGGGAACGTTTATGTTCATGGTCACCCTAACTGCTGAATATACATAAATATATGGTGGAAACGTTTATGTTCATGGTCACCCTAACTGCTGAATATGCATAAATATATGGTGGAAACGTTTATGTTCATGGTCACCCTAACTGCTGAATATACATAAATATATGGTGGAAACGTTTATGTTCATGGTCACCCTAACTGCTGAATATACATAAATATATGGTGGGAACGTTTATGTTCATGGTCACCCTAACTGCTGAATATACATAAATATATGGTGGAAACGTTTATGTTCATGGTCACCCTAACTGCTGAATATACATAAATATATGGTGGGAACGTTTATGTTCATGGTCACCCTAACTGCTGAATATACATAAATATATGGTGGGAACGTTTATGTTCATGGTCACCCTAACTGCTGAATATACATAAATATATGGTGGGAACGTTTATGTTCATGGTCACTGTGGTGAAGTGGGATGTTATAAATACTTATAGGGAACTTAGTGTACTGACTGAGATCAGCTGTGAAGGTATCTATATCTATTAAGAGTAGTGTATTATAGATAACCTTACTTGCTACCACATATCTATATATCTCAGTCAGAATTATTCTGGAATAGTGTGATGCTACGTTATGTGTCTAGGGTATGTGTATGATGAAGTGTAAGTCACAACAACAGACAGATGAACAATTTAATTTAATCCACTACTCTTGACAACACTGTGACACTCACATACATATAACGCTCTATGAGAATATCTTAAAGGAGGCACTGATAACTTTCAAATAACAATATGTATTCATTACTGGCATGAATGAATATGTGTCCTGATTCAACTACAAGGGAACCAGGAATCACAATCAATTTAAATTACAAGTTATGTACAGAATGTATTTAATATGAATATTGTAGTGACATATATTATTACAAATGTTCTATGTGTGTCAGTTGTGTAGTAGTAAAATGAGGTAATACTGGCTTTGTTTTGTTCAAGCTCTGTTGGTATTTGTCATCATGACTTCAATAGTTTGTCTTTAGGGACTAGTATTGGAGATGTTCACAGTTCCTGATTTTAAGACAAGTAAATTCCCCTCTTAATGTTAATTTTACAAAGTCAGTTCAAGATGAGGGGACATAATGTTGAGCTCAGCTGGCCAAGTTAGCTTATCTGGCGTGATGGCGGCAGGAAAGGACTCCTCTGCTCGAATTCTCCTCTGGGCTCTGGAGACACCTCACTGATAGCTAAAAGGACCAAGGAGTATGCTGTCCGACACTGGATTCAGCAAAGCTCTGACCAGGTGCTGCTCAGTACCATCAAGACCACTGTCCCTGAAATCAAGAAGGATGTACCTTCTACTTCATAACTAATTGATACTCTAGTTCTACACTGAGCACAATACATCACAAACATTGAGTTCAGAGCGTTAGGCCAACTGTCAGCTTCATCTGAAATACTTTATACCAGTATTTACCTCCTTACTGGTTACCACGCCTCTGCACTTCCAGCATTATTTCTTTCTAATCAATCATCCAGGTGTCAGTGTACTATTTGGCCATTCCATGCCGTTTGACTTTCCTCCGACACCCTCTGTTCAGGCTGGAGCATTACAGGCTTTACCTCACGTTGGCCACTGAACTACACATATATATACAGGCATAAATCAACAATTCACATTCAATTTTCATTAAAAGATATTGAATGGTTCAAGCTTACCACAATTCATACGAATAAACACAGATACGTTGATTAGCAATGAATTCTGGCACAAACTGGCACAAATTCCCATCTGCTTATCTTCCTGGCTTTTATTTAGCAAAATATAAGCTGGCTTCAACGCACTGTCGATTTATCAAGTTTATTTAAACAAGTGGTCTCGAACTAACGCTCCCAAGTGTGTATATCAGCGAGACTGGCCAATGAGCCACGTTTCGACAAGTGTTTGAAAAAATGTTACCTTTTCCCGTTTCCCCTAACAACCAAGATAGTATTTATAGCCCGACCAATCGTGGTTAGGCTTTCATTTGTTGCGCTCCAATCAATTTGGAGTTTACATGGTAGGCTATTTCTGTAACGTAAGGTTTTTTTCAAACACGTTATAAAAAAATTTTATGAGCAGAAATGATTTTATGCTGTCAGGCACCCCCAATATTTTATTTTGGGTATAATTTATTAATTCCTGGACTATTTGCGTAACGTTTTACATATTCTTTGTCAGCAAGCCCTAAGGAACCCAAATATACAAATTTAAAAGAGCTACGTGGCTGCGTTCAAAATATGTATTTTCTACCTCCTGTTTCGAAGATGTGCTGTCTGGGTACTGTTATGTTTTCAACCGTAAACCCATCTAATGTTATCTTTTCTAATAAGAGTTTGTTATGATTTATAAACCTAACTCTGGGAAGGGTAGTGTATTTTATCACTGTCCGTCTGAAAAAAAATTAGTGCATGTAGACTTACACGCGTGATGGTAGTAATTGTGTATCGCGCGACGCGTGTTTAATGTTCGGCTTTCTGCCTCTCCCTTCTCGCTATCCTTTTGTCCATCTGTTCGTTCGTTTTGGTAACGTAATGTAGAAAAAGACATGAATGGAATTTAAAATTTAGGTCATTACGCAGTCTGCCTCAATGTTTTTCTTAGAAATGCAGCACACGTTTCATTGAAGAAAGCGGGTATAATACAGTAAGCTTTTACTATCAACGTGAAAGCGTTACAATTTGCAGACGAAGCAGAAAACAAGGGGGATTTCGAGTACATTCTTTGTGACAGCACTGTCATTTTACCATTGCTCTTTTCTTTCTTAATTTTATTTGTTAGGCTTTATATTTACCTAATAATTTATATATGTGGATTAGAATATTTCATGACACCTCCCCTCTTAAAACAGACATTATATGTCAGTCCTTTATTCTATATACACATAGAGAAATTTATTATTATTTCTGGGGTTTACGGTGATTCTCATCACACGGATGGCGGCTTAAAAAATCCGCTCCCAAATTGGTTTTTCCAGATATATACTCAATGCTAAAATTATATGGAGCCAGAAGCAAAGACCATCGGAGTAACCTAGAGTTCTCATGCTTAGCCTGTGCTAAAAACGATAAAGGTTTGTGGTCTGTTTGCAACTTAAATGCCTTCCCATATAGATAAATATTGAATTTCTTTATTGCCCATATTACTGCAAGACATTCTTTTTCGCTAGTTGAGTAGTTGATTTCAGCTTTATTCAACTTTCTGCTAGCATATGCCACTGGGCTTAATTCCCCATCCAATGCATCTGATTTCTGTAGTAGAGTTGCACCTAACCCAATATTACTTGCATCCGTCCTTACTATGAATTCTTGACTTAAGTCAGGTAATTTCAAAATGGGTTTACTTGTGAGCTTTTCCTTCAATTCTTGGTAAGTCATTTCACATTGTGGTGTCCATGTAATGCGATCTGGATGTCCTTTACGTGTCAATTCAGTTAACGGTGCACATATGGAATTAAAGTTTTTGATATACTTCTGGTAGAAACCACATAATGAGACAAAGGATCTCACGTCCTTCTTGGTTTGTGGTCTCGGGGCTTTCTGTAGTTTCTCTAAATTCTTTGGGTCAGGGGTCATGTTTCCCTGATAAACTGTGTGTCCCAAAAATTCCAATTCTTTACATCCAACGCAACATTTGGTTGGTCGGGCTGTTAAATTTGCCTCCCTAAGTCGATCAAACAGCATGTTCAGAGAGTCAATGTGTTCCTCAAATGTTTCTGTTGCTATAAGGATATCATCCATAAAATTTGTTATACAGGGATTATTCAGAGGATCCAATAATTTTCTCATCATTCTAGAGAAGACACTAGGCGCATTCTTCAATCCAAATGGCAATCTATTAAACTCATAGTGTCCTTCTGAGGTACTAAAAGCTAGGTATGGTCTAACCTCAGGCTTTACTGGAATCTGATAGTATCCTTTACTCAGATCCACTTTTGAGAAATATTTAGCTTTATTTAGTCTGGCAAACAGCTGATTTGTATCCGGCAATGGATCCACCTGTCCTTCTGTAATAGCATTCAGTCTCCTGTAATCTATACAGAGTCTATGTTCTCCAGAGGGCTTCCTTAAGAGTACCACACCGGAACTATACGAAGACTCACTGTGCGAAATAATTCCTTCCTTCAACAGATAGTCTATCTCTTCCTTCAAAGCTTTCTCCTTAGCAAACGGAATCGAATATGGTTTCATACAGACAGGTGTGGAGTCTATTAGTTTCATATCATATTCCAATAGGTTTGTATGCCCTGGTCGGTCTGTTAACACCTCTGCATGATTATTTAGAACCTGTTGCACTCTCTCTTTCTGAGTTTTCGTTAAATGTGTACTGATTTTCACCTGTGCTGCTGTCTCACAGGGGTGTAATGGATATTCAAATGATGAAAGTGGTTCCTTTTTCATCTCCATGGCGATGGACAAGGTCAACAAGTGTGTCTCTTCCTGATGTTCTCTTTCCAAATATTTCTTCAGGAGATTCACATGATAGATTTTTTCTTTCCCCTTCTTATCTATCTTATAATTTGTTCTAGACACCTTCTCTAGAACTGTATATGGACCCTGCCATCCAATTTGTAACTTATTCTGACTCCCGGGCAAAAGAAGCAGTACTTTCTCTCCCACAGCCAAATTTCTGTCTTTCGCCTTCCTGTTATAATAGGCAGCATGTTTCTTCCTGGCTTGTTTCAAATTTTCATTGGCAAGTTTCCAGCCAGTTTTTAACCGAGTGGTCAGCTCATTCACATATTGGTATGAAGATGTAATGTTTTCCTCTGCCTTTTCATCAGTCCACGTTCTTAACAAAGCTACATATGGACCTTTAATTGTGTGGACCTATTTGTCCATGCACCGGTATGGTCTCTTCCACTCGAAGCTTTATAGTGATGATTTTTCCTCCCAGAATTATCATTCACAAAACGACCGCTACCAATTTTTCTTTTGGGGCTTTCTCCCCACTTAAAATTCTTGATGAGAGATTTCCTCTCTACATCCTCTTCCTCCAGTTTGTTTAAGTCCGATTGAGGGATTTTCGGCTTATCCTGGGGTAAGACATCTTTTTGCACTCTCCGCATAGTGGCCATTGTAAAACAGTTAAGTGAAGCTTGTCCGTGAAAAGGGGCTTCCCATTCCATTTGGTCCACTTTATCAAATCTATTTTTCTTTTTATTGTCAGGCCTAATTTTGCCCCGTGGCGTGTCCAGGTCCTGATCCATGTTCCCTCATGTGCTATGCTACACCTTTCTACAAAATTCTCAATGTCCCATCTTGCTTTGGGCCAATAATAATTGTGAGCCACCTTTTGAATGATGGTACCTATTTTCTCATGGTCCCCATCTGGTTTCACATGTAGGCTCCTTATTAATTCTGTCCTATATCTTTTTGGAAGAACCAGCTGTCCGTGACCATGGGATCTAGCTCCAGTCTTCCTATACATCAACTTGTTTTTCATGTAAAAATCTCCCTTGCCTGGAGTTGTATGACAAGTTGACAATTTTCTGAAACAAGGCTTGAGTGTTTTATCCCCAGCCTGTGCCTTCCTCATCTCTTCTGGAGTGGTATCTAACCTAATATCCTCCTCCTGTCTTGAGGTCGACCTGACCTGAAGGGTTGCCATATACACAGGTTTCCTTCTGCAACGGTCAGTGTCATGATTGTCCATCTTACAATTTTTACACCACCTTTTTCCTTGGTTGAAAGATTTTCTTTCATCATATTTCCTTTCATCGAATTGTGGGAATTTATTTTTATTTTCATACCGTGGCCTATCAAATTGGTGCTTACCTTTATTTTGATCCCTAGGATCAAATTTATTAAAGTTCTGTGGTGCCCTAAAGTTATCCACCTGTTTCTTTTTATTACCTGTTACCTCTGCTTGAGCTGCTTGATACCTTTCAGCAACATTTAGCAACTCACCCAGCCTCTCTGCACCTTGTTCCATGAGAAACTTTCTCAGGTCTGGAGCCATGGACTCTCTTAGTTGCTCTATAAGGACCATTTCCTTAAGATCTTGGGTTTTCCCCAGAGAAGTCCATTTCTCCAAGTATGTCTCTATTCGTGCAGAGAACTGGTGATAGGTTTCACCTGACAGTAGTTTAGCATTCCTAAATTTTTTTCTATAAAATTCTGCATTCTTTTCATACCTTAACAAAAGAGCCTGCTTTAGCATGTCATAATTTTCCTGATCACCTCTGCTCATTTTTGCAAAAACTTCATAAGCTGCCCCACGAAGTCCCTGAGATAACTTTAAGCTCCACCTTTCTCTCTCTAACCCATACGTGGTAGCTAATAGTTCATACCTATTTAGGTAGCTCTCAATATCATCGTCTTTCTCAACAAAATGATCTAAATGAAAATTCATAGCTGAGGTTGAGGCTCCTTGAGTAACCGTAGCATCAGAGGCAAAGGGACTGGCACCATTTTCAGGAGCATGGCCTTGAAACTCAAACTCCCTTAGTCGTAACTCATGTTCCCTTTGTAATCTCTTCTCCTTTTCTGCTTCCCTTTCTGCAGCTAATCTCTTCTCTTCCCTTTCTGCAGCTAATTTCTTCTCTTCTCTTTCTGCAGCCTGTCTTCTTTCCTCGGCTTCCAATGCTTTTGCCTCTTTGTCAGCCTCAATCTGCAACCTCTTAGTCTCAGCCTCAGCTTCAAATTGTAACTTCTTAATTTCCCTTTCAGCCTCTAACCTTCTTTCGGCTTCTTTTTCTAATCTTCTTTCTTCGCGTTCAATAAATTTGTCACATTCCGTTGTGACATAGGCAACCATAACTTGCCCATCTAATCCTAACTCTTTTGCAGTCTGAACCGCAGCAGATCGAAATTTGGCCAGGTCCGCCATTGTCTATCAGGTAAATTTTTATAATGTCTACCCAACAATTCAATTTCTAACTATATATCTAATGGACAACACAGGCACCGTGAGCTCAACCTTATTTAATTCCACCCAAGGATACCTTTTAATTCTTATATTCCCTGAAGTGAATTACCCCCAATATTTTTAATAGTTAAAGATTCAAAATCCCAAGAGCGAGACCCCAATATATGTGGTGAAGTGGGATGTTATAAATATTTATAGGGGACTTAGTGTACTGACTGAGATCAGCTGTGAAGGTATCTATATCTATTAAGAGTAGTGTATTATAGATAACCTTACTTGCTGCCACATATCTATATATCTCAGTCAGAATTATTCTGGAATAGTGTGATGCTACGTTATGTGTCTAGGGTATGTGTATGATGAAGTGTAAGTCACAACAACAGACAGATAAACAATTTAATTTAATCCACTACTCTTGACAACACTGTGACACTCACATACATATAACACTCTATGAGAATATCTTAAAGGAGTCACTGATAACTTTCAAATAACAATATGTATTCATTACTGGCATGAATGAATATGTGTCCTGATTCAACTACAAGGGAACCAGGAATCACAATCAATTTAAATTACAAGTTATGTACAGAATGTATTTAATATGAATATTGTAGTGACATATATTATTACAAATGTTCTATGTGTGTCAGTTGTGTAGTAGTAAAATGAGGTAATACTGGTTTTGTTTTGTTCAAGCTCTGTTGGTATTTGTCATCATGACTTCAATAGTTTGTCTTTAGGGACTAGTATTGGAGATGTTCACAGTTCCTGATTTTAAGACAAGTAAATTCCCCTCTTAATGTTAATTTTACAAAGTCAGTTCAAGATGAGGGGACATAATGTTGAGCTCAGCTGGCCAAGTTAGCTTATCTGGCGTGATGGCGGCAGGAAAGGACTCCTCTGCTCGAATTCTCCTCTGGGCTCTGGAGACACCTCACTGATAGCTAAAAGGACCAAGGAGTATGCTGTCCGACACTGGATTCAGCAAAGCTCTGACCAGGTGCTGCTCAGTACCATCAAGACCACTGTCCCTGAAATCAAGAAGGATGTACCTTCTACTTCATAACTAATTTATATTTTCTTTTTACACTGATCACAACACATCACAAACATTGAGTTCAGAGCGTTAGGCCAACTGTCAGCTTCATCTGAAATACTTTATACCAGTATCTACCTCCCTAATGGTTACCACGCCTCTGCACTTCCAGCATTATTTCTGTCTAATCAATCATCCAGGTGTCAGTGTACTATTTGGCCATTCCATGCCGTTTTACTTCCCTCCGACACCCTCTGTTCAGGCTGGAGCATTACAGGCTTTATCTCCTGTTTGCCACTGAACTACACATATATATACAGGCATAAATTAACAATTTACATTCAATTTTCATTAAAAGATACTGAATGGTTCAAGCTTACCACAATTCATACGAATAAACACAGATACGTTGATTAGCAATGAATTCTGGCACAAACTGGCACAAATTCCCATCTGCTTATGTTCCAGGCTTTTATTTAGCAAAATTATGAGCTGGCTTCAACGCACTGTTGCTTTATCAAGATCATTTAAACAAGTGGTCTCGAACTAACGCTCCCAAGTGTGTATATCAGCGAGTCTGACCAATGAGCCACGTTTCGACAAGTGTTTGAAAAAATGTTACCTTTCCCCGTTTCCCCTAACAACCAAGATAGTATTTATAACCCGACCAATCGTGGTTAGGCTTTCATTTGTTGCGCTCCAATCAATTTGGAGTTTACATGGTAGGCTATTTATGTAACGTAAGGTTTTTTCAAACACGTTAAAAAAAAATCTTATGAGCAGAAATGATTTTATGCTGTCAGGTACCCCCAATATTTTATTTTGGGTATAATTTATTAATTCCTGGACTATTTGCGTAACGTTTTACATATTATTTGTCAGCAAGCCCTAAGGAACCCAAAAATTCTAATTTAAAGGAGCTACGTGGCTGCGTTCAAAATATGCAATTTTTTCTACCTCCTGTTTCGAAGATGTGCTGTCTGGGTACTGTTATGTTTTCAACCGTAAACCCATCTATTGTTATCTTTCCTAATAAGCGTTTTTTATGATTTTAAAACCTAACTCTGGGGAAGGGTAGTGTATTTTATCACTGTCCGTCTGAAAAAAAATTAGTGCATGTAGACTTACACGCGTGATAGTAGTAATTGTGTATCGCGCGACGCGTGTTTAATGTTCGGCTTTCTGCCTCTCCCTTCTCGCTATCCTTTTGTCCATCTGTTCGTTCGTTTTGGTAACGTAATGTAGAAAAAGACATGAATGGAATTTAAAATTTAGGTCATTACGCAGTCTGCCTCTTAATGTTTTTCCAAGAAATACAGCACACGTTTCATTGAAGAAAGCGGGTATAATACAGTAAGCTTTTACTATCAACGTGAAAGCGTTACAATTTGCAGACGAAGCAGAAAACAAGGGGGATTTCGAGTACATTCTTTGTGACAGCACTGTCATTTTACCATTGCTCTTTTCTTTATTATATGTATTTATTAGGCTTTATATTTAATTGATAATTTATATATGTGGATTAGAATATTTCATGACAGTCACCCTAACTGCTGAATATACATAAATATATGGTGGGAACGTTTATGTTCATGGTCACCCTAACTGCTGAATATACATAAATATATGGTGGAAACGTTTATGTTCATGGTCACCCTAACTGCTAAATATACATAAATATATGGTGGGAACGTTTATGTTCATAGTCACCCTAACTGCTGAATATACATAAATATATGGTGGGAACGTTTATGTTCATGGTCACCTTAACTGCTGAATATACATAAATATATGGTGGAAACGTTTATATTCATGGTCACCCTAACTGCTGAATATACATAAATATATGGTGGGAACGTTTATGTTCATGGTCACCCTAACTGCTGAATATACATAAATATATGGTGGGAACGTTTATGTTCATGGTCACCCTAACTGCTGAATATACATAAATATATGGTGGGAACGTTTATGTTCATGGTCACCCTAACTGCTGAATATACATAAATATATGGTGGGAACGTTTATGTTCATGGTCACCCTAACTGCTGAATATACATAAATATATGGTGGGAACGTTTATGTTCATGGTCACCCTAACTGCTGAATATACATAAATATATGGTGGGAACGTTTATGTTCATGGTCACCCTAACTGCTGAATATACATAAATATATGGTGGGAACGTTTATGTTCATGGTCACCCTAACTGCTGAATATACATAAATATATGGTGGAAACGTTTATGTTCATGGTCACCCTAACTGCTGAATATAGGCGGGGGAAAATTCTATACATTTTTGTTATTGTTGTTGTCATTGTTAATCAGAATCGACCTCAATGCACTCCGGGCAAACCCATAGGTGCTCAGTCTCCCTCAGCAAATGTCGAAGAGTATGAATGCTAATTGTACCTGTAGCACGCTGGTTGTATATACGACGGATGTATCCTCTCTCAGGTCCATTTCTACTAGTCCCACGTTTGATGCCAAACTCCAACAGCCTCAGCATTGTTGATTCATCCATTGCAGTGTCATTTTCCAGCAGGCGATCATTAATTGCCCTTAGTATCTCTCCCTTATCCATGTCCAGTATCCCCACTATGGATGCTCTTGAGGCCAGTCTGACAGCTCTCTCATTGCCACGTACCCCTGCACATACATTTTGTCACTGGAAAGCTACAAGGGCAGTAATATTTCTAAAAAAATCAAACAAAAACATCCGACGCCATGATGTATACTGGGAACAAAATGCGCGTTTTTTTTTTTATAAAGAAAAAAAGACAACTGGTGTGCAATTTAGTTTCCAGCCTGAAAAATTGCGCTATAAAAAAGATTGCATCTTTGGTGGGAAAAGATGGATTATAATAACGTCATGAAGGGATAGGAGAATGTGAAGTCTCTGTTAGTTTAATGAATGTTTTTTTCTTTTTTTGCTCTTCTTGCTATTGTTGCCCTCAACTTGACACTGTAGACATGTGTTGTAGACCTGTGTTGTAGACCTGTGTTGTAGACATGTGTTGTAGACATGTGTTGTAGACATGTGTTGTAGACATGTGATGTAGACATGTGTTGTAGACATGTGTTGTAGACATGTGTTGTAGACATGTGATGTAGACATGTGTTGTAGACATGTGTTGTAGACATGTGATGTAGACATGTGATGTAGACATGTGTTGTAGACATGTGATGTAGACATGTGTTGTAGACATGTGTTGTAGACATGTGTTGTAGACATGTGTTGTAGACATGTGATGTAGACATGTGTTGTAGACATGTGTTGTAGACATGTGATGTAGACATGTGATGTAGACATGTGTTGTAGACATGTGTTGTAGACATGTGTTGTAGACATGTGTTGTAGACATGTGATGTAGACATGTGTTGTAGACAGGTGTTGTAGACATGTGATGTAGACATGTGTTGTAGACATGTGTTGTAGACATGTGATGTAGACATGTGATGTAGACATGTGTTGTAGACATGTGTTGTTGACATGTGATGTAGACATGTGTTGTAGACATGTGTTGTAGACATGTGATGTAGACATGTGATGTAGACATGTGATGTAGACATGTGTTGTAGACATGTGTTGTAGACATGTGATGTAGACATGTGTTGTAGACATGTGTTGTAGACATGTGTTGTAATGTTGGCAGCATAGTGCTAAAACATTAATTTATTAATTACACTTTATCTCCCCGTGGAGCATAAGCCTTCAAAAAAGTCACGCTAAACCTTCTTTTCCCGAGCCATCGGTTCAAGGCCTTTCCATTACCGGTACTCCTTTCACGTTTATCCCCATCCCTCTTCTCCACGTGTTTTTCAGGCTCTCTCTATTTCTCATACCTTGGTCAGTTCATAATAATGCCTACCTTGTAATGCTAGTTTCATCATAGTGAGCTCTATTCCCTGCCAGCGTCACTTCCTCGTCTCTTGTTCTGCTGGTATTTGTGTGACTCCTTTAAACAGCGACCGCGCTTGTAACGAAATAACTTAGTTTCCTCATAATTTTCCCTATCCAGTACCAGAATCTTTTCCTCATCTCTGGTATTGGCGTGTTTCTTTCCATCAGCGTTCTAAAAAGCAGTAGGGAAAAATAAAAGGAATAACACAAGTTAAGACAAATTCTCATGCCAGAGCTGGTCACGCTAAAAGTGCATTAGCTGAAGATTAAAAAATCCCGCCATCTCCTCGCTGAATTGAAATGTTTACTATTCTTTCCCAGCGCTAACATTCTAAATCCATCTGTAGCATAGATCTATCAATGACTATTTTACGTTGTTGATGTTTATATCACGCGAAACTGAACAGGGTTCCAGGCAGTGGCGTACTCAGGGTGTGCGAGGAAGGCCGTCTGCCCTGGGTGACAACCAGAAAAAATGGATGGACGACAGTATGGTAGTTAAATTTCCATTTACAAATATAATATATTTTCTGTGTGTTTATTATGGAAAGGGGAGAACAAGATTAGATCCGCCTCCGGTGTCAAGTACTTTAAGTACGCCCATGGCTTCTGATATTGTATCTCTATGTATGACACTGTTCATTGTCAAAATTATTGTCATCTATGTAATACGGGCATGCGCAGAAGTGTACACCTTCCTGTGGGGAGAGTAGGATCGTTCAACCTTAGACCGATCTCTGTCGGTTATATCAAAGCGCAGTTGCCATGAGGGATCTCTCTCAATTCAAGTTCAGTGTTGATAAATGCTAGGATTTGTATCTATCAGCTGGCATGTTAAAGCCCTGAAGAGGGTCTTTGCAGTAATGATAAATACTAAGCCATAAAAAAAGGTCATTGCAGCAATGATACAAATTAAGCACTAAAAAGGACAACAATACTTGTAGCAGCTAGCACGATAAACCCCTGATTATTTTTAGTCCAGAAAAGGATTGATAGCTACGTCGACGTTGCCTTGGACCTCCATGAAATACCAAAAGTTAATTAAACGAATTGTTTCTGTAGTCAGAAAATCTTCAATAAAGGGAAACTTTGTTGATAACATAAACATAGCATCTTAAAAAAAAAACAAAACAAAAAAAAACGACGGTCGGTGAAATGACAATATTCTGAACTGGTACAGTAAATACGTTATTGTTATTATTCAGTATATGTCGAAGAGTGTGAATGCTAACTGTTCCTGTAGCTCGCTTGTTGTTGTTATTGTTAATTATAATATCGACCTCACTGCACTCCGGGCAAACCCATAGGTGCTCAGTCTCCCTCAGCAAATGTCGAAGAGTATGAATGCTAGTTGTACCTGTAGCACGCTGGTTGTACATACGACGGATGTATTCTCTCTCACGTCCATTTCTGCTAGTCCCACGTTTGATGCCAAACTCCAACAGTCTCAGCCTTGTTGATTCATCCATTGCAGTGTAAATATCCAGCAAGCGATCATTAATTGCCCTTAGTATCTCTACCTTATCCATGTCCAGTGTCCCCTCTATGGGTGTTCTCGAGGCCAGTCTGTCAGCTCTCTCTCACTGCCACGTACCCCTGCATGACCAGGACAGTAAATCCACACTAGTTCTTGATGACTTGAGGGATTCTATTGATGTTTTCCATTCCTGCCGCAGCTATCCGTTCTGAACTTTCCGAAGCATGGCTTGAGAGTCTGACAATATAACTGCCCTGGTTGATGGAGTTTCAGACAGCCACCTCAGTGCTGCAGTAACTGCCTCTACCTCCATTCTCATGCTGCAGGTTGTTGTCATGTAGGCTCCACTCTGTTTAGTGACGACCCTGCCCTTTATTCTCGCAGAGAAGCCCCATCCTGATTTCTCACCACGCACTACAGACCCATCAGTGTAAACAATGGCGTCATCATCTCCAGCATGATCATTTATCAGCTGATTAATCTCCAGCTCTGCTTCTCCATTGCCACAAGATCTACACACTCTGCCAAGGCTAATGATGACCTACTGGTAGTTTATGCAATTCTCCCCTGACTTTCTCAACTCTTCCCCTTTGGATACATTTTCAACCCTGGTCACCTGACCAATCGTAGCCTCTGCCTGTGCCATCCATGATATCCCCCTCTTGATTCTCGATCCTTTGATGTCAGGGATGTCTTTTATCGGTGGTTACCCACATACAGGCTTTTGCCTGGGCCATCGCATATCTGGATCTAATCGACAGCAATCCGAGCACGTATCTCATTGTCACAACGGGGGTATTCACGCGTAGTGCCCAAAACCAGTCGCATCCCTTGATTTTGAATACGTTCCAGTCCTTCACATTGTGACTGTCACGGTTTGCCTCCCCTTAGCTCTGCAGTAGTGGTCCAACAGTGGCCAAAACTCAAGAGTAACTAATGTGGGTCTTCACAAGCTATTCAGAAAGCGAGAACAATGCTGCATTGGCTGAGCACGTTAACTCTAGTATCTGCCGTCAACTTTCGTGAAGGATTGAAGGATTATGTAATCTTATTTTAGCTCGTACAAGCCCCCAGCTGAGTTAATTCAGCGAATTTCCTCTTATTATATATATATATATATATATATATATATATATATATATATATATATATATATATATATATATATATATATATATATATATATATATATATATATATATATATATATATAGCTCTGTTTACGTGTATTTAAGAAATTGTCTGAGACATACAGAAGTAGTACATTCAAAATGATGAAATTGTCGTAGATTTTGGATAGGAGAATTAAGACTTGGGTTTGGTCCCTTCTGAATAGGTTTGAATAGGTGATTGGCACCGTGAGAATTAGTAAAAAAAAAACAATAGAATTTCCACACAGGTGAGATGATAGACTGTGGTATAGAGGCTGTCGCTGAAAGCGAAAAAAGAATTCTTCTCTCTCTCACCTATCCTCTACGACGGCTTTTACAGAGTCCGACAGTCTAAACCACATATATATATTACATATAATTCTATCTACTCACGGGCACGCACATACAGATGACGACAGTTAAACACACAGACTTGGAAAATCTATAACAATGTTTATACAGATAATTGGGATCGAGCTGACCAACGCACTTATTTTTTTGTTCAAGAGAGATATTTTAATTATCATATCAAAATTTCTCACAACACCAAAAAATACATAAAGGAAGCATACATATAGACATGAAAAATCAATGAATTTCTACCAGGATGATAGACCCTTTATGATATTAACTCTAGGTTTAGCCCACAGCCCCGTTATGAGACAGATGATGGCCCAAAGAGTCACAAATACATATGGTTAGGGTCTAATATTGTCCCCCTTAGAAGGTATAGACTGACTTTGACAGCAGTATCTATTCTAAAGGAACAATTAATACAACAAGCGAGTGCATTAAATAACGAACATCCTTACGTCACTTTCACTCGGTTCATTCATCAGGGATCCCTGGCACAGTTCTTACCTATCAAAACTTGATGTTGTTCACCGTCTGGCGCAACCGTAGGACACCTCTCTACAGTGAATCTGTATTCTTTGGATAAAGCGAATCCCAGCTCTACAATTACAGGTTTATTCCACTGTTCTCGGGGAGCGTTCACTTCACCAGTTAAATTTTAGATTTACTGTTAATGTCACTTGAATCAGGTTTGATAAGCAAGTTTAAACGGGCACACAGAGTTCAGAAACACGAGGATTCCCTTAATTTGGAAAGATGACCAGTGGACAACTTCTTTCAACAGATAGCCTTGTTTCACTATTCACTCTTTCGACAAAAATGTCGGGAAATGTTAATGTTATTTCTTGTAATATTCACGCCGCCAGGCAGAAAATTTACGTAGAGTTTATGAAAGAATTTAAGATCTGGCGCAAAGGCCCTGCATTGATCATTACAGTCTTTGAAACCCGTTAGTGGGATATAGTATTTCTGTCTAACACTGTTTGCATAGGCACTGTCAGACCAGTGTTACTTGAGAAACCCACGTGGTTCAAAATAAGGACTGTCTATTTCTTCATAATATGAAACTCTTATTAAACGCCGGTAAAGTTCGGGTCACCCCAGTAATTCCCTGTATAAAAGGAAAAGCACATATAAATCATTTACATATTATGTACTGAATATAACTTACATTTAAATAGCAAACCGACCGCTTGACTTATAATTTAAAACTTCCCGAGAAATAAGTTATATTTAAATCACTCATCAGGAATTAGGAATATCTGCGTATTCCGTCAATATTCACTGATGTCGCATCTAGCGTTTATGAGTTAGTTTAGACAAATATGATCTCGTCTGATTACTTAGCAGTAAAATTAACTTCATTATAGCTACATTATTGTTTAATGCTAGAAATTATAATTTGTTCTGCCTTCCACTGAAACACGTCACTAGAAAAATAATACAGACTATATAAATTAAGCGCTCTGTTCAAAAGAAACTAGTTAGAATGAAATGAGCGATTTAACGCTTTAAACACTTTCCAAAATACTAGATATCTATTTATATATAATATTTACCTCAAACACAGAAGTACTCAGAACTTAACCCACTTCGACCAAACTAAAGGCCATCTCTATTTACAGAGATTATTTAGAAATCGAACGAAGGTTGTTCTAGTCTAACTGCAAAGTTACTGAGTGAAATGAAATAAAGTTTCAAACTTGGGTTAATATTTTAAAACCAGACAAAGGAGGAACTATTATTTCGTAGAACGAAATGCTCTCCCCTTTCCGGCTTTAACGATACGTTTAACACCTAACATGTCGTAACTGCCACCTACTAACCACGATGCACGCGTGTCAGTTTCAAATCCCAGACAGCCTGTCTGAAAACTGCGACTATAAGGTGTAAATATTCGCTCCTACTTAAGCGTTCGGCCGATGCAACTCGTGGTTGACCGGTGAAAATGCAGACGGATGTCGGCTCTCTCCTAGCATTCTCACGCGTTTACGTCGAGAATCTAACTCAGGAGTGTCGTGTCATCTGAAGGTGCAGACCCAAGTCGGCTCGATGTCTGAGATAGCCGCAACTTAATTGCCCTTCTCGTCTGACTGACATCTAAGTAATAGAATTACGTATCCCAGTATGAGAAAAAAAAACCCGGTAAAGTTTGAGAATACTGAAGAAAAATATTTTTCGCAAACGAGTGATGCGAAAAATACAGGAAAAAACAAGTAAGGAAAGATAATAAAATAAAGGATGCGGGTGAGAGAATAGGAAGAAGATCTAGACAATTTAATGACCATAACCTACGTGACAGAACGTCCCCCCTTTAAGATATGGAAGCACTCCATGTCTACGTTATGGAATTAAATTTTCTATAACCGTAGCTTCGGGGTGTCTGTCTTCTTCCCTCTCATCTTCCCCCTCCATCTCTCCAATTCCTACTCAAGTTTCCTTCCTCTGGAATGTCTCTCATGCGCGCTTGAAAGAGCGTCGCCGCTTCTGACATTTTTGAAAGATTTCGTGTGATTGTGGTGGAATATCCCTGCCACTATCATCATCTTCGTCAGCTTTGGCGATCGTCAGGAGATGGTCGGAGGTTGGCATTGGTCTTTCCAAGTATCTCTTTAACAGATTTAAATGGAAAACCTTCTCCTTTCCTTGAATAGAGATCTGGTAGTTAGCCTTAGAAATCTTTTTAAGGACGGTAAACGGCCCTTGCCATCCGATCTTCAGTTGGTTGTTTCCGGTAGGGAGTAACACCAAAACTTTCCTGCTTCCAGTTCTCTTTCTTTCGCGACTTTCCTGTATCGGTTAGCGTGCTTTGTGCGTGCTCGCTTAAAGTTAGTCGTTGCTAGGTCCCACCCTAGTTTCAACCTTTCCTTTAAAACCGACACATATTTACTTGCTGAGACAACTGTCTCATCCGCCTTCTCGTCTGTCAGAGACTGAAGTAAGGCTTCAAGCCGGCCCTTAATAGGTCTGCCGAATAGAAGCGTAGCTGGCGGAAATCCTTTGGAAGTATGAGGAGATTCTCTGTAGCCAAATAATGCTGCAGGAATACACAAATCCCAATCTTCAGGTTTCACTTGTGCCAGTTTACTTAGCATCATGTTGAGGTTTCCATTAGCACGTTCCACGAGCCCATTTCCGGCCGGAGTATATGGCTTAGTGTGGATGTGTTGGGTTCTCAAGATCTTCACGATCTCATCCATCAACAGGTTTCGGTATGGAGATCCGTTATCCGTCAACACTTGCTGAGGGAATCCCAACCGAGTGAAAATCTGCACGAGGGCTTCTGCGACATGCTTGGCATCTGCGCATGTTAGCGGTATAGCTTCTGCCCATAAAGTGCATGTATCGACTAAGGTCAGGATAAACCTGTTCCTTCTTTTAGTCCTTTCGAAAGGCCCTAAAATGTCGATCACAACCCGTTCGAATGGTGTTCCCACTATTGGCATTTCACCCAACGAGACTGGGGGTGTCCGTTGCTTGGGTGGTACCCGTTGGCACTGGGCACAGGATTTGACATATCTGATAATATCAGTATTTACTCCTGGCCACCAATAATGAGTGGTTATCCGTTGGTTTGTGGCGTTCTGTCCCATATGTCCGCTGAAGGGAAGAGAGTGCCCCATTTCTAGGATTTGGCTTCTGTACTGTTTCGGTACTAGGAGCTGGTTGTAACCTTGGTCAGGCTTGCCCGTTCTGCGATAAAGTACGCCATCCTTAGAAAAAATGTCCCCGTGCTGTCTGGGTTCCTTAGCCATGGGCAGTTTCCTAAAGCAGGGTGCCAAAGTAGGGTCCTTGTATTGCGCTTCTTTAAGTTCCATAGGTAACAAATTAGGCGCAGGCTCCCGTTCCTTCATGGTTTGCCCTCTTGTAGTTACTGCTGCCACAATCGGCTCTTCCGGTTTCCCAATACACACGTATCTCCCGCCAAGTATGACTGGGTAGATGGGATCATCCATAACAGCCGCTTTGATCACGCCTCTGACAAAATCAGAGTGGATCTCCACCAATGCGATGGGAAGCGCTGTAGGTGCATCACTCTTACGAACTCCACAAAGTTGGACGGTCTCTGCTGTCTCTTGACCGGGTTTGACCAGGTTTCTGGCAACAATGCAATCATAAGAAAGCCCCGTGTCAAATAAGCAAGAAGTTTGAGAACCGTTCAAAATAACAGTACCTCGCGTTGAGGGTCCATCCCCAACAGGATGGGAATCACTGTCAATAACTCCGCCTTGCGAGACTGTTAATAAGCATCCGATGCGTTTCGGCTCGGTGTGCTCGGTCTGATCATATGTCCCGTGCTCAGGGGTTCTCCCTTTGCCACCTTGACCTTTCTGGCTGCGCTGCCATGTAGGGCGGTCGGGTTGATCAGACTGTTTGGGGTGGTTGGGGTACTTGTTCTTGTAGAACTTGGATTTTTCAGGAAGGGGGGTTTTGAGGTCCAGTTTCTCTGTGGTTATTCTGATTAGAAGCATGAGAAGATTGTTCTAGATTATTTTTTCGAAAATGCTCCACTGTCGGTTTCCGCTTAGTGGCCGGTAGTTCAGCCAGCGCATTATGGTAACGCTCAGACTTCTCTAAGATGTCTTCGAGTTTTTCTGCACCCTGCTCAGCTAGAAATCTCCGGGTATCTGCAGACAATGTGTTCTTTATTTGTTCTGTTAAAACAAATTCCTCAAGACCTTCATAGGTAGAGGGGAGCTGCGAGAGCTCAAGGCACTTTGTCAAATATCCCTTTAGACGGGAAGAGAACTGGTGAAAAGATTCAGAATTCTCCTTTCTGCTGTTGCGAAACAGTTGCAAAAATTTTCGCGCGTTCATTTCAAAGCGCTCCAATAACGCTTTCTTCAACAGATCATAGTTGTCTTGTTGGCTGCTTTCCAGTTTGGCGTAAACATCATATGCAGAACTTTTCAAAGCCTGGGAAAGCTTCATGTTCCAACGCGACCTCTCTAAACCGTACAGAGTTGCAATTTTCTCAAATTTTTCTAGCCAAGTGTCAATCTTCTCATTTGGACAAGGGAAAGATTCTAGCGGAAAAGACATAGCAGAGAGATGAGTAGATTGAGTGTTAGAAGGATCAGTTAAGGAAGAATGAGTAGAAGACTCTCCATTGTTGGAGGCAGAGGCAGCACCACGGCTTTGGAACTCTAGAGTCTTAAGCGCCAGCTCATGCTGTCGTCGTTGCTCATTTTCTCTCTCCTCATGCTGTCTCTCCTTCTCTTTCTCTCTTTCCTCATGCTGCATCCTGCGAATTTCCATTTCCTCGTCCATCTTCTTCTGCTGTAATAGCCGGTCTGCTTCTTCCTTCCTCCTAGCTTCTTCTTCTTTCCTCTCCGCATCATATCTCTCAAGTTCGTCCCTGACAAATGCTTTCGCTTCCTCTCCTTCCAGTCCCTCCTCTCTCGCTTCGTCCCTGAGGAGTTGTCTAAGCTTTGCCCTCTCGGCCATATTATGTGATTAACTGAGACTAGTGGAGAAAGAAAATAGGAAAAAGGATACACTGGTTCCTACCACTTACGAGAAAATACCAAAAAAATCAAAAGATGATATATTTAACCCTGGGATACCTCCTCCAAAAATAAAAATCTAACTATCGCTGCTATTAATCGGCAATAAAGCACCTAATGCAAAACACGACTATGCCAACTAAATGGTAGTTAAGATTACTTCTGAAAAATAAGTTGCTACAGTGAAAACAAAATAATTATTGCAAAAATTAAAGAGAACAAATAATCCCTTAATTTTTAATCCACAATCAAGTTTACCCCTGAAGACAGTTAGGGTGAGGGAGGCAATTAATCTGGACAAATAGTCCGAAACGCACTCCTTAACTTTAGTTCAAACACCTTCCTGCTTCAGAACCCTTGTGAATGTTATACACTCACAAAACTTTACCAGCGTTTAGTATTACAAAATCATTAATTAACATGTATTCCGACAAAATCACCCTGTAAACCAAATGTATAATGCTTCCTAATGCTGCGGAAATAAAAACTTATCAGTTTGTGTGGTCAGCACGCCCGTAAACAGATCGCTAGTCTAGGGGATAAATTATTTTCAAAAAGTACAAAACTCTACAAGACAATCACACTCTTACTCTAATTAGAATAAAGAATCTTACAGACGAGCTGATATTTGTCGTCTCGTCTTCCTATTCAAAGTTCAAAAACCTGATAGACGAGTCCACATTTGTCGTAGCGCCTTAGGATTTTGGGTTCAATTCCCGGTAACGAGCAACCATTTGTCGTAGATTTTGGATAGGAGAATTAAGACTTGGGTTTGGTCCCTTCTGAATAGGTTTGAATAGGTGATTGGCACCGTGAGAATTAGTAAAAAAAAACAATAGAATTTCCACACAGGTGAGATGATAGACTGTGGTATAGAGGCTGTCGCTGAAAGCGAAAAAAGAATTCTTCTCTCTCTCACCTATCCTCTACGACGGCTTTTACAGAGTCCGACAGTCTAAACCACATATATCTTCTTCTTCTTCCGTCCTTAGCCAAAGACCGACCAAGCAGTCAGAGGCCATCACGCCTTGTGGCGTCTTAAGGGCAACAGCAGATTGATTTTCTCCGTTGTAGTTTCCCATCACGCCTAGCGGCGTCTTTAGGGCAACAACAAATAGATCCATCTGCCTTTGTTTCCGTAATCGGTGTGACAAGCCAACGGGTGATCAGCCCATTGGGCAAACCACATATATATATTACATATAATTCTATCTACTCACGGGCACGCACATACAGGTGACGACAGTTAAACACACAGACTTGGAAAATCTATAACAATGTTTATACAGATAATTGGGATCGAGCTGACCAACGCACTTATTTTTTTGTTCAAGAGAGATATTTTAATTATCATATCAAAATTTCTCACAACACCAAAAAATACATAAAGGAAGCATACATATAGACATGAAAAATCAATGAATTTCTACCAGGATGATAGACCCTTTATGATATTAACTCTAGGTTTAGCCCACAGCCCCGTTATGAGACAGATGATGGCCCAAAGAGTCACAAATACATATGGTTAGGGTCTAATATTGTCCCCCTTAGAAGGTATAGACTGACTTTGACAGCAGTATCTATTCTAAAGGAACAATTAATACAACAAGCGAGTGCATTAAATAACGAACATCCTTACGTCACTTTCACTCGGTTCATTCATCAGGGATCCCTGGCACAGTTCTTACCTATCAAAACTTGATGTTGTTCACCGTCTGGCGCAACCGTAGGACACCTCTCTACAGTGAATCTGTATTCTTTGGATAAAGCGAATCCCAGCTCTACAATTACAGGTTTATTCCACTGTTCTCGGGGAGCGTTCACTTCACCAGTTAAATTTTAGATTTACTGTTAATGTCACTTGAATCAGGTTTGATAAGCAAGTTTAAACGGGCACACAGAGTTCAGAAACACGAGGATTCCCTTAATTTGGAAAGATGACCAGTGGACAACTTCTTTCAACAGATAGCCTTGTTTCACTATTCACTCTTTCGACAAAAATGTCGGGAAATGTTAATGTTATTTCTTGTAATATTCACGCCGCCAGGCAGAAAATTTACGTAGAGTTTATGAAAGAATTTAAGATCTGGCGCAAAGGCCCTGCATTGATCATTACAGTCTTTGAAACCCGTTAGTGGGATATAGTATTTCTGTCTAACACTGTTTGCATAGGCACTGTCAGACCAGTGTTACTTGAGAAACCCACGTGGTTCAAAATAAGGACTGTCTATTTCTTCATAATATGAAACTCTTATTAAACGCCGGTAAAGTTCGGGTCACCCCAGTAATTCACTGTATAAAAGGAAAAGCACATATAAATCATTTACATATTATGTACTGAATATAACTTACATTTAAATAGCAAACCGACCGCTTGACTTATAATTTAAAACTTCCCGAGAAATAAGTTATATTTAAATCACTCATCAGGAATTAGGAATATCTGCGTATTCCGTCAATATTCACTGATGTCGCATCTAGCATTTATGAGTTAGTTTAGACAAATATGATCTCGTCTGATTACTTAGCAGTAAAATTAACTTCATTATAGCTACATTATTGTTTAATGCTAGAAATTATAATTTGTTCTGCCTTCCACTGAAACACGTCACTAGAAAAATAATACAGACTATATAAATTAGGCACTCTGTTCAAAAGAAACTAGTTAAAATGAAATGAGCGATTTAACACTTTAAACACTTTCCAAAATACTAGATATCTATTTATATATAATATTTACCTCAAACACAGAAGTACTCAGAACTTAACCCACTTCGACCAAACTAAAGGCCATCTCTATTTACAGAGATTATTTAGAAATCGAACGAAGGTTGTTCTAGTCTAACTGCAAAGTTACTGAGTGAAATGAAATAAAGTTTCAAACTTGGGTTAATATTTTAAAACCAGACAAAGGAGGAACTATTATTTCGTAGAACGAAATGCTCTCCCCTTTCCGGCTTTAACGATACGTTTAACACCTAACATGTCGTAACTGCCACCTACTAACCACGATGCACGCGTGTCAGTTTCAAATCCCAGACAGCCTGTCTGAAAACTGCGACTATAAGGTGTAAATATTCGCTCCTACTTAAGCGTTCGGCCGATGCAACTCGTGGTTGACCGGTGAAAATGCAGACGGATGTCGGCTCTCTCCTAGCATTCTCACGCGTTTACGTCGAGAATCTAACTCAGGAGTGTCGTGTCATCTGAAGGTGCAGACCCAAGTCGGCTCGATGTCTGAGATAGCCGCAACTTAATTGCCCTTCTCGTCTGACTGACATCTAAGTAATAGAATTACGTATCCCAGTATGAGAAAAAAACCCGGTAAAGTTTGAGAATACTGAAGAAAATATTTTTCGCAAACGAGTGATGCGAAAAATACAGGAAAAAAACAAGTAAGGAAAGATAATAAAATAAAGGATGCGGGTGAGAGAATAGGAAGAAGATGTAGGCAATTTAATGATATAAAGACCTACGTGACAGGACGTCCCCCCCTTAAGATATGGAAGCACTCCATGTCTACGTTATGGAATTAAATTTCCTATAACCGTAGCTTCGGGGTGTCTGTCTTCTTCCCTCTCATCTTCCCCCTCCATCTCTCCAATTCCTACTCAAGTTTCCTTCCTCTGGAATGTCTCCCATGCGCGCTTGAAAGAGCGTCGCCGCTTCTGACATTTTTGAAAGATTTCGTGTGATTGTGGTGGAATATCCCTGCCACTATCATCATCTTCGTCAGCTTTGGCGATCGTCAGGAGATGGTCGGAGGTTGGCACTGGTCTTTCCAAGTATCTCTTTAACAGATTTAAATGGAAAACCTTCTCCTTTCCTTGAATAGAGATCTGGTAGTTAGCCTTAGAAATCTTTTTCAGGACGGTAAACGGCCCTTGCCATCCGTTCTTCAGTTGGTTGTTCTCGGTAGGGAGTAACACCAAAACTTTCTCTCCTGCTTCCAGTTCTCTCTCTTTCGCGACTTTCCTGTATCGGTTAGCGTGCTTTGTGCGTGCTCGCTTAAAGTTAGTCGTTGCTAGGTCCCACCCTAGTTTCAACCTTTCCTTTAAAACCGACACATATTTACTTGCTGAGACAACTGTCTCATCCGCCTTCTCGTCTGTCAGAGACTGAAGTAAGGCTTGAAGAGGGCCCTTAATAAGTCTGCCGAATAGAAGCGTAGCTGGCGGAAATCCTGTGGAAGTATGAGTAGATTCTCTGTAGCCAAATAATGCTGTAGAAATATAAAGATCCCAATCTTCAGGTTTCACTTGTGCCAGTTTACTTAGCATCATGTTGAGGTTTCCATTAGCACGTTCCACGAGCCCATTTCCGGCCGGAGTATATGGCTTAGTGTGGATGTGTTGGGTCCTCAAGATCTTCACGATCTCATCCATCAACAGGTTTCGGTATGGAGATCCGTTATCCGTCAACACTTGCTGAGGGAATCCCAACCGAGTGAAAATCTGCACGAGGGCTTCTGCGACATGCTTGGCATCTGCGCATGTTAGCGGGATAGCTTCTGCCCATAAAGTGCATGTATCGACTAAGGTCAGGATAAACCTGTTCCTTCTTTTAGTCCTTTCGAAAGGCCCTAAAATGTCGATCACAACCCGTTCGAATGGTGTTCCCACTATTGGCATTTCACCCAAAGAGACTGGGGGTGTCCGTTGCTTGGGTGGTACACGTTGGCACTGGGCACAGGATTTGACATATCTGATAATATCAGTATTTACTCCTGGCCACCAATAATGAGTGGTTATCCGTTGGTTTGTGGCGTTCTGTCCCATATGTCCGCTGAAGGGAAGAGAGTGCCCCATTTCTAGGATTTGGCTTCTGTACTGTTTCGGTACTAGGAGCTGGTTGTAACCTTGGTCAGGCTTGCCCGTTCTGCGATAAAGTACGCCATCCTTAGAAAAAATGTCCCCGTGCTGTCTGGGTTCCTTAGCCATGGTCAGTTTCCTAAAGCAGAGTGCCAAAGTAGGGTCCTTGTATTGCGCTTCTTTAAGTTCCATAGGTAACAAATTAGGCGCATACTCCCGTTCCTTCATGGTTTGCCCTCTTGTAGTTACTGCTGCCACAATCGGCTCTTCCGGTTTCCCAATACACACGTATCTCCCGCCAAGTATGACTGGGCAGATGGGATCATCCATAACAGCCGCTTTGATCACGCCTCTGACAAAATCAGAGTGGATCTCCACCAATGCGATGGGAAGCGCTGTAGGTGCATCACTCTTACGAACTCCACAAAGTTGGACGGTCTCTGCTGTCTCTTGACCGGGTTTGACCAGGTTTCTGGCAACAATGCAATCATAAGAAAGCCCCGTGTCAAATAAGCAAGAAGTTTGAGAACCGTTCAAAATAACAGTACCTCGCGTTGAGGGTCCATCCCCAACAGGTTGGGAATCACTGTCAATAATTCCGCCTTGCGAGACTGTTAATAAGCATCCGATGCGTTTCGGCTCGGTGTGCTCGGTCTGATCATATGTCCCGTGCTCAGGGGTTCTCCCTTTGCCACCTTGACCTTTCTGGCTGCGCTGCCATGTAGGGCGGTCGGGTTGATCAGACTGTTTGGGGTGGTTGGGGTACTTGTTCTTGTAGAACTTGGATTTTTCAGGAAGGGGGTTTTGAGGTCCAGTTTCTCTGTGGTTATTTTGGTTAGAAGCCTGAGAAGATTGCTCTAGGTTATGTTTTCGAAAATGCTCCTCTGTCGGTTTCCGCTTTGTGGCCGGTAGTTCAGCCAGCGCATTATGGTAACGCTCAGACTTCTCTAAGATGTCTTCGAGTTTTTCTGCACCCTGCTCAGCTAGAAATCTCCGGGTATCTGCAGACAATGTGTTCTTTATTTGTTCTGTTAAAACAAATTCCTCAAGACCTTCATAGGTAGAGGGGAGCTGCGAGAGCTCAAGGCACTTTGTCAAATATCCCTTTAGACGGGAAGAGAACTGGTGAAAAGATTCAGAATTCTCCTTTCTGCTGTTGCGAAACAGTTGCAAAAATTTTCGCGCGTTCATTTCAAAGCGCTCCAATAACGCTTTCTTCAACAGATCATAGTTGTCTTGTTGGCTGCTTTCCAGTTTGGCGTAAACATCATATGCAGAACTTTTCAAAGCCTGGGAAAGCTTCATGTTCCAACGCGACCTCTCTAAACCGTACAGAGTTGCAATTTTCTCAAATTTTTCTAGCCAAGTGTCAATCTTCTCATTTGGACAAGGGAAAGATTCTAGCGGAAAAGACATAGCAGAGAGGTGAGTAGATTGAGTGTTAGAAGGATCAGTTAAGGAAGAATGAGTAGAAGACTCTCCATTGTTGGAGGCAGAGGCAGCACCACGGCTTTGGAACTCTAGAGTCTTAAGCGCCAGCTCATGCTGTCGTCGTTGCTCATTTTCTCTCTCCTCATGCTGTCTCTCCTTCTCTTTCTCTCTTTCCTCATGCTGCATCCTGCGAATTTCCATTTCCTCGTCCATCTTCTTCTGCTGTAATAGCCGGTCTGCTTCTTCCTTCCTCCTAGCTTCTTCTTCTTTCCTCTCCGCATCATATCTCTCAAGTTCGTCCCTGACAAATGCTTTCGCTTCCTCTCCTTCCAGTCCCTCCTCTCTCGCTTCGTCCCTGAGGAGTTGTCTAAGCTTTGCCCTCTCGGCCATATTATGTGATTAACTGAGACTAGTGGAGAAAGAAAATAGGAAAAAGGATACACTGGTTCCTACCACTTACGAGAAAATACCAAAAAAAATCAAAAGATGATATATTTAACCCTGGGATACCTCCTCCAAAAATAAAAATCTAACTATCGCTGCTATTAATCGGCAATAAAGCACCTAATGCAAAACACGACTATGCCAACTAAATGGTAGTTAAGATTACTTCTGAAAAATAAGTTGCTACAGTGAAAACAAAATAATTATTGCAAAAATTAAAGAGAACAAATAATCCCTTAATTTTTAATCCACAATCAAGTTTACCCCTGAAGACAGTTAGGGTGAGGGAGGCAATTAATCTGGACAAATAGTCCGAAACGCACTCCTTAACTTTAGTTCAAACACCTTCCTGCTTCAGAACCCTTGTGAATGTTATACACTCACAAAACTTTACCAGCGTTTAGTATTACAAAATCATTAATTAACATGTATTCCGACAAAATCACCCTGTAAACCAAATGTATAATGCTTCCTAATGCTGCGGAAATAAAAACTTATCAGTTTGTGTGGTCAGCACGCCCGTAAACAGATCGCTAGTCTAGGGGATAAATTATTTTCAAAAAGTACAAAACTCTACAAGACAATCACACTCTTACTCTAATTAGAATAAAGAATCTTACAGACGAGCTGATATTTGTCGTCTCGTCTTCCTATTCAAAGTTCAAAAACCTGATAGACGAGTCCACATTTGTCGTAGCGCCTTAGGATTTTGGGTTCAATTCCCGGTAACGAGCAACCATTTGTCGTAGATTTTGGATAGGAGAATTAAGACTTGGGTTTGGTCCCTTCTGAATAGGTTTGAATAGGTGATTGGCACCGTGAGAATTAGTAAAAAAAAACAATAGAATTTCCACACAGGTGAGATGATAGACTGTGGTATAGAGGCTGTCGCTGAAAGCGAAAAAAGAATTCTTCTCTCTCTCACCTATCCTCTACGACGGCTTTTACAGAGTCCGACAGTCTAAACCACATATATCTTCTTCTTCTTCCGTCCTTAGCCAAAGACCGACCAAGCAGTCAGAGGCCATCACGCCTTGTGGCGTCTTAAGGGCAACAGCAGATTGATTTTCTCCGTTGTAGTTTCCCATCACGCCTAGCGGCGTCTTTAGGGCAACAACAAATAGATCCATCTGCCTTTGTTTCCGTAATCGGTGTGACAAGCCAACGGGTGATCAGCCCATTGGGCAAACCACATATATATATTACATATAATTCTATCTACTCACGGGCACGCACATACAGGTGACGACAGTTAAACACACAGACTTGGAAAATCTATAACAATGTTTATACAGATAATTGGGATCGAGCTGACCAACGCACTTATTTTTTTGTTCAAGAGAGATATTTTAATTATCATATCAAAATTTCTCACAACACCAAAAAATACATAAAGGAAGCATACATATAGACATGAAAAATCAATGAATTTCTACCAGGATGATAGACCCGTTATGATATTAACTCTAGGTTTAGCCCACAGCCCCGTTATGAGACAGATGATGGCCCAGAGAGTCACAAATACATATGGTTAGGGTCTAATATTGTCCCCCTTAGAAGGTATAGACTGACTTTGACAGCAGTATCTATTCTAAAGGAACAATTAATACAACAAGCGAGTGCATTAAATAACGAACATCCTTACGTCACTTTCACTCGGTTCATTCATCAGGGATCCCCGGCACACGTTCTTATCTATCAAAACTTGATGTTGTTCACCGTCTGGCGCAACCGTAGGACACCTCTCTACAGTGAATCTGTATTCTTTGGATAAAGCGAATCCCAGCTCTACAATTACAGGTTTATTCCACTGTTCTCGGGGAGCGTTCACTTCACCAGTTAAATTTTAGATTTACTGTTAATGTCACTTGAATCAGGTTTGATAAGCAAGTTTAAACGGGCACACAGAGTTCAGAAACACGAGGATTCCCTTAATTTGGAAAGATGACCAGTGGACAACTTCTTTCAACAGATAGCCTTGTTTCACTATTCACTCTTTCGACAAAAATGTCGGGAAATGTTAATGTTATTTCTTGTAATATTCACGCCGCCAGGCAGAAAATTTACGTAGAGTTTATGAAAGAATTTAAGATCTGGCGCAAAGGCCCTGCATTGATCATTACAGTCTTTGAAACCCGTTAGTGGGATATATTATTTCTGTCTAACACTGTTTGCATAGGCACTGTCAGACCAGTGTTACTTGAGAAACCCACGTGGTTCAAAATAAGGACTGTCTATTTCTTCATAATATGAAACTCTTATTAAACGCCGGTAAAGTTCGGGTCACCCCAGTAATTCACTGTATAAAAGGAAAAGCACATATAAATCATTTACATATTATGTACTGAATATAACTTACATTTAAATAGCAAACCGACCGCTTGACTTATAATTTAAAACTTCCCGAGAAATAAGTTATATTTAAATCACTCATCAGGAATTAGGAATATCTGCGTATTCCGTCAATATTCACTGATGTCGCATCTAGCATTTATGAGTTAGTTTAGACAAATATGATCTCGTCTGATTACTTAGCAGTAAAATTAACTTCATTATAGCTACATTATTGTTTAATTCTAGAAATTATAATTTGTTCTGCCTTCCACTGAAACACGTCACTAGAAAAATAATACAGACTATATAAATTAAGCGCTCTGTTCAAAAGAAACTAGTTAGAATGAAATGAGCGATTTAACGCTTTAAACACTTTCCAAAATACTAGATATCTATTTATATATAATATTTACCTCAAACACAGAAGTACTCAGAACTTAACCCACTTCGACCAAACTAAAGGCCATCTCTATTTACAGAGATTATTTAGAAATCGAACGAAGGTTGTTCTAGTCTAACTGCAAAGTTACTGAGTAAAATGAAATAAAGTTTCAAACTTGGGTTAATATTTTAAAACCAGACAAAGGAGGAACTATTATTTCGTAGAACGAAATGCTCTCCCCTTTCCGGCTTTAACGATACGTTTAACACCTAACATGTCGTAACTGCCACCTACTGACCACGATGTACGCGTGTCAGTTTCAAATCCCAGACAGCCTGTCTGAAAACTGCGACTATAAGGTGTAAATATTCGCTCCTACTTAAGCGTTCGGCCGATGCAACTCGTGGTTGACCGGTGAAAATGCAGACGGATGTCGGCTCTCTCCTAGCATTCTCACGCGTTTACGTCGAGAATCTAACTCAGGAGTGTCGTGTCATCTGAAGGTGCAGACCCAAGTCGGCTCGATGTCTGAGATAGCCGCAACTTAATTGCCCTTCTCGTCTGACTGACATCTAAGTAATAGAATTACGTATCCCAGTATGAGAAAAAAACCCCGGTAAAGTTTGAGAATACTGAAGAAAAATATTTTTCGCAAACGAGTGATGCGAAAAATACAGGAAAAAAACAAGTAAGGAAAGATAATAAAATAAAGGATGCGGGTGAGGGAATAGGAAGAAGATCTAGGCAATGTAATGACCATAACCTACGTGACAGAAATCAACTTTAGATTTGTCTTTATACAAGTAACAAATTTAATAATCAATTATGTTTAACAGTTATAAAAAAAAAGAATAATTTTTTTTGCAAAACGTATTCATCACAGTGGGATGTTATGGTTTTCGAAAATGGACAATTCACTTGGCAGCTTTTAAGTTTTACTTAGCTGCCAATAGTTGTTTCTGCTCCCGCTGCTGTTTGGGTCTTTGCAGACAGATGACTGAATCACACGCGTCCCTGGTCAAGATGTAAGAGTTGCAGCACGTTCCAAGTAGAATCAGGGAGTAATTGCAAAGCTGGTCCCGCGTCTCTAAGAGCCGTCTGACGATGGTGTCTAGTGTCGACTTCAGGCCATTTATACCCTCACTTGTTCCAGAAACAGTACCCTCGACTGGTACCACCAACTAATATGGCGAAAGAAGAGAAACGAATACCCTCTGAGTATTGAGTTTCCCGACACATACATACGTGTCCCCATCTTCCTATTCCACCATACCGTCTATCTCAGAACTTTTACCGTCGCTTATAATTAATCTTCATCCCAGTGGGCGAAATACTATCTTTACATTTAAAGTGAACAGTTTTGTATTTAACTTTAGTTGAAAATGTAAACAATATAGTTTGAATATGTTTATATTTACATCGGTTGAAAAGGTAAATTTTCATTACAGTTAGAGTGAATATGTTTTACATTTACACTGGTTGAAAAGGTTAATAATATAACAAGTATGTACATCATTTCCTTTCACCATTCCCTCCCTGCTCCATATGGAACTTGGGACTACCTCTGCTTTTGGTTCTTTATAAGAAATTCGCAATAAAGCAGTCACCAGCCTTGGCAGTGGTGGTTCATGAAATCATCATTCTATATGCTGAGGTTGCCAGCCTCAAATGACTTGGTCATCCACTAGCAATTTTCACATATTAATATTCACTTGTCAATATATACGTATTAGTTCACATGTTTATAATGAAAAAATTTAGAATTCAAAATTTACAACTTAGGCTCACAGACTGCAGGCTCAGATAAATAGTTTAATGCAACTTGACGATGCCTTTTGCACGTGGTCTGGGGTGTTGTTATTTTAGCAATAAGTTCCCAATTTTGACTTTGTGTTACAGTTCTCTCAGATTCAGGTTTTCCGTGTTTGAATGGTAGCGATGTCCTGGGCTCTTAAGTCCTCAATATGCTCCAACAAAGTCCAGTCTGGTACAATTCTTAAATGTGGCAAGGTCTGGTTGTCTTCTTGGCGCTAGTGAATTTTCACAGTGCTTTAACCTGGCTAAAGTGTCAGGTTATATTGCCTGTCTTCCCCTGCATTTCTTTGTTACGATGTTAAGCAGGGAAGAGGTGTTGTGCCTTCATTCCGAATTCTGCCAATCGTTTCAAACATGCGTGTTTTGTGGAGTAATTCAAATTATTTCCCCATGGAAATTTCTGTGCGTTACTGCAATAAATATGGAATGAAAACACCCAATCCTCTCTCGGCAATGTTTTCCCAAATACAACATCTTACTTTCATTAAAAGTATGATCTTTGAAACCAAGTGTACCGGAAACGATTATGCAATTCTTGTCTGTCCAGAAATGCGTCGCGCAGGCGTGTAATCTAACTACCTGTCGCTTGCGCAAAGAAAAAAATTCTTCCTTTACCATCTGGTCGAGGAAGGCAAATCAGCCTTATCAGCGATTAAACAAATTCGCTGGCCGATTTTAGTGCGAACCCGTGGCCTGATGTCGAACACACCCGAAATTTTCCAGTAAGATTGTCAGTTAATATTATCTCGTCCGTCTCCTTTTCCAGCAGGGATAAGTGGGTAAACAAACAGACATGATGACTTATCACCGAGAGGAGTGTAAGATGATTTGAAAGTACTAAATATCTGCTTGTTAGCAGGGAAAGAAAATGTGCCGACCACAGAAAAGCACGTAATTTAGTCAACTCAAAAATGTAACTAAATTCTGCCGGAGAGGAAAAGAGATCGACCCAATATTTATATGACAGTGACACTGACAGCGTGAGTATTCCTAGCCTTTACTCGATTACTGAAATCATGGGCTGATGATACAGGAGAAACAATAGTCTCTGTTCCAAGCACGCAGCAGCCATTGTTTTTAAGGCTGCCAGTCCTCGGTTGCACTTCTGTATAATCAGTTCGACATGATACTTGAACAATAGCCGACGATCAAACGTTACTCCCAGATACTTCACCCTGTCTTGCCTTTCATTGTTCTGCCCATTGAAAGTGATGTCTGGAAGGTCTGCTTTCACTATGGAGTTGTTCAAAGAGCACCACATCACACAGGCTTTGTTGGGATTGACCGCCTGTAGTGTCTCTTGTATGCCTTGGACCATTTCCTGTCTGTCTGAGCCAGTTCTGTACATGATTATGTTATCTGCGAAAGTTAATGTTCGTCCCAATCCTGTTGGTTGAAAGGTTGCTACTTTTGCTTTGTAGATGTTAAACAGCACTGGTGATAGTGGCGAACCCTGGGGTATAGTCCCAGGTAAATGTGCATTGGTTCTGATGTCCAAGTTCCCAAGCGAAATGCAACTGATCTCTCTATTAAGGCAGGCTATCCACCTTGTTATCCAAAGATTTACACCACATGTCATTATACAGCGTATTAGGGTTGCAAAGTCCACACTGTTATAAGCATCCTCTAGGACCTAGAGTCTAGGTCAATTGCGACAGCCACCGTTTCTCTTTTACCCTGGAATCCCTCGTACACATCGTAAGCAAACGTTCCAGCGTTACCCCATGTTGTTTTCATAGGCCTATAGCTACCTAGGGTATCAGGAAGGAAGTGTGCATTTTCGAGGTGGCTCTTTACTTGTCTTGCAACTATCTTTTCAAGTAATTTACCACACACATTCTGTAGTGTGATAATTCGATAGCTGTTGAGCAGTGTGGGGTCTTTGCCAGGTTTTGGAAGTGGTCGAAGGTAACTGTGTAGCCAGTCCTCCGACACCTCAGCATTCTGTATGCTGGTATTGAAATCGTTCACCATATTTATAATGGCTGTGTCGTCGAGCTGTTTGATGTGATGGTATTGTACACCATCAGGACCCGGAGCAGTGTTTCTGCTGGTTTTCAATGAGTACACAAGGTCCTCTTCAGAAATGTATATCTGGCCACTTATGGCATTTTCCAGAACACTGTCCTTTATTTTCAGGCGGGCACTTTTGTCATCTTTATCCGTTTCCTCCACATATCGATTGAATAATGTTCTGGGAGCCGCGCTAGCGTAGTGGTTACCACATCGCGCTGGCGACCGGGTGATCCAGGATCAAACCCGGGCGAGGGCATTTGAAGATTTCGTTGACCGGGATTTGGACTGGATTAACTCGAGACCTGGCAAATACATTTGAAGGAGTGTCGTCGACCAGGGACAGGCGGCTCCTGAGCCGACCCAGCTCTAATGGGTACCTCCGAAATCGGCGAGTATCTGCCTGAATGGCGAGGGACACCTGTCTCTGTGCAAGAAAAAAGGGATATTCACGTAAAATCAGTCTCAGGTTAGACATTAATAATAACCAGAGATTTCGCCTCAAGTATTAGCGGGCGTACAAAAAAAAAAAAAAAAAAAATTTTTGTTCTTCTCTTTTCTTCATCCGTCTTCAGGCTTAGTCCTGTAGAGGTTTTGATATTAGGGATGGGTTGGCTTGCATTTTTCCTATGTATTCTTTGATGTAAGGACCAGAATTTCTGTAGGGTTTTTTTTCCGTGCCCACCTGTGTCACAAAGTTCTCCCACACTTTATCCTTGGACTCCCTTGCCAAGTTCTTGAATCTATTAATGGCTCTTTGCTTTTTCTCCTTCATCTCTTTGACCTCTCCCTCATTCATCATTCTTCTGTTTCGTGCTTTACGCCATTCCTTTGTTGCTCTTTCCTTTTTTATCCATGCTTCCTCCACTGTCTAATTCCACCAGGGAGGTTGGGTGAAAGGTGTTCTCGCTGTCTTTTGTTTGGTATTTTGACGTCGTGCGTGTAAAGGGTTGTTACAGTCGAGTGGGCCTGTAGGATACTTGAAGGTTTGTTTAGGTTTCCTGTGTCTAGTGGTCCTACCCTTTGCAATGAGAATGACGCAAAGTAGGTGATCACTTTCCTGTGGACCTAATACATCCCAACGTGCCACGGTGGTGGCAGCACTAGAGAAGAATGCCAGATCTATGACACCATTTGTATCCCCAGGTTTAGATGCCAGTATAGTTGGGCGTCCATCATTCAAGACAGTAAGGCTCATTCGGTTGTTGTATACACGACGGGTGCATCCTCTCATACGTCCATCTCTGCTAGCCTTACGTTTGATGCCAAATTCCAACAGTCTTAACCTTGATGATTCATCTAATGCTGTGCCAGTCTCTAACAGGCGATCATTAATTGCTCTCATTATTTCTCCCTTATCCATATCCAGTGTCACCATTGTGGGCGCTCTTGATGTAAATACTTGTATGTACAACAAAATCAAAACTGTCGGCGTCTGTGGCCTAATGGATATGAACGCAGTTTCATAATCCAGATATACCAGGTTCGAAACCTGCTGCAGGCGGTTTGGTAGCAGATCGCTTTGTGTGGATTTTTAACAATGGTATAGGCGCCGTACCGTTCAGAAAGCAATGACAAACTACTGAATGAAAAAAATTGCGTAGAAAAATCACAAATAGCCAATAAAAGCTGGGGTTGTTTGCCACGTCCTGTAAAGGATAAGCAACTAACTTTAATCAAAACTATTAGATAATGCGTTTATCAATTTAAACTGTCCAAAGTGTTTATTAGTCTGCACAAAATCTGTGTTAGCGATCTTTCAGATAATATACCGTAATAAATAAAATTCAAAATAGCATCATGACTTAAACATAAAATTGCTGCAGCTCAGTACAATAAAACTTAACATAATATATTATAATATAATACATTATAATATCATATATCTTATCATATCATATGATGTGATGTGATTTGATGTTCATGTAACACAACCTAACAAAACAAAGCACACTAAAAAACATACCATAATATAAATTATTTGCGACCGGACAGAAGACATAGCTAGCATGTACATATTCAAAGACCCCTGCAGTGGCGAACAAGACAGAAAAACAACACAATAAAGGTAAGAAATTGTAAAATCGAAACATGTGAGGGGTTAAGTGTGTTTGACACCATTACGCCTGAATGTCACACTCTTGAAAGTGTTTTTGAACAATAATGTCGCATCGATATTTCAAACTAGAGGACCTCTTTCAAATGTATTTTATATGTATTTATAATAACTTTTGCAGCTTGCCATCTATATACTTGGACAGCAGACTAGCAGATTTGCCATAAAACACATGCGTTTCAAAATCGATCATTGTTATCAACATTAAAGGAATTTCTCATTTTTTGTTTGTTTAATATAAGTAGTAAATATGCGGACAAGTTATAGATTATGCTGCTTCGCGTCACTTATAAACAACATTTATTTTTCAACAAGTTGATCACTGCCCCAGTCTGCCTTGTTTGTTCATCACCATCTTAGAAATGACGTCAGTAAAGTAAGTGAGCAGGCAGCAACATCAAACGGCGTTAGAAAAGAAAGATTATCATAAATTCTTGAGTATGTGGACAGTATCGATACGTCGGATAGATTGAGAAAATGAGAATTTAAAAAACGTTATTAAAAACGTTGCTGACAGTACGATTCTCGGGACTGGGTCGAGTGAAAGAAGGATACGCAAGAGAAATTAACATGGGTAGCCAACTATTTTTATAGGCGACCTTTGGAAGCCGCGACATAGGAAGAAATTTGTAAGAGACATCCATATATTTTAAGTAGGTTTATTTTAAACAAGAAACATGTTTATTTACTTTTCACGTTTATAGATGATTGTATGTCAACATTTAAAAAAATAAAAAAACTTAAAAATGAAGGTTACTGGTTTCTCTTAACTTCCAAGTAATGTATTTGTGACATCTCTATGGCAAAAAAAAAAAAAATATATATATATATATATATATATATATTTTTTTTTTTCCTTAACCAGCGGCACTTAGGCTTTCAGCCCTTCGGCCCAATGACATGTCATTGCGAGGCTGGGGAACCTGAGGACTTTCCTTCCAACCCGGTCAGGAGCTTCGCTCCTTCCCATCCACAGAGGGTTTATCACAGGAGCCGTTCAGGCAAATTTCCGGCCGTAAACATTTCTTCAAACGCCGACGCCCGGGTTTGAACCATGAACACCTGGTCGCCAGTACAACGCCGAAGCCATTACACCAGCGCGGCTCCCATATATATATATATATATATATATATATATATATATATATATATATATATATATATATATATATATATATATATATATATATATATATATATATATATATATATATATAATATATATATATATATATATATATATATATATAATGGTCCCCACAACCTATTCTGCTCCATTATCAGTTCTAAGTTTATGTCTTTTTGCTTGTGGTCTGGAAGAATTGTCCCCTCGTACAACGTCGCTACTTGGTTGAGAGTTCAGCGAGTTAGTGCCTGCAGTTGTCGGCCTTGGCGGGGGATTGCTTCCAACATGTTTTACATTTGTTTTCCGTCGATGTTGGCGTGCATTCCCCCCAATCTGATTTACATTGGTGTCCTCTCCGGAGCGTTGGCGTGTATTCCCTCCTATCTGTTTAAGATGAGTTTCCTTTTCTGAACGTTGACCGCTTTTCTTGGCGCCCTTAGGGTAACAGTTGTCACGGCCATCTCTTGGCCTGCACCCTGAAGGCAACCTAGATGTGTCGGTACGTTTAGAGAGGGCGCTCTTTGAGGGACAAACCGATATCAAATGCTCTGAGGACTTACACTGAAAACATCGCTTTGGAAGCGGGCCCTGAGGGCACTTGGCTGCCATGTGGTCTGAAAAGTCTCCACAATTGTAGCATCTTATTTTTCTAGGCTAACTCTGTGCCATGGGTCGCCTCCTGCTACCCTTACATTCCTGGCCGCCAATGCCGCATACAAAGACCGCTTCAATACCCTGAATGGTTTGCTATCAAATGCTACTCGCTCATTTCTCGCCAGACTACGGAATCCCTTTCTGAAAATCTTAATCTGATGTACAAATACATCAACACCTCCATCATCCGGTGTAATAGATCCCCATCCTTTGTCGACATTATACCACTTACAAAATCCGTGTCTCCTTCTTGGTGCATCTGTGATTTTACTTACCTCTAAACCACTGCATTCACTATCAACTGCCTGACTCTCACCTACAGGAATGTCTAGTTTTGGTTCCAGTTGATCCAAACCTTGGTTCTGCTCTAGGTTTTCACGCGATTGGCACTGTTTTCTTCTTCGCGTCTCCTTTTGTGCTGGCGCCCTACTTAGTGATAGCTGTGCTAGCTGGGACGTTAGGCGAGCTACTTCTGCTTCGAGTTCGTCCTTTTCAGTGTGAGCTTCTACACTGGCTACCTGCACTGGTGCATCATGCTCTTTGCCTTCCCAGAAAAGGGCATAGTTCCCAACTTCCCTCAATGAGACACCAGGATTCTTTAGCACATGTTCCTTCACAAATGCCCTGCTCAGATCATTACTAAGCTGGGCAATAAAATGATCCCTGAGCATGAATTGGTCTGCGCAAGCCAAGCCTTTCTTCACGCGCGTTGCATTCAACCTCAGAAATAATTCATGCAACATGTGAGAGAATTCCATTACTGATAATCTAGGCCCCTGACTCATGGCAAAGAAATCCCTGGTCATCTCATTGACTAGTCGTCGCTCGCTGTAAGCTTCTTCAACAATTTCCAGCAACTTCTCAGGGCTGGTATCGGCTCCGCCATGTATCCGTAATTCCCTAGAGACCCCTGATGTAACGTTATTCCACACAATGTCTAACTTATTTTCTACAGTTAAGGGCCCTACCTTCCATGCAGCTTTTTACCTCTTTCACAAACTTTTGCCAAGTGGGGCCTGGCTTTTCGCCAAATCCCCTTACCTCCGGGATCGTCACGTATATTATCTTCACACGTGCATTGCTCTGGCTCTTTGCTGGTGTGAGGATTTCTATACGGGAGCCACCTCCAGCTATCGAGGTGCTCCCAGGCTCTGACCGGCATGTTGCGTCTGCACATTGAGTTGACATCACTGCTCTAGCCCTAGCCTAGTACAATACAATGCAAAAACAGATGGAAAGAATACACTTATTATAATATTACAATAAATAATAGAAAGTGTCTCTTATTTTTTTGCTTGCTCTTGTCTTCTCTTCGCTGTTGTGGCCTGTAGCTTTTTCAGGTGCTGCCTGGTGATACCATTGAGTCCCTGGCTGAATGTCAATCGTGGTAGGTCGGCCACTGGTTTGGTATAATAACACTGGCGTAGCCATAGTGTTCCTGTATGTTGTGATGGAGTATCATTAGCAAGGATACTATTGCAGGAAAATTGATATAACTGCAAACGGCTAGTCCCTGGCTTGATAAGATATTCAATGGATGTACGGTGGTATGATTCTTCTCTGGGCCTGCGTTGGTGCGACTCTTCACCTGGCCTACGTTGGTGCGACTCTTCAATGGGCCTATGTTGCTTAGAATCTTCATGCGGTGGTGCGATTCTTTGCTGGGCCTATGGTGGTGCGAATCTTCACTGGGGAGATGTACTGGGCAGATGTGCTGCTCCGTCTGTGCTGGGTAGTGTAATACTCTTGCGAGGTTTAGCTGAGGTATCCTTGGTGCTCACTGGTTGTAGTGCTCTCTTGCAGCATTCAACATTCGTGTATGACTCTATACTACACTGTATGTCAATATCCTGCTCGTGACGCCATGTGACAGAGCAAAGACGATGTGTGAAGAAGAATGGTAGTACGGGTGGGGTTCGTGTGTAATGTTGTCGTAACTCTCTCTGGCCTACTTTCACACCCGTTGCGCAGTCACAGAAAAACTCTCTTGATGACAGCGGTCCCACTTTTATTAATGAAACCCTATCAGGTAGCATATGAATCATACAGAAAACATTGTTGCCCACAAGTTTACTTTGAAGGCAATTCCTAAGCAACACCGTATAACCTAGATATTTAGGTATTCTCTACGTAACATCATATAACCCAGCACAGACTGTTGGGCTCTCTGAAATAAAATAAACTAGCATCGTACTAATGGACAAACATCATATTCGTAATAATACACACATATGTGTGAAAATATGCAAGTACATACACTTATACTCGTATGTCCATGTGTATGTGTGTGTGTATGTTGTGTGTGGTGTTACACATGTGTGAAAATATGCAAGTAGATGCGCTTAAATGACCATGTGTGTGTGTGTGTGTGTGTGTTCATGCAGGTCTGTGTATATGTGTAATCATACCATAAACATATTTAAGTCAACAATAATGCCTTCATACTCATACTAAATACTAACTACATCTTCACACGAGAGAAAACTTAAATGAAGCACTTCTATATATGATGAAATGTTATACACAACTCACTGGTCTAAATGACCACATTTGATCAGTATCTTAGAGGCCTAGCTGCTATAAAGAACAAGCAGATATATATACAGGGTGTTTATAAAGTCGCTGTGCAGTGAAATATACGCCCGGGCGAGACTACGTCACCAAAAACACCCTGTTTTCAATGGCTAACACCATTTCTTTTCAGCAAAGACACCATGAATATAACAACGACTTGTTGTGTAATGCTGCACACGGGACGGGATTGTGGAACACAGAATATCATGATGTAAATTTACTTCATACGTGACGTAATTGCTAAAATATTTTTCAAATTCACTGCACAGCGACTTTATAAACACACACATATATATATATATATATATATATATATATATACGAGGGACGGTCAAAAAGTAATGCCTCGTAATTTTTAATGTTATTCAATAGGCAAGAAATCATATAAAATTCACATTGAAATGTAGCCCCAAGTCTGAACTTCAAAAATTTATTTCTTAATGTAGTCTCCGTTATTTTTTTACAATTTTTGTCCATCTTCTCACAAGGGCGTGTATCCCCGCACGGTAAAAATTTGTGTCGTGTTTCCTAAACCACTGGCGTACGGCTCGTTTAAGGGTCTCGGTGTCCTCAAAGTGATGTCCGCGAAGATCTTCTTTCAGTGGTCCAAACAGATGGAAGTCAGAAGGTGCAAGATCGGGACTGTAAGGGGGATGTGGTAATAATGTCCAGCCAAATTCTGCAATCGCATCAATGGTGCGTTTAGCGGCGTGTGGCGTGGCATTATCGTGCAGCATTAGTGCAGTTCTTTGATCTTTTAATGGGTAAAGTCGCCGAAGACGACCTCTAAGCTTCTTCAAAGTTTCAATGTAACGGTCTGCATTCACCGTGTTTCCCTGTTCCAAGAAGTCGAGAAGAATCACACCCTTCTCATCCCAAAACACGGAGGTCATAACTTTCCCTACAAAATTCAGGCGCCGCACGTTCCCAGAACGGCAAGGCCAAGTTGGTTCTGCGTCTGTCAATAAGACCCTCTTATGATGGCGTCTCCCAAAACCTCAGTCCACTTCTACCTTCACTTGGTTCCAGAGATAGTACTTTCTGCTGGTACTACCAATAACTGGTAATAGAAATATAAACGAAACTCTCTTCTGAGTATGGCGTTTTCCGACACAGTTATGTGCCCACCCCCTCCCCCACCCTCTTCTATTCCACCATCCCATGTCAGCATTTACCCTTGATGAGAATTAAATTTAATCCCTCGGGATAAAACTTCCTTTACATTTAAACTGAACTGCTTTAGCTTTACATTACATTTAAATGAAAAGGTTAAACGTACAGATATAATATGTTTTACATTTACATCTCCACTGTTTGAAAAGTGCTCAGAATATAAATTCATTTATGTTTCATTTATATTTAGACTTATGGAAAAGTTTGAGACGTCTATTAATTTAAAATGAATATTTTCACATAGACATTTACACTGGTTTAAAGCTTGAAAATTTACATTAATTTTAAAGTGAATATGTTTATAGGGACATTTACACTGCTTTGAAAATGTAAGTCTTATTCTTAGAATGTACATCATTTCTTTCATCTTTTCCTCTCTGCTGCATAGGGAACATGGAACTACTTAATGCTTTTTAGTTCTCTTTACGAAACTATTAATGAAGCAATCACCAGCCCTTGCAAATGACTGACATCCAATAGCGAGTTTCACACATTAAACTTCACATGGTAATATATACATATATATGTTAGTTCACATGTTAGTAATAAAATATGAAATGTAAATCACAACTTACGCGGTATTGCCTCCCCTGCTTTGCAGTAGTGGTCCAACAGTGGCCAAAACTCAAGAGTATCTATTATAGGCTTCAATGGAGTCTATCTTTACACAAGATTACTCTTGGCAGAAATGTTCATAGAAGAGTAGTAAAGCTTTTATCACATGGGAGTCTTCATAAGATATTCAGATAAACGAAAACAATGCTGACTGTCGCTAAGCACGTTAATTTTATAATCTGCCGACACTTTTATGAAGAATTTAGGCAATGGTTTATTCTAGCTCGTTAAGCCCCCGCCGCTGATTTAATCAGTGGAATTATTATTATATTATATATAGCTCTGTTTAGAGTGTGTGTTCAGTAACTTTGACTGAGACAAACATGTAGTACAGTTAACAGGATTGAATCGAACTTAAATTTGTAAAATTACAAATAACAACATTTAATAATAGCTTTCAGTTTTAACAGTTGGAAAATCATTTGAATATTTATGGAAAGGATGTCATCGCTTGGATGAGATTAAACTGAATAAAGGAGGTTACTTTTGGCAGCAGATATTTTCTCTTTGCTGCCAATGGTAGTTTCCTCTCCCGCTGGGTCAGTTCCTCTCACTCTGCTCTCGTTCGTCTCTGGTTAAAGTTTAGGCGCCGCACGTTCCCAGATCGTCAAGGAGTAACGGCCAAGTTGGTTCTGCGTCTGTCTATAAGACCCTCTTATGATGGCGTCTCGCAAAACGTCAGTCCACTTCTACCTTCACTTGGTTCCAGAGATAGTACTTTCTGCTGGTACCACCAATAACTGGTAATAGAAATAGAAACAAAACGCTCTTCTGAGTATGGCGTTTTCCGACACAGATATGTACTTCAATTTAACCATCCCAAGTCAGAATTTACCCTCGATGAGAATTACATTTAATCCCTCGGGATAAAACTTCCTTTACGTTTAAACTGAATAGCTTTAGCTTTACATTACATTTAAATGAAAAGGCTAAACGTACAGATATAATATGTTTTACATTTACATCTCCACTGTTTGAAATGTGTTCACAATATAAATTCATTTATGTTCCCTTTACATTTACACATGTGGAAAAGTTTGAAACTTCTATTAATTAAAATGAATATTTTCACATAGACATTTACGCCAGTTTAAAGCGTGAAACTCACATTATTTTTAAAGTGAATATGTTTATAGGGACATTTACACTGCTTTGAAAATGTAAGTCTTATGCTTAGAATGTACATCATTTCTTGTCATCTTTCACTCCCTGCTCCATAGGGAACATGGAACTACTTTACGCTTTTAGTTCTCTTTATGAAACTATCAATAAAGCAATCACCAGCCCGTGCAATGGTGGTTCATGAATAATCAGTCTATGCGCTGAGGTTGCCAGCCTCAAATGACTTTGACATCCAATAGCGAGTTTCTCACAATAAAATTCACATGGTACTATATACATTTATATGTTAGTTCACATGTTAGTAATAAAATATGAAATGTAAATCACAACTTACGCATTTCTGGCTACAGACTTGTTTGCTCAGATGAATAAAGGAGACGAATTGTTCTCTTACACGCGTCTTTAATTTTACAATATATGGCCCCCTCTGACTCCGTATTTCTTCAGTTTCCTAGTCCCGTGGTTCCTTATTAAAATGTAGAGATTTCCTGTGCTTTTGTAAGTCTTATCTGGTTCTCCAATAAAAGGTCCGGTTAACAAATAGGAATTATTAATCTAGTCTTCACTTTGGCGAGGTCTGAGGTTGTCTTGGCGAGCTTGCAATTCACAGTGAGATAAAACTGCGAAAATGATCAGGCTATATTCCCCTCAATGTTGTTATGAATCTAATCAGACAGATCCAATCGTTTCAAACAGGTCGGGTGTGGCACTTTAAAATATTTCCTACATGGAAAAATTTTGCAAACGGTCACGTCTCCCGTATTTCGTAATATGATGTCTGGCATACACTCTCACAAACACATTTGTAGACTCATATTGTCTAAAATGTAATAAATCCATGATTACTTTTAATCAAGTGACAGGAGGCTTGTCTGCTCACAGGTGTCACACAGACAGTAATCTCGTTATCTGTCGTATGAGTACGCAAACTCCGTGTCTTATCGGTGATTTAAGCCGATAGCGCTGGCCGATGTACGTGTTAATCCCCCGCGCCTATAACCACAATTCTGAGTAGCGTCAAGCAAATGTGATGTATCATATCAGGTGCTCCTTGCAAATGTGATATTCATCACCTACAAAGTGACTTGATAAAATCAAATATCTGCTACTTAGCAGAAAAATTACGAGCAAAGAAAGAAAGAGAGAAAGTAAAGTGCAATAATTGACAGTACATAATAAAAATCACAACCACAAATGTACCGATACTGCCGGAGAGACCCAAAGATCGTGAAGAGGTCGTCCATTTCGTCACACTGACCAATTTTTTTTTTTTAATATTCATGTAGCCGTCTGAGAGTGTACGAAAAAGAAGAAGAAGAAGATGAAGAAGAGGACAAGGGAGAAGAAGAAGAAACACTGAGAAAATCCACAATCCTTTATGCGGTTCAACAATGGCGTCGCAAAAGATGGGTAAAGTGAATGATGGACTCATACACATGTCAAGTGCGGCCTAATACCACACACTAAGAACATTGGCAGCATTAGGGATTAACATTGGGTAATAAGTGTTGTTAGGAGCTAAATATATCTAACGAGTGTGTGTTCAAACTACTGCCATTTCCCCGCAAAAAAAAAAAAAAAAAGGTAATGAAGCAAGCCAAATGACGAGTAGCTCGTAGGTTTCGAGCTGATGATAACTATCTGTGTTGTCATCATTTGGCAACTGTGAAATAACAAATCGTGTATTGCTGCGTTAACAAGTTACGTGAAGCGTCCAGCGGTCAATGCTCTCATAAGACTGTGCGTGGCCCCGGTTACCGGGTCTTCCCAGTTCACAATGGGGCTGAACTGAGTGTCTGTCTGGATGACGTCCTTCGGCACACTGTGTAGAGGCACGGCAGTGTCGCTATTGCTCGTCTCGGAGATGTAGCCCCTATTTCAGGGTAGAGAACCATCCTTCCAGTGGCACTGCTCGTGCGCCAATTGGTGGTTGGTTCTCTGGGGTTGCAACAAGGCTCACGGCCGCCTAGTGACTGGCCTCTCTGCCAGTCACCACTGTCTTCGGAGTTATACCCCCTTTGCAGGGTAGAGAGTTATCAAACCTTGGGACAGTACACACACGCCAAAGTGGGCCTGGTGTAACCTGTTCCGAGTCTAGGATGCTCCCTGGGGTTGAACGAAAGCCCAAAACACACACCCAATCGTCTGAAACCGTGTGGATGCACGGCGGGTTGCGGCCCCATCGTCTGGAGTCACGGTGGGTGGCTTCCCGGGCGTGTGGTAACACGGACCATGTGTAGAAGAACGCCGTACCAGGCTGCCCGCGCCAAGTGTAAAAGAGTCTAGTTACTCGCACCCTGTGGGGATCAAAAGCAAAGCAAAAAGCAAAGCAACCAGTTACGTGACCTGAAGTTCTAAATCATGTCAGTATGACCAATCAACATGAAGTGACAATTCTATAGCAATTTGTTTTACATGATGAGGTTGCGAGTCCCATGACTTACGTCCTGTTAGTCGCCTCATACGTGATGTCTGAGGGAGCACGCCATTTGGTGGGTGGGGGGGGGGGGGGGGGGGGGGTCTGAACTACACAGGGTACACTTTTACGATTTACATAGCTGTTTATTTACGAGAATGCTTATCAGCTTAACAACGAATTATTCCTCTCGCTGCAGGTTTGAGTATTTTAATGGAATAATTATATAATTTTCTGATTGCATAAACGACCTAGTCACAGAAAGGTTAATTACAAGAATGCCGATCAGCTTATAAGGAATTACTAAGTTCGTTGCAGAGTTCAATACTCTAATGCTTTCCCCATATTATTAATTGTCTAAGTGAAATGTCACGTAATGAGCAATGAAATCCACTCAACCCTCGATGTACGCAAAAGTTCGGTTCTTCAGAGACCTCGAGAACATGAAATTGGCGTGAATGGAGCTTAAAAAGCTAAAGGAAAAGATAGGTTAGGTTCCAGGCTCGGGTAGAGCGTTATTTGTGTACTTTTATACGTACTCATATTCATGTAAAAATACAAAGTTGTGCACATCAAAAGTGTTTAAAACAAATTTTTAAAATAAATAAGTTTATTCTAGTTATTACTGAACTTATGTGATACATTAAAAGTGTAAGAAAAATGGTAAATTAATATTAGAGGCAGATTCTGTGTCAGTATCCATCGCAAAAGGGCGTGATATTCCTGAATGTCATTGCTGATTGCCTGGGTCGTCTACAGAAGAGGCTGAAAGTTAAGTTCTGAAGGTTGAAAAGCTATACGGGACTGAATAATGAACTCCGCTAGTGTTGGTTGTCGTGTTATTTCATCTTCTCCGCCAGTAATATGGGGGCCTTATAATTCAGGACGCTTTTTCTCACGAGAAACCTACGCTCAAAGTTGCCTTCAGGGTTTGGCATAATTACAAGTATAAGCAGTGGTCTCTTCAGACATTCATCGCCTTCTGCAGTTTACGAATTGTTATCGTTCACCATAGACCTAGCACTGGCTTTCTAGCTCGGTGGTCTATGGTTCAATCCCTAGTTGAGGTGGGATTTTTTAGACCGCAAACTGCTCCGGGATCGACCCAGCCTAATGAATTGGGTACCAGAGCAACCCTGGGAAGGTTAAGGCGGCCGGCGTGATGTTGACCACATCATTTCTAGTGTGCCGATGGTCAAGATAATATGAGCCTAACACCATGTTCCCAATATGCCTCAATGGGCGTGTAACGGGATTCTTTAACTTTACCTTACCAAAGGCCTAGACTTCTGTACAAATGCTTTGATTGCCTCCTTTTTTGCACGGATGTTGCGCACTGTGGATTCGTTAATTCCAAATGTGTGTCCTATGACCGATGCAACTTCAGCTTCTTCGATTCTTTACAGGATCTTAGATTTATTCTCCAAGCTTAAAACCTCCCTCATCTCTTTCATGGATACAGACATAATAAATAATAATGCTTATACAAGTAAATCACTTTGAAAAACGCAAATAATGAAACGTATAAAAATTGGTAAAACAGATTGGTGGGGCACTCTCTTTGACCTTTTATGACTTAACCTGTAACAAGCGGGGCACTCGAATATCGTCGAAAATTCAACCTTGTTCCAACCATTATACCAGTAGTTGTTCTATCTGATCATATTTCATATATTGAAAGAATGATTTTGTACTTTGTTTTTAAATTATGACAAAAAAACTGCACCTGAACGTAACTACTAAGAAAGTTGGGAAATCAATATGTTAAATGAATTTTGAGGAAAATATGCAATAACTTTGTATTTTTGCTTCTGTGATTTACAAGTCAGCGCATTCATTCATTCCATTGCTTACAGTCTATTTTTTTTTAAAAGTATAATTTTGAAAAAGTAAACATCCAGTCTTGCGTATTATTGTCACGGATTGCCTCCCCTGCTTTGCAGTAGTGGTCCAACAGTGACCAAAACTCAATCTACCTGCGCGCAAGATTACTCTTGGCAGAGATGTAGATAGAAGGTTAATGACACTTCTACCTTAAGGGAGATTTCACAAGATATTTCCAGAAGTCACGAACAATGTTGCATTGGGCTGACAATTGTTAACGCATTGTATCTGGTCCGTTGCCTTTTGTGAAGGATTTAAGCAATGGTTTATCCCGTTCAAGCCACCAGTTGGTGTAATTCAACGAAATTCCTCTTATACGTAATAGCTCTGTTTAGAGGTAATATATATATATATATATATATATATATATATATATATATATATATATATATATATATATATATATATATATATATATATATATACGAGGGGCGTTCAGAAAGTAATGCACCACATCGTTTTTCTCAACTAATAATGAAGATAGAAGAATGAAATTTTGCACACTTCAAATATGGCACGTGCCAATTGTGTGCACTAAATTGCACCGCAACCGGCCAAATAATACGGCTGCCCTAAACCGTTGATATGGAGCGTGTTAGCAACATACGTTATAAACAGCGAATTGTGATAGAATTTATCGTTGCAGAGAAGGAAACTGTTGTGAATATTTACAAGCGTCTATGTGATGTGTATGGAAGTTTTGCAGTCAACAGGAGTACAGTCAGTCGCTGGGTTCAGAGAATCAAAGAATCAGGAAGTGGAGATACGGAGCTGCTTGATCGGCCGCGCTGTGGACGTCCTGCCACAGCCACCAACGCAGAAATGTTGAAATGCGGTCAGGGCATTATTCTTACTGATAGGCGAATCACTACTCAACAATTGGCCTTACAGCTGTCAGTCAGCATTGTTAGTGCAAACGCAGTTATAAAAACTCTCGGATTTTCTAAGGTTTGCGCAAGATGGGTTCCTCGAAGTTTCACAAATGACCACCGATTGCAAAGGAAAGTAATTTCTTCTGAATTGTTGGAGCGTTTCAATGCTGATGAAGAGAACGTTTTGGCTAAGATCGTTACAGGCGACGAAACCTGGGCACATCATTTTGAACCTGAGACAAAAAGACAGTCAATGGAGTGGCATCATCCGCAATCACCAAGAAGAAAGAAATTCAAGACAATTCCTTCAGCTAGAAAGGTCATGATCACTGTCTTTTGGGACATTGAAGGTGTGATTCTTGTGGACGTTATGCCTAGAGGAGAGACAATCAATTCGAAAGATTACATTAAGACATTGAAAAAACTCAATCAACGTTTTCGCAGAGTTCGGCCGCACAAGAATCCAGCAGACCTGCTTCTCCTTCACGATAATGCGCGACCTCACACAAGTCTGGCAACACGGGAAGCAATCACCAAATTGGGTTGGACTGTACTACCCCATCCACCCTATAGTCCCGATTTGGCACCCTCTGATTTTCATCTATTTGGTCCACTTAAAGATGCACCCCGTGGGACAAGGTTTGAAAATGATGAAGGAGTGATTCATGCAGCGAAGAAATGGCTACATGATCAAGACAAAATCTGGTACGGGCTAGGAATGCATGCACTTGTTTCGCGCTGGCATAAAGCCGTACAAGTTGATGGGGATTATGTTGAATAATACCGATGTTTACATGAAATATCCATGTATATTGTGTATAAATTTCATGCTTTTTGAATAATCAGCTCCTGAGAAAAACGATGTGGTGCATTACTTTCTGAACACCCCTCGTGTGTGTATGTATATATATATATATATATATATATATATATATATATATATATATATATATATATATATATATATATATATATATATATATATATATATATATACACTAGCTATAACCCGTCAAAATTGACAGGTTTTTAAGTCGAACCACCACCAAGTTATTATTGTGGATCATTTTGATCCATGATAATAAGTCTGCAATACTTTAAATTAAAATTTTGTCTTGAAAAAACAATCAAAAACTTACATTTTAAGGTTATTTTTAAGAAAACTGATGAGTTAAATCCGTTTCCCGAATGAAACTGGACAGAAGAGTATCTTGATTGTCTGTTGATTTAATCTGCATCTCCGCACCTTCCTGTCTCCAGTTCATGTACTGTTTATAAATTGTGTTGTTGGCTTCTTAGTGTGACAGGGGCGCTAGGGGTACCTCACACCCAAGACCCGTGCACTAAGAAAATTTATAAAGGATCGTTTGACAGGGGTTGCAATTACTGGTTGCTTGCAACCCTCTCAGCAGCAGACTTAACAATTCAAGCAACCAAAAGCCTTATGCAGATCAACATTTAATTCTACCGAACAGAACCGAACACCAAACAAACAATCCAACAAACAATCAAACGAACACCCAGTCAGTGTTCATAGACTGTCTGAAAAACAATAAATAAAACAATGTCTAAGTGAACATTAATAGCATGGATAATAACACTTACCATAAAGAAAACATGCGCCCATCCTGATATCATCAACTATCTCACACACTCATGCGTGTCGTCCAATGCGACTAGTATGGTGTTGTGCATGAGGCTGGCAATCGCACCGGGTAACATAGGTTGCTACCGAAACCACTACTGCAAGAGCATCTGAATGCTTCATGCTGAGACAAACCACACCGGTGGCCCCATGCTCCCTCAGGAGCGGAGAAGAGAAATATACATCTCCAAGTACGCCCACGTGCTCTCACAAACCATGTTCACATAACAATAATAATCAACTGGACATAAAATAATATTCTTCAATACATGTACAACAAATAATCTCAATAATGAGAATTAACTACTACCTCTCAACCGACCCACATCAATACTCGTTCCCGCACTCTGAACATGTCGTAAGTGACGACTGGTGCGCCTGGCCACAAACGTGTCATATGTGACCCCTGACGAGATTGGGAACATCACATGAAACACATTATTACAGGAACAACCACTGTAACAGCATAAAAATGCTTCTGTTGACTTGTGGTGGACACCAGCCGCATTGGTGTTTCCATGCTCCACCGGGAGCAAACAGAGAAACACCTGTCTCAACTTGCCTTACGCACCAGAAATCTAAATGACTATTCTCCCTTCTAAGTAACCACTAAAGATAAACAGTAGAATAATCAATAATCGTGAAATACACTTAATTACTTTTACATTAAAGGATAAAATAAAATTACTCTTACATTAAAGAATAATATTCTTGGCTTTAACCAAAAACTGGAACTAAATACACCGCGTGTTGCTCGGCATAACATATTACAGGTTTAACACGCGGAGCGTGTTTGCTCAGACTCGTTATCGCCGCCTTTTATCACCACGAGGTTACTATCTTGCGATTGTTAATCCTATCTAAATTTCGCGGTGAAATAGCCTCACACTATGTCTGCCTTTCTGAAGAATGAAATAATCGCTCTTAAACTTTCACATCTATCTATCTATCTATTTATTCCATTAAACATTAAAATAGCCACATCGATATAATTTCAGAATCCTAGAAAACTAATGCTAATTTAAATTAACTCACGTGCTCAAGGCATTTACAGCTTGGCTCTTGTGTGTCTTCTTCGTCTGTTCTCACTGGGCGGCTGTCTCAACAATCCCAGTTTCGCCACTTGCTACCCCTTTTATAGGCCCTGGCCTAACCACTCAATTTACTGCGCGCTTACGCGCATTAATCTGCGCCACACAGATAACACACGCGATTATTGCTCCAGAATGCATGAAAACACAGATATACACAACTAGAGCAAAAACACTACTAATATGTAGGCTTATTATGGCCTTGTAATAAATCTGCTTGAAGATAACGTGATCAAAAGGCACTAAACCACATAGACAACATGACTGCCCAGATGGGGCCAGCGCCGAGAACGACAGATCTCAAGATGGCGCTGTCACATATTCCCCGCCTGATTTTGTTGTCGTCCCGACAACTGCACTAAATCAGGCGCTTCAGTCGTATTCTCCAAATCTGGAGGATCACCTTTTCCTTCACTTCGTCTCAGGTCATTGCTGGTTACTCTAATGCTCGGACTCGCTCTGTCCATTCGTTGGATGATATATGGACCCCCTGTCATTGTGGGAGCACGAACTACAACGTACTCGTCTTCTGACCACATATCACGAATCTCGGATCTCTCAGCGTCGTGCATTCTCTTCTTCACCAATTCTCCGACCTGTAGTGGAGTAGAACACGACAGCTTGTCACATCTCTCTTTCCGGACTGCTGCAAAACTCTGCAACGGTGGCTCTGCTCTTACGTGCGCCCCTCGTAGCCTGGAAACGTGTCCTTCAACGAGTTTTAGATGAGTCTCCTCCTCTAAATGCCGACCACTTTTCCTGGCGCCCTTATGGTGACAGTTGCCACGGCCATCTCTTGGCTTGCACTGTGACGGCAATGTAGATGTGTTGGTACGCTTAGAGAGGGCGCTCTTTGATGGGCAAACCGATATCAAATGGTCCGGGGACCTACAATGGAAACATCGCTTAGGAAGCGGGCCCTGGGGACACTTGGCTGCCATGTGGTTCGAAAGGTCTCCACAGTTGAAGCATCTTATTTTCCTAGGCTTCCTTGGTGCCCTGGGTCGCCTCCTGCTACCCTTACATCCCTGGCCGCCTTTGACTTTCTTCCCTGCAATAAGCGCCTCACACTCCGGTCGACCACCAACCATCTTTATCTTTGAGCCATTCTGCTCCCCTTCTGTAACCTGACTCCCAGCCGCAGAGGGGTCTAGTTTAACGCCTGTGGACATCGATTCTGTACGTGGCCTAGTTCTCTGCATCTAAAACAACGAACTGTCCTGGTACGTCTCCCCTGCTCCTGAGACATCGCATCAATTTTAGCCTCTAATTGAGCCACCTGTGCTCTCAGCCGCTCTACTTCTGCGTTTAATGCATGCGTATCTGACACAGTCTCTGTTCTTGCCACTTCAACACTGGCAACACCAGCCCCCGAAGCTGCTTCGACACTGGCAACACCAGCCCCAGAAGTGGGCTCAGTCTCCAAAAACCGTAGGGCATAGTCCCTCACCGACGTGAACGATGCTGTAGGCTCCTTGATGATCATTTCCTTTGCAAGCTTTCTTAGTAGGTCATCTCTCAGACAAGCAGCAAACTGGTCACGAAGAAAGGATGGCGCCAAGGGAGTGACGTTGTTCTGCTTTTGTGCCCTTACAACACTTTCAAACACCTCGTGAATGCGATGGGAGAATTCCCAAAGAGACTCCCTTGCACCTTGCCGGGTAGAGTAGAACGCGGCCATTACTTCTGGGATGCTCCGACGCTCCCCATACACCCTAAGAATGGAATGTAGCATTGCTTCTGGGTCACCGTCATCAGCCTGAATCCTCAGCTCCCTGCGGACACTTGGGGTCACACTGTCAAGGATAACATCTGCCTGGTCCTCTTTACTCATCATCCCTACTCTCCAGGCAGCTCTCACCTCTCTGACATATTCCTCAGCCGTAGGACCCGTGCGCTCCCCAAAGCACCGCACTCTCTTGTGAGTAGGTACCACGATGTACTGTACTCGTTCTGGTTGACGATCCAGCCCTACTACAGGGTCATCCACCTCAGCCACATCTTCGTTATCAGTTCTACTAGCAGCACGTGTGTTGCGTGCCGCCATCTTGTTGCTAGTAGAGTTGACTAGAAATCTTGACAAACTGGATGATCCCGTCCCTTGCCTGGCACTGAACTGGGTGTTCTACTGTTTCGGCTGTTGCTGCTCTGATTGCTGAAGAGTTGCTTAACTGCGTGCTGTCTGTCAATCCTGCCGACGACGCCACTTGTGACAGGGGCGCTAGGGGTACCTCACACCCAAGACCCGTGCACTAAGAAAATTTATAAAGGATCGTTTGACAGGGGTTGCAATTATTGGTTGCTTGCAACCCTCTCAGCAGCAGACTTAACAATTCAAGCAACCAAAAGCCTTATGCAGATCAACATTTAATTCTACCGAACAGAACCGAACACCAAACAAACAATCCAACAAACAATCAAACGAACACCCAGTCAGTGTTCATAGACTGTCTGAAAAACAATAAATAAAACAATGTCTAAGTGAACATTAATAGCATGGATAATAACACTTACCATAAAGAAAACATGCGCCCACCTGATATCATCAACTATCTCACACACTCATGCGTGTCGTCCAATGCGACTAGTATGGTGTTGTGCATGAGGCTGGCAATCGCACCGGGTAACATAGGTTGCTACCGAAACCACTACTGCAAGAGCATCTGAATGCTTCATGCTGAGACAAACCACACCGGTGGCCCCATGCTCCCTCAGGAGCGGAGAAGAGAAATATACATCTCCAAGTACGCCCACGTGCTCTCACAAACCATGTTCACATAACAATAATAATCAACTGGACATAAAATAATATTCTTCAATACATGTACAACAAATAATCTCAATAATGAGAATTAACTACTACCTCTCAACCGACCCACATCAATACTCGTTCCCGCACTCTGAACATGTCGTAAGTGACGACTGGTGCGCCTGGCCACAAACGTGTCATATGTGACCCCTGACGAGATTGGGAACATCACATGAAACACATTATTACAGGAACAACCACTGTAACAGCATAAAAATGCTTCTGTTGACTTGTGGTGGACACCAGCCGCATTGGTGTTTCCATGCTCCACCGGGAGCAAACAGAGAAACACCTGTCTCAACTTGCCTTACGCACCAGAAATCTAAATGACTATTCTCCCTTCTAAGTAACCACTAAAGATAAACAGTAGAATAATCAATAATCGTGAAATACACTTAATTACTTTTACATTAAAGGATAAAATAAAATTACTCTTACATTAAAGAATAATATTCTTGGCTTTAACCAAAAACTGGAACTAAATACACCGCGTGTCGCTCGGCATAACATATTACAGGTTTAACACGCGGAGCGTGTTTGCTCAGACTCGTTATCGCCGCCTTTTATCACCACGAGGTTACTATCTTGCGATTGTTAATCCTATCTAAATTTCGCGGTGAAATAGCCTCACACTATGTCTGCCTTTCTGAAGAATGAAATAATCGCTCTTAAACTTTCACATCTATCTATCTATCTATTTATTCCATTAAACATTAAAATAGCCACATCGATATAATTTCAGAATCCTAGAAAACTAATGCTAATTTAAATTAACTCACGTGCTCAAGGCATTTACAGCTTGGCTCTTGTGTGTCTTCTTCGTCTGTTCTCACTGGGCGGCTGTCTCAACAATCCCAGTTTCGCCACTTGCTACCCCTTTTATAGGCTCTGGCCTAACCACTCAATTTACTGCGCGCTTACGCGCATTAATCTGCGCCACACAGATAACACACGCGATTATTGCTCCAGAATGCATGAAAACACAGATATACACAACTAGAGCAAAAACACTACTAATATGTAGGCTTATTATGGCCTTGTAATAAATCTGCTTGAAGATAACGTGATCAAAAGGCACTAAACCACATAGACAACATGACTGCCCAGATGGGGCCAGCGCCGAGAACGACAGATCTCAAGATGGCGCTGTCACATTAGCATAATCAAACTGTTCATGCACACCGTCATTTGCGCACTTTTCTATTTTTGGGAGAGTACACATAAGAGAAACAATAAATTAATATGAGACAAACGTAAAGGTATGTTATCAGGCACTCGTAGGAAATAAAGAAGTAGATTATCTAACTTTCAACCAGAGGTGCTCCCCTTAGCTGTGGTTGAAAGGTAAAGTACTCTCTCGAAAATAGAAAAGTGCGCAAATGACGGTGTGCATGATGTGACCGACCGACCGACGTACTTACGACTGGAATTATGGTATTGGATAATAAATATTCTGGCTCATACGTTTGCTTTCATACATATACAAAACTGAAGCGACTATGATTGTTTAGTTTTAAAACTACATGTAACAATTTTAATAATGAATTAGTCTTTAACAGTTAAAATACATATGGAAAGATTGGTGAAATTTAGATAAAAGTTTTCGTCACGGAGACGTAGCTGAGATTTTTTCAAAAGTCCGTTGCTTTCGCCTATTATACAAGAAACTTAACTCTAGCTGAGTCCTGCAGCTATGGTTCATCAATTCTGTGATGACGAAAGCCTTCTCCACACTCTCTTCCACTGTAGGCGGTTAGGGTGTGTGAAAGATGAAATTCAGCTGTCCCTGAATTGACGGATGATAACAAGAGTACCCTTGAATAGCATCGAGGACCCTGAATTTGTGTAGTTTAATCGCAAAGTGTTTCCCACGTGGATTTTTCCCCACGTTGGATAATTAATATGTAAACAGCTATCATGAGGACCCAGGAGTTTCGTTGTGTCTTAGGTTTAGTTAACCACGCCTACCGCCTTACCTTTAGAGCGATTAGAATCAGCTACCCCCCTACACCTTTCTGTCATCCTGCCTAGTAGGAGTGGCCAAAGTTCATCGGGAGAGCGGTCAGTATCAAAAGACTCTGGTGGTCCCAGAAGAACGAAGCAGTTTTTCCACACCTACGGTTTGCACGTTCAAATTTCTGCCGGACCGAGAGATACAGGGGGAAATCGAACGAAGGAGAGACGGGGAAAGTCTAGCGGCAAAACAGAAAAGTTCCCTGATTTCAAATAAGGTGTGAATCTTCGCATGTCGCTATCACTTTTCATTTCATTAACTATATATTGGCATCGCCGAAAATGCAGTTTATCATTCGTTGCCCAGAGATTTGAAGGAGTACTAGCTTATATTAGAATCTTACAATTTCTTATATATTGGAGTGAATTCATTCTGGTGCTATGGTAAAATATTAGTCTTGAGTGATTTAGGCGTTTAGTTTCTTCATTTATTTCACTAGATTTTTGTGTTAATTTAAACCTATTAAATAAACCTATCACAAAGTTTTCCAGATGTAAATTAAATAATATAACTATCCGTTATTTCCCGAGATAATAGAAGTGAAACATAATCTTAAACGCTAGGCGAGCGAAATTGTTTATTAACCATATTTCTATTTTACCGCGTGTAAATTTTGAGTAATTAACTGTTCATAGCTAGTGTCAATTAAAACGATACATTAGCTAGTCACTCGTGAAGTTCTTTAAATATAAATAATTTAATACCAGAGTGAATTGTACAGGTCTTACCTAAAAACGCGGGTGTTAGATTTTATTATAGTATATTACTTGTTTTATATATTCTCTTTTATACAGATGATCAGACCTTGCGATCCAACGGTTTTTGATATATAGAGAGTCATGTTCAGATGGCTTATGGCATCCCCATTTAAATGTTCCTAAAAAACACATAATAACATTGACTATACCAAAATCTGATTGTTGGAGACCCTTATAAGTCCTTCGCAAAACCAGAACGGTCAAGTGTTCAATGGTGTTAAAAATTTAACTGTAACGGGACAATGCCAGATATATTATATTAAATCATATAAAGTCCCCTGGCCTGATGAGGCAGAACTGACAGCACGAAATTTATTTAATTAAACCCATATGACAGTAAACTGTGTTCCTACCACCAACTTCTACAGAGAACATTTTGGCTATTTCTTTTCCAAGAACAGCCTGGTAGTACCATTCTACTGTTGAGATATTTCCCAGTCATTACGACAGACTTCTAGAAACAAACTTAGTCCCTATAACAATCTCTGCAATCTGACGAAGAATCCTTGATAGGAAAATTATAATCAACACACCATTTCAGCGAAATCTCCGAGCAAAATTAGCGCTCGATTTGGACCATAAAAATAAAGCCTATATAAAACTCACGACAGGGTGGATGCTTTTCTCTCACACTAGCGGCATTAGTACCACAAATCGTCTGATGGCTTGTAACCACGAACTTTAGAAAAATAGAAAAAAACAAATGCCTTCTGCTAAGTACATTTGTTTGGAGCACTCTAACAGGCTCACGTTCCTGTTGTCCGCCCACCAATGTTAAACTCTCAGAAGAATTTAATTCTCGAGCATACACAACGTAACTCCGAGAAGATGGTTAAAATTCACCAATATTACTCTGAGGATTAACGGGTAACATGTGTCTGTGAGAATATGATTTGTGCCTGAACTAACATTAACGAGTTACATACATCTTAAAAATGATATGCTACACTTGAGGCACACCCGATGTAATCATCACTCGTTACTGCTCCAGTTGGAGTCTTGGGGTCACCTCTGCTGTCGGGTTTCCGCACCACTAGTCAGAATAAATACAATCATGAGGAGAAAAAAAATGAACGTGAAAACATAAATATCAGTGAGATAAATAAATAAGAATTTTTAGCGAAAATCAGTTTCTTAAAGCGTCTTGATTAAGAAATAGCGCTGCATTTGCTGCAGGTTATTTGTTCTAAAACCAGGACAAAAAGAACTTAAGGACATAATAAAGGAAGATAAAACTAAACAAAGATCCATCAGTATTTGAAAGATAAAGGCAGAAACATTATGATAACTTCATTGTAGACATATTGGTGCAGGCAAAGGTAGTCCCCAAAACCAATACTACAGTGAGGAGTGTTCAAGACTTCGCTGCCCTAGGTCCAACTATATGTGGTGGGGGTAACCAGTTTTCTTCCTCGCTGCCTTTGTCTTCCCTAACTCAAGAGCTCAGTCAGGTACCCACTTCCAGCAAGGTAGATTGCAGCTTGGCGATACCAGTTTGGAACCCGTAACTGGGTAACTTTGCCACGACAGTAATCAATATCACAGACGCTAAAAGGGCCGAAACACTTATTTTATGTAGGGATTACCCCCTGTTGTAATGTTATGTAGGGATTACCCCCTGTTGTAATGTTATGTAGGGATTATCCCCTGTTGTAATGTTATGTAGGGATTACCCATGTTGTAATGTTATGTAAAGTGTTTCATGTCATCATAAACATCATTTTCATTATCAGTCCCTTTCTTCTCCCCGTGAACCACAAGTCTCGAACAAAAGCATGCAACACTCTACTGTCTTGTGCTATCCGTTCACGGATTTTACATGTCTTCCTTTTTGTGTAAATTATTTTTGACGTTATTGCGGCTTAAAGTCTCTATGATATGGGGTAACCCGGACCCATGCCGAACTCCCTAAGTAGCATTCGACGACATGCATGACTGGTTTTAGTGTTACTACTCTTTGCTTCCACTTCGGACCGCAGCAACACACAGGCAATATTCGTTTAGTAGAAAATATAAACTTAATCAAGAAGAAAATCAGAACTGATGAAGGTTGAAAGGCTGCACCATTTATTTCCGACTACATGTTGTTTTTCTCCAGTTACGAAGCAGTAATTTATAAAAATATAAATAAAATAAAACTTGCATCTGAATTAGGAGGAAAAAAATCATTTTATTGACCAATATTTAGATCAAGAAGAATGAGCGTAAAGTTTGCTTGAGGGGTAACGAAAATGATGAAGAAAGAAAGAACCTACACAAACATTATTTAGATGTCAGTAACAAAATTAGCGACAGCTTACTTGATGTAATAAATCTTACTCTAGGCCAGAATACATTTCGTGGCTATATTTAAGTTAAATGTTGGAGAATGAGAGGTAGAAAAAAAGGGATCGGAAGACAGGAGTAATGCACCATCGCGAGCGATTGTTTGTGAATTTTCGTGTAGGTAAACATGTATAAACAAAATATGTTTGCGCTCTGCAACGTCCTGGCTTTTAATGGGACACATACGCAAGTAATCCGACATAAGAAGCTTGTTTACACAAGGGACAGACAATTTTATCTCTTATGTTAATATTTGAGTAGCTCTGTTTTTTCATTAAATCTGTCTAGTGCGGACGGACCGTAGTAGAGTTTGACAAGTCGTTAAAAACGAAAAATAACATACAGATTTCTGCACACTTGTTTGAGGTACCTGTTAGCTGCAGTAAATACAAGGTGGGTCAAAAGTCAAGCCCCACGGGCGATTTATTATATAGATGGTTTGAAAAACGTAGCATGTTCAGCGATGAAGCAGTGTTTCACCTGAATGGTTCATTCAACAGACGTAATGCGCGATATTGGGCCACTGAAAATCCACATAGGGTAACAGAAGGACATGTGCAAAATAATCCACGAATTATAGTATGTGCTCGCTTTTTAGGAAGTATTATTTTGCAAGAAAACATCTCCAGGCAGTTGGATTGGACGTGGGCCGGTTGAATGGCCACCTAGGTCTACAGACCTAGCACCCATGGGTTACCTTTGATGGGGTTCACTTCAAATCAGTTGTCTATGGCAGCCAGTTCGAACTTGTTAATGGCATCCCATTTGAACTTGTTTATGGCAGCCAATTCGAACATTTAATTTAATTTATATAATAAATTGCCTATGGGGCTTGGCTTTTGACCTACACTGCATTTTAGTTCAATGTTTCTCAACTTATAGCCCGCCACTCGAAATATGGTTGTAGGAAACATTGCGATGGGTCATGTCTCTAACGTTTATCTTACTCGAACTTATTATTATTGTTCATCGCAATCGACATCATTGCACTTCGGGCAAACCCAAAGGTGCTCTGGCTTCCTCAGCAAATGTCGAAGGGTATGAATGCTAATTGTTCCTGGTTGTATACTTGACGGTTGCATCCTGGTACACATCCTTCCCTGCAAGTCGTACGTTTGATGCCAAACTCAAACAGCCTTAGCCTTTGTTGAATCATTTATTGCTTTTCTGAAATTTCTCTTTCCTGCCCTTCTTTTCATATCTCTCTCTCTCTCTCTCTCTCTCTCTCTCTCTCTCTCTCTCTCTCTCTCTCTCTCTCTCTCTCTCTCTCTCTCTCTCTCTCTCTCTCTCTCTCTCTCTCTCTCTCTCTCTCTCTCTCTCTCTCTCTCTCTCTCTCTCTCCTTCAGCGTTTATATTTTCTCTTGTTATCTGCTTCAAATATCGACGACAGAGCACGATCTCCGTAAATCCCACGATGATTCTTGGTTGTTAAATTATTCAAAGTTTTAAGTGACATGCCTTTGACTGACTTCATATAATTAATTTTTACTCGCAAATTTTGGGTACATGCGCCGGTTCACCAGCTGTGGAATTTGGGTCGTGGTCGTAAAAAGCTTGACAGTCACTGTTTTAGACAGTTGTCGTGAAGTCTGATTCACAACACGTCATTCATACCACAACGGTACGGCATACTTTATAAAAACTGTAGGATAGACGGACCAATGGAATTTCACCTTCATGCATAGTGTTTCCAAACGTACTAGCCTAACAATGGCGAGCTCAAATCTGTGTAACAGTGGTTCAGTTGGAGATAAGCTACAGACTTATGAGCGAAGAACAGCATGGCAGAGGTCAAGAATTCACAAATAGGAATGTTCAGTTAATAGTGTGTGCACAAATTAAATTTCCACGGGAAGTAATATAGTAATGGAGAAATCTCGAGTGGAATGCATCGAGACATCAGGCAAGTCGAAAATTGTGTTGTTTAAGCTACGCTTATAAGGAGACGAATGTAGGAAAGTAAAAGACTATTATCTAGAAAGAGAAAGAATAATCATGGGCGTAATTTAAGTCTAAGATGAATGAAGTCGGTCCAAGAATAAGGAAGATATTTACATTTTTAGTTTTCTATACATGCACTCATTAACAAAATTAGGCCTACATTTTGGAACGTAAACACACTTCAGCACACTGCTTTCTGTGTCGCTGGGTCATAACCTATATAAGGACTTCCCCGCTTGCGAAAAGAGACCATACAATTTTCAAACTACAGTTTGAGCGCCTGTCTGTCAGAGAGAGAGACTTCTTTGCGTTCTGCATCTGAGAGCAGACTGTATGACCATTGACAGCTGAACTGTATTTACTTGAGGGTAAGAAAGAATGTATATATATATATAATTAATTAATTAAATGATGCGTTAGGGAGTGTGTAGAAACGTATTATAAAACTAATGTGTAATTTCTGGAGGCAAAATTAAGCCGGTGTATATTCAAATAAATGAGAATGGCAGCGGGAAGTGTGTCCATAGTTTTAGAAAAGCATTTAAATAATTATTTCTTGATGGAATGGGACACACATCAGGAACAAAGGAAAGGATGAAAGTAATGGTATTACTGCATTGTTTAAGATATTACTTAGTATATTTTTACAAGACCTAATAATGGTATTGCGGCGAATCATGGACAGCTAGTTGAGACCAAGGATTTGGAGAAAATTGTATTCACAGTGAACTGGATTGTGTTATTACTGAGTTGTTATGCCCTGTGCGTCTACTTGCACACTGTCTAAAACTGTCTCTCATCACCTACCTCTGGAATAGAGGGATAGTGATAGACAATATAGTGGTTAATCAAATATGTTTCAGGTTATATCCTGTCATCCGAGTACACGTTAAAGAGTCAGCCACTACCGCAGGAACTAGTGGTGCGAGCGCCCTTGTTGTTCATAGGGACAGCCCCCCAGTATCCACTGCCTGGAGGAATCTCATATGACTTTTCCTTCCATGTCAGAAGTGGGACAGGCTTCAATTCACCAGATAAGTAGTCAAACAAGGCCACTGTTCAGAGTACACCAGTCAAACCACTATTTAAAGACAGTAATATCTAATGATGACATCTGTTTGGGCATGGTTATAGCCAGTGTAGACAATAATTCAATAACTGTGAAATAAGATGGTACTTAAGATATAGATATTCTACAATATAGTGAGTTCAACCAAGAGAGAAGAACTTTCTACACATTTAAAGACTTTAGATACTTTTGAACATTTTACAAGTGATTTTATTCATTTAATGCTGTAATCAAATTTTGAGTTCAGTGAACGATTTTCACAAAGAAAAGAAAACTTGTATAAAATAAATTGTAAATATTTACCAACAGTCTTACTTGAATTTTATAAGTTAAGTTACAGTTATTGTTGGTAGATAGTTTAGTTTAATACCCCTAGCAGAGCTTATAATGTAAACAGAGGAGGATCTTGAGAGGAGCATTTATGGACTTAGAATAAAACACTATCATCATACCTAGGAACTTATACAGCTTGATCTTACCTTTGAGGTCTACTTATTAGACCAGTCTCTTATCTGGCACTATCCTGGTATCACCTGATACAACTTTGTGTCCAGGATATCTTATATTTTAAACAATATTAACACCCTCTCGTGACAACAATCATGTTCGAGGCTTCTTGTCCATGCTGCAAGTTTCTATTTCTAAAATGTTTTATGATTATTTTATTCTCCTGAGCGCGCACGGGGCTGGCAAACTCATCATTTAATACAAATTGCTACAGAAACCATAGCAGCAAGAGCACATAAATGTGTTGATGAAGGGGACTAGCCGCAGAGATGGTTCCATGCTCTATAAGGAGCTAATGGGACAAAGAAGAAGAATTTTCTTGAACACGGTCGTAGCGCTCAAAAGTTTCATGTAGTCAGTTACTTCCGTGTGTCTGCAGTTATATAGGCTTGAGAACACGGTAGTTTCGTATTGCTCAAACGTTTCATGTAGTCAGGTACTTCCCTGTGCCTGCAGTTATATAGGCTTGAACACGGTAGTTTCGTATTGCTCAAACGTTTCATGTAGTCAGGTACTTCCCTGTGTCTGCAGTTATATAGGCTTGAACACGGTAGTTTCGTATTGCTCAAACGTTTCATGTAGTCAGGTACTTCCCTGTGTCTGCAGTTATATAGGCTTGAACACGGTAGTTTCGTATTGCTCAAACGTTTCATGTAGTCAGGTACTTCCCTGTGCCTGCAGTTATATAGGCTTGAACACGGTAGTTTCGTATTGCTCAAACGTTTCATGTAGTCAGGTACTTCCCTGTGCCTGCAGTTACATAGGCTTGAACACGGTAGTTTCGTATTGCACAAACGTTTCATGTAGTCAGGTACTTCCCTGTGTCTGCAGTTATATAGGCTTGAACACGGTAGTTTCGTATTGCTCAAACGTTTCATGTAGTCAGGTACTTCCCTGTGTCTGCAGTTATATAGGCTTGAACACGGTAGTTTCGTATTGCACAAACGTTTCATGTAGTCAGGTACTTCCCTGTGTCTGCAGTTATATAGGCTTGAACACGGTAGTTTCGTATTGCTTAAACGTTTCATGAAGTCAGTTACTTCCCTGTGTCTGCAGTTATATAGGCTTGAACACGGTAGTTTCGTATTGCTTAAATGTTTCATGAAGACAGTTACTTCCCTGTGTCTGCAGTTATATAGGCTTGAACACGGTAGTTTAATAGCGCTCAAACGTTTCATGAAGTCAGTTACTTCCCTGTGTCTGCAGTTATATAGGCTTGAACACGGTAGTTTAATAGCGCTCAAACGTTTCATGAAGTCAGTTACTTCCCTGTGTTTGCAGTTATATAGGCTTGAGAACACGGTAGTTTAGTAGCGCCCAAACGTTTCATGAAGTCAGTTACTTCCCTGTGTCTGCAGTTACATAGGCTTGAACACGGTAGTTTCGTATTGCACAAACGTTTCATGTAGTCAGGTACTTCCCTGTGTCTGCAGTTATATAGGCTTGAACATGGTAGTTTCGTATTGCTCAAACGTTTCATGTAGTCAGTTACTTCCCTGTGTCTGCAGTTATATAGGCTTGAACACGGTAGTTTCGTATTGCTTAAACGTTTCATGTAGTCAGGTACTTCCCTGTGTCTGCAGTTATATAGGCTTGAACACGGTAGTTTCGTATTGCACAAACGTTTCATGTAGTCAGGTACTTCCCTGTGTCTGCAGTTATATAGGCTTGAACACGGTAGTTTCGTATTGCTCAAACGTTTCATGTAGTCAGTTACTTCCCTGTGTCTGCAGTTATATAGGCTTGAACACGGTAGTTTCGTATTGCTTAAACGTTTCATGTAGTCAGGTACTTCCCTGTGTCTGCAGTTATATAGGCTTGAACACGGTAGTTTCGTATTGCACAAACGTTTCATGTAGTCAGGTACTTCCCTGTGTCTGCAGTTATATAGGCTTGAACACGGTAGTTTAGTATCGCTCAAACGTTTCATGAGGTCAGTTACTTCCGTGTGTCTGCATTTAAATAAGCCGAACAGATGAAGGAGTAGCGTGGATTACTAGAGCGTTCAAGATAAACTGTTTTATTGCGCTAAAAAGAATTCCATGTCCATCTTCAAGTGAATTCTTTTTATTTAGCTAAGAGTTCCGTAAACATTTGCACGAGATGCTCCGAAGCGAATATAAATACTGACGCAAGCGTGGAAGAGTACATCGGTAAATACTGCATAAAAGCATGGTGTCAGTAAGTACCAGTTCAAAACCAGGTAGTGTTCCACTCCTGTCTACCCAGCTGTAAATAGTTACCTAACTCTGCTCTTTAGTTAGGGGATACAAAGGCAGCGAGTAAGGGAATCGGTCACACCACGTCATAAAGCTGAGACCTACTTTAGCGAAAGCCTGTAACGCATCACCCTTTTAAAGTAGTATCTGCTATGGGACTACCTTGACCTTTGTTTAGCAGACGAAACTCTACAAACAAGTAACAACGTTTACATCTTAAATTAGCTTGAGATACTGAGACGTATAATGGGAATAGAGCCTACAGTAATCTGACAGTCTTTGTAATCCCGTTAGCATTCTATGATTTGCTAGCAAAACCATGCATTTTTTTATGCATGTCTTACTCATACAAGCTTATTTTTCATCCATTTTTCATTTTCTTTGAACATAAGCAAACGAAGTGTTTACAAACTTTCGTGACCTGCCCGTCATAACAGGTAGCGAATCAGGTTTGTTTACCTCGTCTCCTGACAGACCGCACGTAAATAACACAGAATCTTTAGAAGTTCGTACTCAGAAAAAGTCAGAAACCCCTGGGCTCTTTGATCTCAGAAGCGGGCATTCGTACAGAGAAAATGTCAGAGAACCCCGTTACACGTATAAGTCTTTTGATGACGATCGAAAGCGCTTGACAAAAGACGGGCGAAGCCTTTATCTGGGAACTCTGTTCTGATTCTCCGTTACTCACACAATAGAGCGAAAAGTAACATCATCTATAGATCAGAGAAACATAATGATATATAAACTGTGTTTTCTTAAACCTGCTATCAGTTGTCACTCATAATTTTTGGATAGTCTAAGCACGCAGTTCTAGAACCATTTCGCTAAATGTGTTAATAACATTCGTGGGGATTTTCATTCTGATTTTCTGGTAATAGAAATTAGTGTTCCGTGTTTAACAGAGTTAGCTTTTACCAATTAAAAGTGTTAGCTTTTACCATTATAATTCACTTTTGATTTCTAGCGTTAAAACTAGTGATCAGGAAAAACAAACCGGCCCGAATCGGATCGGATGTTTACAAACAGCCTCGCAGCGGGATAGAAAGGTCAGTGATTCTCAACCTGAAGGTGAGAGGCCTTCTACGCGAAGAACTGTTATATTGAACGGGACTTCCGCTTATTGTTTGTTTGATACAGGTTTGAGCTTTGATAGTATTGTCGCGAGGAATTTGGTCAAAACTGGTGGAGATACACTCGGATTTCGCCCGCGGTGTTATTAAGGCAGCTATAATGGAAGGTCCGATCTACCCAGTCATACTTGGTTGTAGATACGTGTTTATAGGGAGACCGAAAGAGCCGATTGTGGCAGCAGTAACTACAAGAGGGCAAACCCAAAAGGACCGGGAGCCTGCACCTAACATGTTACCTAAGGAACTAAAAGAGGCGCAACAAAAGGACACTACCTTGGAGCCCTGCTTTAAGAAACTGCCCATGGTCAAGGAACCCAGACAGAACGGAGACATTTTTTTCTAAGGATGGAATGCTGTATCGAAGAACGGGCGACCCTGAACAGGGACATAATCAGCTCATAGTCCCAACACAGAACAGAGAACAATTCTTAGAAATGGGACACTCTCTTCCCTTTAGCGGACATATGGGACAAAACGACACTATACAGCCAATATCTACTCACTATTGGTGGCCAGGAATGAACACTGACATCATCAGATATGTTAAATTCTGCGCCAAGTGTCAACGTGTGGCACCCAAGCATTGGACACCCCCAGTTCCTATGGGAGAAATGCCAATGGTCGGGACTTCATTTGAATGGGTTGCAGTCAACATTATAGGACCCCTTGAAAGGACTAAAAGAAGGTTTATCCTGACCTTAGTCGACACATGCACTATGTGTTCCGAAGCTATACCGCTAACATGCTCGGATTGCAAGCATGTTGCAGAAGCCCTGGTGCAGATTTTTACACGGTTGGGATTCCCTCAACATGTTTTGACGGATAACGGATCCCAGTTCCGTAGCCTGTTAATGGAGGAGATCTTTAAGATCTTGGACCAGCACATCTATATCAGCCCTACCATCCGGCCGGAAGTGGGTTAGTAGACCGTGTCAACGGAAGCCTCACCATGATCTTACGTAAGCTGGGACAGGAGAAACCTGAAGATTGGGACCTTTTAATTCCTGCAGCCTTATTTGCCTACAGGGAAGTCCCCCAGTACTCTACAGGGCTACATCCATCTACACTTTTTTCGGCAGACCTATTAAGGGCCCGCTGGAAGCCTTACTACGGTCACTGACAGACCACAAGGCTGATGAGACAGTCGTCTCAGCATTCAAGTACGTGTCCGAACTAAAGGAACGGTTACAACTAGGATGGGACCTAGCAACAACCTACCTTAAGCGCGCACGCATGAAGCACGCTAAAAGATACAACAAAGCAGCGAAAGAGAGAGAATTGCTACCAGGAGAGAAAGTTTTGTAGTTACTTCCTACCAGAAACAACAAACTACGCATCGGATGGCAAGGGCCGTTTACCGTTCTTAAAAAGTTCTCGAGAACAAACTACAAGATCTCTATAAAAGGTAAGGAAAAAGTCTACCATAAATCTGTTAAAGAAATATTTGGAAAGACCGGTGCCTTCCCCCCAACATCTCTTGGCGGTCGCTATAGCAGCCGAAGATGACGATAGTTGCATGGAATACCCAAAACAACAAACGGAGTCATTCAATGATGTTAAATTCGGCGACACCCTCTCAGAAGCTCAACAGACAGAAACTGAGGCGTTACTGAAAAAGTATTCAGCAGTCTTAACGGACATACCTGGTCGAACACATCTCGTGGAGTTTGAGATGAAGCTGACAAACAAGACGCCTGTAAGAACCAGAGTTTATCCGATCCCGTATGCGAAAGCAGACACGTTACGTGGAGAAATAGACGAATTGCTACAAGCTGGGATTATTAGCGAGTCTACATCTCCCTTTAGCTCAAGCGTTGTACTGTTGCAGAAACCGAATAAAGAAGTTCGGCTGTGTATTGACTATCGTCTACTCAATACCGTAACAGCGTTTCAGCCTGAACCACTCCAAAGCGCCGCAGAACTGTTTACTAAACTTAGCAAGGCAAATATTTTCTCCAAGATTGATCTAAGTAAAGGTTATTACCAAATACCAGTCAAGGAGAAAATTAAACCTTTGTTAGCTTTTAGCATCAGCGAAGGACATTATACTTTTAACGTTATGCCTTTCAGATTACATAATGCACCAGGAGTCTTCACTAGAATGATGAGAAAGCTTTTGGAACCCTTGCAAAGTCTAAACATTCACAATTTTATGGACGACATATTGATTGCAATGGATAACTACGAAGACCATATTGTTACGGTCATTATGCTCCTCATGAGACTAAAGGAAGCCGGGTTAACCGCCAGACCTAGCAAATGTTTAATCGGTTTTGAAAAGCTTGACTTCCTAGGGCATACCATTTCTCACGGTTGTATGTGGCGAGCGGCGAAAAACATTGAGAAAATACGAGCAGCAGCAAGACCTTTCACCAAGAAGGACTGCCGCTCATTTCTTTCACTCTGCGCAAACTAGCAGAAATTCATTAAAAACTTCAACGGACTTACTGCGCCATTGACAGACACCACGCGGAAAGGAAAACCGGATACAATTGTCTGGACACCAGAGTGCGAAAACGTATCCGTCACTCTTAAGGACCAGCTGACCTCATATCCTATTCTAAGGTTACCTGATCTCAAGAAACCTTTCGTGTTACGGGTGGATGCAAGTGGGAAGGGAATTGGATCGACACTGCTTCAGACAGGCGACCAACTTCCTAACCTGTTGTTTCCAGTTGCTTATGGCAGCCGCAAACTGAATACATCAGAAAGGAACTATTCCACCGTTAAAAGAGAATGTCTCCCACTTGTGAACGGAATCAGGAGACACCATGAATATGTATCTATGGAGTTCCATTTGTGGTACAAACGGACCATGCTCCATTAGCGTTCTTAGCAACCAATAAGGATTTTAATGCAACAATTATGCGTTGGGCACTTCTCCTAGGCGTTTATTCGTTCAAAGTACAATACATACCAGGGAAAGAGAATGTAGGAGCAGACTTTATGAGTCGTCATTGGACTAATGAAGAGAATAATGCAACTGAGGATAGCAATCACCCTGTAGCTATAGATGACAGTAGTTCTGTTTCCATTAATTAGATATGAATGATTTTCACATCTTCAAGCCCGGACGTACTGTGACGTATAATGGAAAAAGAGCCTACAGTAATCTGACAGTCTTTGTAATCCCGTTAGCGTTCAATGATTTGCTAGCAAAACCATGCATTTTTCTGCCTGTCTTACTTACACAAGCTTATTTTTCATCCACGCCTCTTTTCTTTGAACATAAGAAATGAAGTGTTTACAAACTTTCGTGACCTGGCCGTCATAACAGGTAGCGAATCAGGTTTGTTTACCTCGTCTCCTCACGCGAGCTTATCTGTCAATCATACGATACATGACGGACCGCACGTGAATAACACATAATCTTTAGAAGTTCGTACTCAGAAAAAGTCAGAAACCCTTGGGCTCTTTGATCTTAGAAGCGGGCATTCGTACAGAGAAAATGTCAGAGAACCCCGTTACGCGTATAAGTCTTTTGATGACGATCGAAAGCGCTCGACGAAAGACGCGCGTAAGCCTTTATCTGGGAACTCTGTTCTGATTCTCCGTTACTCACACAATAGAGCGAAAAGTAACATCATCTATAGATCAGAGAAACATAATGATATATAAACTGTGTTTTCTTAAACCTGCTATCAGTTGTCACTCATAATTTTTGGATAGTCTAAGCACTCAGTTCTAAAACCATTTCGCTAAATGTTTTAATAGCATTCGTTGGGATTTTCATTCTGATTTTCTGGTAATAGAAACTAGTGTTACGTGTTTAAAAGAGTTAGCTTTTGCCAATTAAAAGTGTTAGCTTTTACCATTATAATTCACTTTGATTTTCTAGCTTAAAACTAGTGAAATAAAATAACGCGTAGCTATTTCATACCAGATGTTCAGTTATCATGTTAATTTTCACTACACCCTTTCTCACACAAGAAGAGACGGTTCTAGCTGACTGGTTTATATGCTAAGCGTGACTGATAGTGACAGAAAATAACTCACGTTTTATTTCATTGTGCGTATTTATTATAAGTGCCTATTATTTAATTTTAATACGACTAAACTATCAGACGCCGACCAAATTAATAGCTACTTAACGACCGGCGATAGTTTGTGATAATTGACATTGTACACTGATCGTTAAGCGCGAGCAAGAGGGGGGAGAGTCGCATAACTCAACCAACCTGCACTCGCTAAGCGACGGGCGATAGGGTAGGCTAAAGACACCGTGTGCCTTTTAAATTTAATCAGGACTGACGGAGTGGACAAGAGATCGTCTTGTCCCCGTCTATGTGCATATATGTAGCTATATAGAATAGTAGCATTTTTCCATAAATGTTTCTTATATTTTCCTAGCAGACCTGATCAAGGGCGTCCAGTGGTCTTTTTTTTTTTTTGCTAATTGGTTAATGTTGTCTTTTCTTGGCTGGTGCGTCACAAATTTCATTGGTGAGCAAGTATTTGCCAACGATACATGAGAAACATTTTAACTCGTAAATTTAACTGGACTTAAACAGGGTTAAACAAACCCAGCACTATTTTTCAATTTTATCAGCCCACTGGGGTGTGGAAAAAATAACCTTTATTCCCGACTTCTGACAGTCGTATTCAAGCGTAGCATCCAGAATTTACGCTGTTTCAGAATCGGCACTCTACCATAGAGCCAGCCTATAAGATTATCATCATTTATCAATTGTAACATTTTTAGCAACCAGATGTTTCCCAATACTGGAAGTATTTTCCTCTTTTAACTGTGAACCCCAAGATCTCGTTTCTACATCAACTATTGGCGGTGACATTTTTTTCATCCAGAAAAAACCCACACCAGATTCGGCGTTCATTTTACTAGTCTTTATTTGTTAGAGGATGGACTGGGGCCAATTTGGGAAATAAACCTGACATTTTATATAGTCAGGAAACATTGTAGTTCCAAGGGATATCACCAAGAGTAGGTTAGAGTGATTGAGTGGCCACTGTATGAAAGAGAGAGTGAATATTTTTCTTTGTTACAGGGACTTTACCAAAATTGGATATGCTTAAACTTGTTAACTTTACTGGGTAGCCTATAGTAGGAACTTGTTTACTTTACTGTCTACTCTGTAACATAGTGCAAACCATTGACCATTGGGTTATTAGCTGTTTGGGTTCTGTTCTCCATAAGGAGAGGGCACATTTATTCTGCTAATTCATATGTATTTAACTCTGTTTTTTATTTGATCTTTCTTTAGATATTTGGTGTTGTCAAGTTTAAATGATAATAAACAACAAAAGAAACTTAACTGTGTGTGTTGGTCAGACCCATACCCAATTAACCGTAGTTTTTCACGTATGTGTGTCTTGTTGTCGCATAGCTGTGTGTGTGTGTGTAGTTAAACATATATTTATATGTACGAGGAGGGCAAGGTTGTCTTGTACTAAATTATAGTCGTATAGATAGGCTGGAATAGAGAAACTTACTCATTCCAGAGACATATCTTCTTCTTGAGCTATCACCCGTGAAATTTATTTCTCACACCTTTTTTCTCACGTATCTATCACCATCCACTCTACTCAGACGGGACAAAAATAACTCACAACCTATCTGTACGACAGGACACTTTTTTTTTCGTACGTCTGCTATTACTCGAGGCGAAATCTCAGGTTAGTATGTATGTCTAACCTGACACTGATTTTACGTGAGTATCCCTTTTTCTTGCACAGAGACAGGTGTCCCTCGCCATTCAGGCAGATACTCACCGATTTCGGAGGTACCCATTAGATCTGGGTCGGCTCAGGAGCCGCCAGTCCCTGGTCGACGACACTTCTTCAAATGTACTCGCCATGGTTCAAGTTACTCCAGTCCAAATCCCGGTCGACGAAAAATCTTCAAATGTCCTCGGCCGGGTTTGATCGTGTGTCGCCCGGTCGCCAGCGCAGAGTGGTATCCACTACTCTAGCGCGGCTTCCATACGACACTTAAAAGAAGTAGATGTCAAAGAGGGGGGCGAATTAAAAGCTCGAATGAATCTTTAACGAAACAAGCAACCGGACACACCTTACACAAAAATGAAAACAGCCACAGAAAGCGCACATGAATCTTTGGCGGTATGTGTATGCAATATGGCCAAACTGCATTGGTAGCCCCATAAAAAGATAAAGGTAGTCCTGTATCAGATATTGCCTTAGGAGAGTGAAGTGGTAGAGATTTCACATATACTAGGCATTCAGTTTATGAAGTTGTGATCAGTTCCCTTCATCGGCGCCTTTGCCTTTCCTTACTTAAGATCACAGTTAGGTACTCATATTTACAGCTGGGAAGTGTTAAGTGTGACACCGCTCGGTTTCGAAGCCTGTCTTGTTGCCTGAAGAAGCAAGCAAACTAATCACTCTGCCCTTGCGGAGGTTTCTATGGTTCTTAATAAAGAGAAAGAAGAAAAAAAAGAGAGAGAGAGAGAGAGAGAGAAATAAAGGGGGAAAGGGGAGGGAATAAGACAGACCAGTAAAGGTAGTTTAAAAAATTATCTCTCTTTTAAACCTCTGAAGGTAATGGAAGTTTGTAAAAGCTCGAAACTCTCATCAGCTGTGGAAGGAGAGAAAGAAACGAATGAAATCTGTATTTTTTCAGGGTAAAGAAATAGGCGACATTGCCTTTTCCCATCTGTGCCCTGCATTAATTCAAATTAATGAATAGAAGGAGAAAGAAACAGATGTGATAAGGGTGCGCCAAAATGCCAGGTACGTTAGCTCCGTTATAACATACTACAGTTCAAGGAATGTCTGCATTCAACAATATAATTAGCTGATAGTCATGTAGGATTCAATACTCAATAGTTCTATTGTAAACAGATAGCTTCTGTATATTCGATAACATAAAGTTCTGGTTCATGAAGCTGTATAAATAATATATATATATATATATATATATATATATATATATATATATATATATATATATATATATATATATATATATATATATATATATATATATATATATATATCACAGATCTGGGTGCCTAAGGTTCATACATATAACTTCTGCAACAGTGTCAGCTGCAGATCATCAATGTTCATAGACAATAGTAAATGCTCCCTTCCTGATGCTAGCAGATCAGATGTGTACAATAAGTCCGTTTACTGTCTGCACGTGAATAGCATACATGGAATACAGGTCAAACCGACCCTTATAACCTTCCTAAGTCTAACCATGGCAGTGGAGGACCCTGTCTGCTGATGCTTCCACCATGGCACCCCTACGACCCATGACCGGTTACGGGCTGAGATGAATGATGAAGTCTAACCATCTGACTTGGACGTGATCTCTGATATAACGAATCCTGGAACACAGACAATAGTCTTGTTGGTCTAGAGCGACCCATATATATATAACTAGTTCAGGTATAAAGATACCGGTGGCGAAAATCCTAGTCAAAGTACCTCTCCATTTTGAATCACACAGGCGAGCAAGGAGCCACAAAATGACGAACTTCTAGATGATAGCATAAAGTTCAATACAAGAGGAATTACCTTTCTTCGGAAATCAACCACGAACATATGCCTCCAGGCAGGCTTGAATAATACTGGGAAATAGTCTAGTTAGCTAACTAACTCACAAAGACAATGTATTTCCCTCAGAAAATCACAAGACGCACCTTGCGTCCGCTCGCTGCTCAGACCATTTCTAAAACTCCCGAGCTGGGCGGAACACACCAAACGAACTACCAGTTTTGACATGCGCAGAACTCCAATATCTGACTCGCCGCTCACATAAGACGATTCTAAGAACATTCGAGATAAAAGTCTTACACAGTCGCGCCTTTTATGGTCATGAACAGAAGCGTTAAGACAGGTTTCAGACATCTACAACAGTTGACTGATACTACCAAATAAGGAGATATGGTCACGCTTCGTTCAAGAAATTATAGACCGAACGTGTCTCTATACAAGAGAAGGCAAACTCATAAAAAATTGTAGTCTCGATATCTCGGGTTATGTCCCTTTGACTGAAAAAACATAATACACCTTTCAGTCAAAAAATGATCATACATACGAAAAATGATCATACAAAGACTTTGGAAAAAGTAATTATTTGTGCGTAACATTACCGCACCCTCCCGGGAAAAAAAAATGAAACATTTTTTTTTAAAATCCTGGAGCCGGAAAAATCTAGGCTCCTAACGCACGTATGATGCGCGGATATATACCTAACAAACTAGCTCAACGCATGGAGCGAAACTGAGATCATATCTCAGGTCCTTAGAGAAAAAATTTATCTAAGTATTCGCGTATATATTCCAGGAAGGTGCCACCAACACACGCCACAATGATGGCAACATCATAATAAAAGTCAAATTATTCTCATACCAATATATGAAATTAAATATATCATTATGATATCATACAATGTGTTGCAAATATCGGTGTAATATACTAATATACCGCACTATATTATTACATTATATAATGCATCAGTAATTAATAAGTAATACAATGTTGTTCTTCGTTGACATAAAACATTCAATAGAAGAGGATGTGGACATCATCCGCTCCCAATCTAGGACAGGACTTGATATCCTCAAAGTTCCACAATGGACATAATCTCGCAGACTTCAATGATGTGCTGCGAAAATATCAATAACACAAATCTTAAAGACAACTGGTAAATTTCTTAATACAATTATGCAAATATATTATTTAAATGTGGCCGAGTGATCTTTTGGCCCGTATATCACTAACTAAGCCTTCTTAGATAATTACATGGTACAATGTTATAAATTCCCCCCAAAAAAGTGAGAAAAAATCTACTAACATGTCATTATAATATTGGACTGTATATCAGGAAATATATATATGACAGAAGAATCATGTGGAATCGTGTGGGCATCTGGACAGAATGTCTGCCATTACATTATCCGAACCACGGATAGCTCGAACCGAGAAATGAAATGGTTGAAGAGCTATGGCATAACGAGTGGACCTCGAGCTCTTCAAGTTTTTGCTCTGAATAGCAGTAAGCGCTTTCTGGTCGGTTTCCACAATGAAATGTGCGCCTAGAAGAAATCTTTGTAACTTCAGAATAGACCATACCATAGCCAATAACTCACGGTCTAAAACCGAGTAATTCTTTTCTGCAGCATTTAATTTCCTAGAGATATACATCACCGGATGCAGAGTATCAGAATACTCCTGCATTAGTGCTGCCCCAATCCCAGTTGACGAGGCGTCACTTCGAAGAACAAAAGTCTTCTCAATAGTAGGTAACCTAAGAATAGGTGGAGATGAAAATAGGGCTTTAACCTGGTCCAATGAGGATTGACATTCTTTAGACCAGCGGATCAGATTAGGCGACCCTTTCTTCAATAAAGTAGAAAGCGGTGCCATAATGGAGGACAGATTCGGAATGAATCGTCCGTAGAATTGGATCAAACCTAATAGACTCCTTACTTGTTTCTTCGTCTTAGGGACCGAAATGTTAAGTATTTTTGAAACATTGTGGTCCTCTGTCTTTAAAAGACCATGACCAACACGATGACCTAGGAAAGAAATCTCGCTAAATCCTATAAAGGCTTTAGAGGGTTTTGCAGTCAAGTTATACTCGCGAAGAGTAGACAGTAATTCGTATAAACCCAAATAGTGATCTTCCCAGGAATCACTGAATAGACAGATATCATCTAGGTATGCTATGACATCTGTACGATATGCGAGAATTCGCCGCATCATGCGTACGAATGTAGCAGGGGCGTTCATAAGACCAAAAGGCATGAAATTCCATTGGAATAAACCCCTAGGTGTAGAAAAAGCTGTAAAAGGTTTGGCACGTTCAGTTAGCGGGACTTGCCAATAACCTTTAGACAAATCTAGTTTGGTAAAGAATCTAGAATTAGAAAGTTTATTGAGTAGCTCTTCTAATGAAGGCATAGGTTCAGCATCGAACTTCGTAACTTGGTTCAATTTGCGATAATCTACGCAAATGCGAATGTTATTATCCTTCTTTCGAACAATAACCATAGACGAAGAGTATGCTGAAGTGGATGGTTCAATGATTTCCAAACGTATCATTTCATCCAATTCTTTTTCGACTTGAGACTGGAAATGGATAGGTATTGGATAGGGTCTGACTCTGATAGGATTATGATCAGTTAGCACAATGTCATGTTCAATGACATGTGTGTGTCCCGGGATGTCTGTAAGAACATCCTGAAATGTTTGCAACATCGAAGAAACTTGTCGATGTTCCTCAGCGGAAAGATTTGGAGAAACGGTCACGTTTTTCCAAGATTCCGTAGAATAAAGTGGGACCATAGAAAGAGGAAGATTGACATCAGAAAAAGTAGTTTCCTCATCCTGTATAACTGACAGAGATGAGTACTGACCATGAGGTGCTTGAGAATTGTCCGTTGCCTGGAAAATAGGCTGCAAATAGTCAGGTCTTTCATAAAATTCCGTGAGCATATTTATGTGGAAAGTTTTATGCTTTCCATCAATATCGACAACATAGTCGACATCAGAAATTTTGGAGACTATTGCATATGGACCTTTCCATGCAATTAGAAGTCTGTTCTCCCTTGAAGGAAGTAGAACGAGAGCTTTGTCACCTGGACAAAGTTGTCGTAGACATCTATTCTTATTTGCAAACTGCCTTGCCTTTTCTTTAGCAAATTCGGAAGACGAAGTTGCTAGTTTGCATGCCTCGATGATCTTTTGCCTAAGAGCAATGACGTACTCATAAGAAGATTGAGTCTCATCGCTAATATTATCGGCAGTGATTAGATCATGAAGTAAAGACATAGGGCCGCGCGGTTGCGCGCCAAAGACAAGTTCAAAAGGGGAAAACCCCGTATGTTCATTGGGGACCTCTCTATACGCAAAGAGAGCCGCGGGTAAGACCCTGTCCCAATCCTCAGGATGATCCTCAGTTATTTTACCAAGTAAAGTTTTCAGAGTCCTATTTAAACGTTCGACCAACCCATTAGACATTGGGTGATAGATACTGCTGAGAGACCTTTTAATGTGTAGCATAGACATTACCTGTGACATAGTGTCTGATATAAGTTGAGTGCCATGGTCTGACAATATTTCTCCGGGAAAACCCAAGCGAGAAAATATCAGCCAAAGAGCGTCTGCGATATCAGCAGTTGAGATGCTCTTGAGAGGTATTGCCTCTGGCCAACGTGTGCACATATCGACACATGTAAGAATAAATTGATGTCCTCTAGCCGACTTAATTCTAAAAGGACCGATAATATCTATTGCCATTTTTTGAAAAGGGCGAATAGGAATGTCAGCAGCCTGGATAGGCGCAGCATGTCGTGGTCCTTTAGATTTGACCTCCTGACATACTTTGCAAGAGCGACAGTACATTCGTATGTCCTTGCTCACAAATGGCCAAAAGAAAGCCGCAAGAACCCTCGACTTTGTACGGGAAAAACCCATATGTCCAGCACATTGCGAGTCATGAGCATGTTGCAATATTTGCAATCTCATGCTCTTAGGCACAAGAATTTGTGAATGAGTGGACGTAGTCGAGTCTTGTACCATACGTACAAGTACGCCGTTCTTCATAGAAATCCAAGATTTTCTATTAGTATTCTGATTAGGATCACCTTTTTTTGCTAGAATGAAGAATTTTTGTAAAGAAGGATCTTCTTCTTGCAATTTGATAAATGAGTCACGTGTAATAGTCAAGTGACTATCTTGGTCATTTACTTCATCATTATTAGTTAATGAAGTTTGAGGTGGATCCAGAGCATGTGCTCTTGTGACCACCGCATTGGTAGCTTCAATGTTTTGCTCTTCCCAAACAGCAATCTGCTGTGGGGTCCATTCCCTAACTCCGTGAATACGACCAATAATAAGGTCCGCAATAGGGTTTGGAAGTCGACACGCGTGGACCTCTCCCGTGAAGAAAGGAGTAGCAATATGTATTATGGCAGTAGGATACTTTTCCAACGTGCCACCAAATGTGACACATTTGATGACCTTTCCTGTAGCACAGGATGGATCTACAAGAGATTGCCTAACGCCGACAGTAGTACATCCAGAATCAAACACCACTGAGACTGGATTACTATTTACAAGCCCCTTATGTAATATAAGAGAACCTCTCCCATCATGAGCAACATTAGCAGGAAGAGCGGGCAAAGGATGACCACAGCTTAGAGTACTAACGGTTTTCGGATCAAATAAAGTACTGCATTGGATACATTTATTTGCCCTACCAAAATCAAAAGATGAGCATCCGATAGCATTATGGTCTTTATCATTATTAACCTGTTTATCTGCTCCCTGAGATTCTTGTTGAACAGAGTTTGTCTGTTGATATCTTTTTCTCTTATGTTGCGATCTACCGCGACCATTATTGCCTCTGCAATTATCATTAAAGTCCCTACTGTAATTTTTATCCTGGTTTGAGTTCCAGTTTCCATAACTGTCATTACCATCTCTATGCTGTTGAGAACCTCTATTATCTTGGTATTGAGGTCTCTGCAAAAAATATTTCCCTCTATACCGATTACCTTTGTGAAAATTTCTAAAGTTAACCGGAGTAGAATACCGTGTAGTATTAGGTTGTCTCCAGTTCTGGGAAGAAGAATCACCCTGGAATTGATTACTATGGTTCTGGGCATAATTACGGTTACTCTTTTTATTGAAATTTTGCTGGCTACCCTGAAATTTACGCATAAAATTTGGGCCATAAGGTGCTGCCGAAGCAACTGGCAGACCTTCTTTTACCTTAGAGTTGCTAATGGTTATGTGAGGATGCGCAGTAACATACTGGCTACAGTATTCTTCCATTTCTTTTATGTTTTTAGGCTTACGCTCATGAAGAAAAGAAAGAAAAGCTTCATTAACAGAAGACATAACCTTGTCTCTAAGTAGTAAATCCATAAGGGCTTCAAATGTACTTTCTGTCTTAGACAACTCAACCCATCGTAAAAAAGTAAGACGTATGCCTGAGATGAATTCAGAGAATTCAACTCCAGTTTCTGGTAACATGTTTTTAAATTTAAGACGATATCCGTCCTCGTTAAGTTGGTACTTCTTTAACAATGCCGCCCTGACAACCTCATAGTTGTTTTTGTCAGGCACATCTACCATACTCAACAAAGTCAAAGCATCACCTCTAAGTATCTTGGACAGATGATAAACATATAATGTTTTATCTATATTATGCACCTTACATGCACTTTCAAATCTATCTAGATAAAATGTTATATCATCAATTGAGGGATTAAATGCTGGTAGATTAAGCTTGAAATCCTTAGCATTAGTCTTATCTGACACCTTATTTGCATCATTAGCATTACCAGTGTTCAATAACTTTAACTTCTCTAACTCTAAAGCTAAGAGTTTTTCTTCATGCTCCATTTTTGCTTTTCTCTCATCAGCTTCTCTTTGTAACCTTCTTTCTTCAGCCTCAGCCTGTAACTTTCTTTCTTCAGCCTGAGCCTGTAACTTTTTTTCTTCAGCCTGAGCCTGTAACTTTTTTTCTTCAACCTCTATTTCAAGTCTCTTATTTTCAGCTTCTTTTTCAAGCCTCTTCTCCTGAGATTCTGCTTCTTTTTTTTTGTTTTTCCATTTCCATTTGTAATCTTTTTTCATCTACCTGCATCTGCAGTTTTAAATTTTCAGCATCTATTCTCTTTTGTTCAGTTTGTTCTTTCATTTTCTTTTCCTCCGACTTCAATGCCTTGGCATATTGAACAGTCGCAAATTCTTCTAATTTATCACCTGTCTTCCCAAGGGCTTTACCCTGCTCAATAAAGTACTCAAATGTAGACATGATGTCTAAAATGTGAGTACAGAACCTGAAATAATTAATTATCTTATTTCAATCTTAATAGCAACAAGACTTAATAAAGTGCTTGTATAATCACTATGTTTACTCCAATCTCTGTGGGAAACAAGATTTGACACCAACTTGTATTATCAAATGTATAATAATATCACAAGTCACCTCTTAATTATCAGTGCACTACCCAAATCAGTGCATAACCATCAGTTATTTATCATAACTGCACTACAATAGTGCATAAGCAAAAAACCACCAGTTAGTTATGATAAGTGCACTATAGACCAATAGTGCATGAGCATATATGTAACAATAGTGAAAGCTAACTATGCAAGAACTATGTAAACAATAACAAGACAATGTAAACAATAACAAAGGTCACCAACAATGTAAACAATAACAAAGATCAAAGTCAATGTAAACAACAACAAAGATCAAAGTCAATGTAAACAATAACAAAGATCAGAGTCAATGTAAACAACAACAAAGATCAAAGTCAATGTAAACAGCAACAAAGATCAAACAATACGAAAACATTCGCATAAGTCAAATAAATAAACAGCGAAAACTAAAAAGAAATATGCGAAGATATGACAAACAAATGACGCTACAGTGTATAAACAAAAATTTACGTAAAGAACTGAATAATAGAAAAGAGGAGACCTACAAATACAAACAATCGAAATCAAAACTAAAAAACAGAAAGAGAAAAGAAAAAAAAAATATACAAAAAACGAAAATAAAGCACAACTCGTCACAACTAAACAGATATAGCAACGATTGTCGCTAGCAAATTTCACAGTAGGAAATTCGCACAGTCCCTAACGAAAACGCTAACAGTAGAACCTCTGTGACGTGGTATCTTCTACTGAAAGACACCGCCCAACCGAAAAACCCGCTGAAATATAAACATATAAATATTCAAATACAAATAACATATAACATGTAACATGTAAACAGTGTGAAAAATGTGAGAGACAGAAGGCTCAGTTAGAACATAAGGGCACAGTTCACAAACAAAACAGGCCACTTAACTTCTATGAATCCACAACGTCAGCACAGTTCAGAACAGGATGTGATCAGCATTCTTAGGACAATGATCCAACGTTGATCCATATCTGCTCTCATAAACTGCCATGACGAAGGAAATGAGCTTCTGACAGAAAACAGCTTCTGAACTTGACCTTCTGAATTGACTTGAGCACTTGACCTTCTCAATCCGGAACAGTTGTTACGGCACTTGTCCTTCTTCCTAACAGATCAGGAAATCGATTTGCTCGGCACTTGTCCTTCTATCGTAGGAAAACTGCCAACTTGACGAGCAACGCCGGGTATTTTGAAACAATTTCCAACTTTCAGCAACGCCGGGTACTTTCAAAATCTTTCATCAAACATTGAGGTGATGAGTTGAAACTGTAATGTTGAAAGCTTGATGATGATGTCTGGGTTTGTTGACCCCCTTGATAGCTGGTACCAGAGTAAACCAACAATTGGCCACCAAAAATGATAATGGGTGC